>VWZG01007393.1:17274-107915 GCA_013396735.1 Grallaria varia
CGGGGATGCTGTCCGCGGGGATGCTGCCCGCGGGGATGCTGCTCGCGGGGATGCTGCCCGCGGGGATGCTGTCCGCGGGGATGCTGCCCACGGGGATGCTGCCCACGGGGATGCTGTCCGTGGGGATGCTGCCCGCGGGGATGCTGCCCACGGGGATGCTGCCCGCGGGGATGCTGCCCGTGGGGATGCTGCCCGCGGTGGGCGGCGGAGGAAGCGGCCCCGAGGGGAGGGACCGGCGGGCCGAGAGCCGAGGGAAGGGAGCGGTGGGAGCCCTGCCCGGCTCCAATCCTGCGTGTGCCAGCGGGGTGTTTGGCCCCGGAACGGGAGTGCCCGCCCTGGAGGTAACTACAGTAACTACAGCTGTGCGGCAGAACCACAAGGTGCCAGCACAATTAGCCCGAGTTTCACCAAGGAGAGTGCACAGGGAAAGGGAAAAGATGAGCGCCCATCTAGAAAGGGGGAGTCCTGGACTCTCAGGCGTTGGGTGATGCTGGTCCCTCCTCTGCGAGGCACGTGTTTGCTGACAGATGCACCTTTACAGCTTCAGGCACAGCTGTTCTGTCTGCTGGCACTGGCCATGCCAGGTCTGCAGTCCTCCTGCCCTGCTCATCTCCTTGGCACCACGTGCTGCTGCTGCTGCTCAGGGAACTGCGAGTGCCTTAGGATTTAAGTGGGCTGGCTGAAGCTGCAGAAGGAATGCCAGAACATAGACCTTCTGGCATTGTAGCCCCCGAGCAGCCTCATCCTTCTGTACTGAGCTGCTTTGTCATCTTCTGCGTGACAGACTCTGCGTGGTGACATTGCCAGGAGCACGAATGGGCTGGGGGTGGGAAGCAAACTTCTTAACTCGCTTGGCTCTGCTGGGTCGAATAAAGGAGGAACATTAATGTGTGCTCCGTGTTTTTCTGCTGGTGGAAATAAGGGATTAGCTTGACTTACTGATAGGGCAGTAGGTGGTGGGCTGGTGATGGTGAACAGTGAGAGGGCCCTTCTCTCTGAGCATCAGAAGTATCAGCAGAAGGGCATCACTCACCATGAGCCTAGGGCCACCGGAGTTTTCACTGAGTTCCAACTGAGGCTTATGAAGTTGTGTGGGGCTGAGCAGAATGCACCAAAGAGGATGTTTTGGGGGTCCAGTGCCTTACTGCTGCAGCTAATGGCAGCTGTCAAAAGCATAGCATTTGAGAAGGTTTAAAAAGCAAGAGTAGGCTCAAAAGTGAAATCTCTGTTTTGTGCAAAAATCCGTGGTAGTATACTCAGTGTTGGTAAAACTGTTTTTTGTGGAAGAGTACTGTGATTTCTTTGTTCTTTTTTATCTGGCTTGGTATGTAAAAATCATCCAAATATGATGAGTTGAAGTATGAAGACAGAGAGGAGACAGAAGAACAGTTATAGATATATATTGTTGTTAAATTGGTAAAAAAAAGAACTTCCTTCTACGGCCTTCCATAGGCCAGTCAGCCTTCTTATGTACCTGCTTTAGATCCCACACTTCATATCCATTTATTAAAAGAGAAAATAAGCCTTCATTTATTGCTGACCTGGGCTGACTACAGCTTTCTGAAGTGATAGAAGAATCGTGAAATATCAGAAGAAGGTGACCACCCTTAAAATTATTTTTAGAGCTGTATTGCAAAATAGTTCAGCTTTAATTTACTTCAGCTTTGATTCTTGAATGAATCCAAGTTCAGAGACATTCTGTTCTGTGGCAGAGCTGAAATGAGTTAGTCGAGAATTTCTAGCCCTCATTAGGAATGCCTGTTCTGCTCTGCTGTGGATAAGAATGCTGTTTTACAGTGGGTGCAAATGTTTTTCCCCAGCATCAACAGCGGATGATATTCCCTGTTATTCCTTGTGGCAGTCAGCAGCTATTTGTGTAGGTGCATTCAGAACATATGTTAGAGCACCTGAGTAGCCATGTATTTGATAAAAGGTGGTGTCTGGGCTTTGTTGCATTCAGAAGAATGAAGCTCCTTCTGGAAAATGAAAAAAAAAAATCTTCTGCACTGTCTTAAAACCATGTAACTACAGCAACTTCTGGTTATCTTTGAATTTTTCCAGCTTTGTGCATTTCATGGAAGGCAGGTGCGAGTGTGCTTTTTCTTTTGGTTTTGCATCTGCAAAATGTGAGGAATCATGTATTTCTGGGCTAGAACGTGGCTCTGAGTATATTTATGTGTATTTATGTTCTTTGCAGCATTTGCATGTTGTCAGTCCTAGCACTATCCTTTCATGAGACTTCACGATGAGTACTTTGGGGTGCTCTTGTTGTTTGTCACTTGGTGTTTTATTTTTGCATTTGATAGGCTCCCATTCCATCAGAGAAACATCTTTGCCTGCCTAAAGCCCCGGAGAAGACAAAAGGACTTTACATAGGCTAGGAAGTCTGTCCTGTAAACAAGAACACAGGTTTCCTAAAAATGAGAGCAGCTCTCAGAACACTGCACAATTCCTTCCCCCACGTGCTGCCGAGTGACTCACGTAATGACAGCCCGAGCTGTGCCGTTGTCATGGAAGGCAATGCATTATTAATCCCTCCTTTTGATTTCCTATGCTGTCGTGATTGCCATCTAAAATTCATCCGGTTGATAAAAGGACAAGAAGCTCTTCAAGACGTTGTCTGAAACGTGGGACAACTGGGACGAAGTGCTGCATGTCAAAGTGTGTGTTTGTATGCATAAGGCACAGCTCAGGAAGCTTGAAGGTGTGGGAGCAGGAGAAGAGAAAAAATTTGGGGCTGCTGATTTGCCTTCTTATAAATAGTCACAGTAAACACTGCAGTTGTCTGTGTGGACTCTGCTCATGGAGTTGAAATTCAGTTTCCATAACTAGATTTCTTCAAGTAGTTGAAATTCAGTTTGCATAACCAGAGTGCTTCACCATTAAAGTGTCATGGACCTGAACTGGTTCTGTAACTTGTCTGAGAAAGCTGAGGTAATAATTCACCAGGCAGCATTCATTCTAGATTAACAAGAAACATAATTTTAAACATAGATATTTGTTTAATAAATTATGAATATTTCAATTAAATATCTATCCTCTAGCCCTCTTCCTTTTGCTGCGGGTTCCATCATGATACCTTAGCCTAAAAAAGTACCGATAGGTATTTTCTCAGAGTTGTCCAAAAGTTTTCAAAAGGGAAATGTGAGTGGTCGAGGGAGGCAGACTCAGAACAAAGACTACTTCTAAGAACTATTCCATAGTTCTTAGTTCCCAGCCATGACAGAGAGGTACAAAGCTCAAATGAATTTCCTGGGAAGGATGGAGATCTTGCAGTCAGAGGTGACGTTGGCTTGTTCAAGGACCTTGTCTCCAGGGGTGACCCACCAATACTGAACCTCCCATTGCCCACTGTCCTTGGAGGCACCACAGCTCTGTGGCCACACTTGTGCTGTAGTCAGATGTGATTTGGGACCCTCCTTCCCACGGAGTGCAGGCCAGCGACGTGGGAACTGAGGCAGGCTTGGAAAGGTGGGAGCTCAGGCAGCCTGAGGTGCATTTTGGGTGTGTGCAGAAAAAGCATCCCTGTCATCAACAAATTAACACAGCCCTCGGTATGAGATTGTCTGAATTCACAGTGGAGTCACAGGGCAGCACCGAAATTAGATTCAAACTTTATGGATACCCAAACCACAACTTCTTCTTTAGGCCAGTTCTTTCTTGGTAAGTTTTTTCTGACTTGCCATAACGTTTTAAGGGTATTAGTAAAAGGTGGTGTGTTCTGACAGATGTATACGATGCAGTTCATAAAGCTTTGCTTTGCAGGGGCTCTTTACAGGGAACATGTTTTAAAGCTAATGGTGCTCATTGACAATTGTCACTTAGTGGTGATACAGAATATTTACTTAGATAATCATTTGGGTGGTTTAGTAGCTTTCTCAGTCTTCTGTTATTTCTAATAATTCCTTTATGTGTCTTCTGGTCTTCCTTCTCCTTTAAAATACATTTTTAAAATATGTTAAAAGTCCTTTTGTCATGGCCTCACTCTTCTTCTCCCTTTGGTATTTTCTTGTGATTTTTGGGCTGTATCACTGGGCATTTTGGTTGTATCACCGAGAGCAGCAAGTTCTCTCTGTTTTGGGACTGACTCCTCAGTGACAACTTACATTAGTGGGAATTGTACAGTTTGTTGCACTGGAGGCAAAACTGAGCCTCCAGAACGTGTAAATATTTCTTCTTTTTATTTATTTATTTTTTTAAAACTTTTTTTCCCAGAGATGTGGGACAGGGGAGCTGTGTTTTGTGATATTGACACTGTTTTGGGTTGTTTCCTGACACCCCATCTCGGATGTGTACTGTTTTGGTAGAGGATTCTGAAACACCCATCATTTGCAGTACTGTCCATGTTGCTTTTGAGGGAAAGTTTGTTTTGCTTAGAGCAGCAGGGAATGCTGCTTAGCACTTTTCCCCTGCTGTTCAGGACACTACCTATGTAGTTAAGCCTGTTTGGTTTTAGTCAACCAGTACTTTAAAAAATGGAAATGATTAAATAGTCTCACATCCATCAACTCTCCATCAGTTTATGGTTTTATCTTGCAGACCTGTGTGTCAATGAGTTGTTACTCTAGCTGGTTGTGTGGGCTGGTGCAGTAACTGGTACTTGTTTTCTGGTGAAAATAAATTTTATTTGGGTGCTGTCAAGCTCAATATGTGCAATATAATGTTCTCTGTGTGTTAAGATAATTTAGACAGCATTGACAGAGGTTTTAGCTTTTTTAGCAACTTGAGGACCACCTAAAGATGCCACAGCTAGGCCAGAGAATTCTGTGCAGTGAGTGATTTTAATTCATAAAACAGACTTATTTTCTCAGCTTTCAAGAAGTGGGGTTGGGCTGCCTGGAGGACCAGTGATTTTCATTATTCCTGTTTTTCTTTATTGGCCTGTGCTTTCCAAGACATAGGATAATGTTCCTTGGTATCTGTTAGTCATGTTTATTTTGCTACCCGTAATCTGAAGCTTTTTGAAGGCTGTTCATGATGATCTGAATCTTTATTTATTCACTAGTTCTTTTTTTTCTTTGGTTGGTTTTGGTTTTGTTTGGCTTTTTTCCCCAATTGAGAAAGTGGAGCAGACAGTTTGAGTTCTTTAATTCTTTCTTTGTCGACTCATTCCTTGTCTCCTGTTTTCAGGTCAATGCTCGGTTCTCAAAACGGATCCAGGCAAAAATTAAAGACCTTCTGCAACAAATGGAGGAAGGGCTGAAGACAGCAGACCCACATGACTGCTCTGCCTACACTGGCTGGACGGGTGAGAAAGCTAGAATTTGAATAAAATGTATTTGTTAACTGATGTAATTGGGTGTATTCACAAGAGAAGATTCTAATATTCTCACAGGAGTAGCAGAAATGCTCTGATAAACAAACATTTCTGTGAGTTGAGGGTTTTTTTTGACTCTGGACCCTTGGTTACCCTGTCTGGAATGAATGACTTCTATTGACTTCAGCTGACAAAGGTACACAGTGATAATTGATTTTTGTGTATGGTGATCTTTGTCTTGCAAAAGGAGTGGATTTTTCCACTCCAAGATCTTTCATCTTACCTCTTGTTTCTTTGAGTTGTTGTTTGTTTGTTTTTTTTAATGAGTAATTTTTCACCTCTTTCTGTTCAACTGACTATTGGTTTTCTAATGGTAACAACATCTTCTAATCAGCAGGAGTAGGTGGGGGCAATATGTTCTGTGCCCAGGAGCCTGGAGCCATCAAATCTGGAATATGGATAGTCTGGCTGTGCTTGTTCTGTCTCTACAGAAATGAACAAGTGAGGAAGGGGAGTGTAGAGGTGGGACTGTGAGGTTGTAAAGAGCATGAAGATAAATAGGCCTGTGCAGGTGCTGATTTTTGCAAGGGTCCATTTTTCATTCAGCATTGCATCACCAGTGCTGGCCAGATGTGAATGAGCCCATCTAATTGTTGTGATTTAACCTCAGCTGGCAATTAATTATCAGGCAGCTGATAGCCTGCCCCTCCTACACTCCTGCCATGGGATAGGAAGGAGAACTGGGGAAAAAACCAACTTGTGGTCTGAAGTAAACAGTTCAGTGACTGATATAAAGTAAAATGTAGCAGTAATAATAATAAACCCAACAATAATAATAATAATTGTGATGAAAAGGAGTGGGAGAGAAAGGGAGGGAAAGAGAGAGAGGGAGGAATAAACCCCAGGAGAAAGGAGTGATGCTCAGTGCCATTGCTCACCACCTGCTCACCCATGCCCAGTCTGTGCCCGAGCAGTGATCCGTGGCTTCCAGCCCACTCCTCCCAGTTCTGTGGTATGGAATATCCCTTTGGCCAGCTGTCCTGGGCACTCTCCCTCCTGCTTCTTGTGCACATGCTCCTTGGCAGAGCAGGGGGAAATTAAAGGTCCTCGGCTTAGGGTAAGCACTGCTCAGCAGCAACTGAAACATCACTGTCTGATCAATGCTGTTCTCATACTGAGTCCAAAACACAGCACTGTACCAGCAACTAGGAAGAAAATTAGCTGTATCCCAGCTGGAACCAGAACACTCATCCTTTGGGGAGAGCCTACGGTTGTCAAGTCTGGTGTGGCCACTCTTCTTCAAGTTGCCAAGATGCTTTTCCATTTAGGCTTCTTACGTGTGACTTTGCTGGAATGAATGGCACGTTCTGTTTCTGCTCTTCTAGCTCACGCCTCAGGCAGGCTTATGCTTGTAGCACAGCATGTTTGAAATGTGCCCTGTGGAGATATCTTCTTTTATTTTTGTGTCGTGAGGGGGAGCAGCTTGGAAAAGGTCTCCAGCCTTTGCCCATCTTTAGGCTTAATTCTCGCAGTGAAAGTGTAAAATTTCTTTGCTTTCTCCTTGGTGTTTCAGTACAGATGGTGCTGGGGGTGGATGGGTGGGGAAGTTTTAGACGAGTCAGGCTTAAAAGGTAGCCGTGTTTCAAGGTCTGAGATGGAGTGGCTGCTGAGTGTGCGCAGGTCTCCAGTGGTGGCCTTCCTGGAGCTGGCAGTAGAAAACAGCTCCCAGGGAGCTGTGTCCTGCCACCGTGACTGACAGCTGAAATTATGGCTAAAAATGAGCCAGAAGGTAAAAGTAACACAGCCATCCTTAGCTGAAAAAAAGAATATGGATGAACAAGTAATGTCATCTCATGAGAGCGGGGTTTTTCCATCACCATCTACTTCTGTTCCTAGCTGTGAGCTTCTTTCGAGGCTCCTGTGGATATGGTTCTGAATAAAAATGTTTAAGTGATCTGGCTTTAAAAATACTTAGTGGAAATGCTTCCTCCCAAACTCGCTCTTTGCAGTGTTTTGCCAGTGTGCATTTCATAAGGTGAAAGCAGTGCTGTGAACAGCTGCTTTTATCTACCAAGTCCAGACAAATCTTATTGTCAGTGCAGTCCTGAGCATTGGCTTGTACTTTGTGAAACACCTTTAAAATCTTGGAAAATGTGCTGCTGGCACATAGCAATCACAGGACCCGTGTAAGAGTCCATCTTGCTTATACAGATGAAAAACTGTATAATGAGTTTCGTGGAGTGAACCTTGACTGTGCCTCCTGGCATCCTCCGAGCCCTTGTTCAAGCTCTCAGTCTTGTTGTGGAATAGTTCTAAGGGTTATAAAGGACTTGGCAATTGGAATCCAAAAACTCATTGAAAGATCCTTTTACAAATGGGAAATAAGTCACTTCTTGAATATAATAGATGTAAAATGAGCGTACTCGGTCATACACATGCTTGCTAGCTCAAGTTTTGGAATCTTACAGTGATTTCTTTGCGAACATTGAAGCCTGTGTCACAAAGTTTCTCTTTTTTTTCTGCAAATTGTGAGTCTGCCATTGGGCTCCAGTCTGATATATTTTTTTATTTTTGCCGTAATCCAAATCAAAATTTAATCAAAGTAAGATGGCCCGATGCCTTCATACTGCATAAGCTACAATCCTTGACTGACGTGTTTTTATTGCCCAAATAGCTGTTGGCATTTCAGTAACTGGTTCAGAGGTGTCAAGAGAGAGAAGAGGGATGTCCGTAGAAGGAAAAGTTAAGTGAAACTTTCTCTTTTTTCCGTGTGGTTGTTTCAGGTATTGCCCTGCTGTACCTGCAGCTGTACCGTGTCACGAGGAGCCAGAGCCACTTGCAGCGGTCCCTGGATTACGTGAAGAGAATCCTTCGCAACCTGAACGGCAGGAGAGTCACTTTCCTCTGTGGCGATGCTGGGCCCCTGGCAGTGGGGGCAGTGGTTTACCACAAGCTGAACAACACCACTGAATCCAAAGAATGCGTAGCCAAGTGAGTGGTTGACGGTGGGAAAACCCGTGCCCTTGATTTGTAGAGAGGGTTGGTTCGGTGGCTTTTGCAAAGTGGAGTTGTAGAGGACAGGATTAAAAATGGGAGGTGCTTTCTCCCCTGATACGTTTTCTGTAGAAGAATACAAAAGAAGCTTTATCTTTATTAAAGCTGCCTTGCACTTGATTCATGTTTAGCAGGTTATCTTGAGTCCTCTGTCAGTGTTGGGACAGGATGTCCCGGGCGTATCTGTAGTGCATGCACGGTTTCATTTTGTCACATTGAAGTGACATTTAGCAAAAGCCACCCGCTTGTCATCAGCAATATGCAGTGCTCGTGCAGTGTGTGGTGCTTCCTGTAAAGAGCAGGTCCTAATTGTAGATTCCTTGCAAAACATGGACACAGCAGGATCTGGAAACAACTCGGTACATCGAATTGATATGTAACAAGGATTTGATAAAACAAAGAGGAAGTATTTGCAAGGGCAAATTTGCAAAGGCAAGGGCTTTAATTGGGTTGGAGCTTACCAAGGGTACCCTGAAAAAAAATTCAGCTCCTTTTCAAAGTAATCTAAATGTAACAAATGTTTTGAGAAGTACCGTTTAGTTGTCCCTTCGTTAGGGAACTGACTGTCCCTTTGCTGGTAGGGAGGTGATTGCTGTCCCAGCAAGGGCTGGGAGCTCTGGGACTCTGTGGGGTTTGCATTCAGCACCAGCAATCCACCTGCTAGTTGTCCAGCTGCAAACCTGACAGAATCTGGGGCTGGGCTCGTGTCCTCCTCTCCATTCTGGTTTATATTTGGGAATGAAAGTGCTCTTTTGATAATCTAGAATCGTGCCATGATTGATCTCTGCGGCTGTTCCTGAATGAATATTTCAGGTTTGAAATGAGTGGTGTTAGGTTTGGGTTTTTTTGCTTTTAGAACTTCCAGTAAACTTGGGCATGCCATTTTGGATGCAACTTGGAAAGTAGTCTTGTTGTAAGGCACGAAGCATGAGTATAGCAAAGTGAGATTAGCAGTAAATCTTTTAGTCTTGCCTCTCCCTGGGAAGTAATTTCTAGGAGGAGTAGTGAAAAGGAGTTTAGTTTGATTGTTTGTTTGTTTTATTCCTTTTTTGTTTCCAAATATACTCATGACAGCAGCTTGAGTGGTGCATTATAGATGTTGAAATGTAATCTATGATTTCACTCAACTTTCTACCTTGTAGCTGTCCAGTTGTATCACTTCAGCAATAAAATTTAACAGTGGACAATTTAGAAGGACATTACTTAATTCTAAGTCCAGAGCATAGTTGCAAGAAAGGAATGATAATATAAACCACTTTTTTTGCGAGTGGCTTTTCCATGGTATTAAACAGTGACAGCACAAACACACAGTTGAGGTCACTGTTTTTGCTCTGGCATGACATTAATACTAACGTGTCTGCCAAGAAATAGTGGCTGGGGGGATCTGGGAATTGAATTTGGTCTTAGTTTAGGTTGTCTTCCCCCCTCCTACAATTCAAAATGTGATCATTCCCATGGTTTCATCTAATTACCAATTTAATCACAAGAGATAGGAAGAAACAGGGAGGGAGTGGGCAGGAAAACAGATCTCTGATCCACCTCAGTGCTAGTGCAGACTGGTAGAGTATCAGCAGAGTCTCTTTGAAGAAAATCAGAGTTGTGATGGCCAGCCCAGGGGTTTTTTTGGGGGGTTTTTTCTTTGCTAAATGCAAGCAGAACACTTGTGCATGCAGTGTCCTTTTCAAAACGAAGATGCTAAATATTTGGGACAATGTGTCGTCTTGGGAGAGGGGAGTGCTGAATGGTGGGGTTGGATGTTCCCCTGTGTTTGTTGTTTACTTACCCTCTTAGACGTGTACAGTGAAGGGTTCCTCACTGTGGTGAAATTCCCTGAAGCTCTGGGAGGTTTCTCTCTTTGCTGGAGCAGCTCTCCAGCCTCCTCCAGCCCCTACCCTGCGCTCATATCTGTGTTTCTATCTGCACAGAGCCCCAAAGGCTGTCCCACCAGCTGTCCCAACACTGGGCTGGTCTGTCTCGGGGATGGCAGGCACACAGGGCTCCTGTGTGTGCCCCTGGGGGTGGCTGCAGGGGGATGCTGTGGCTTCACCTCTCCTTCTGCTGCTGCTTTGGTTGATGCCTCGTGCAGTGCATGGGCTCTGCAGAAGTTTCTCACTCTCTCCCCACCTTCCTTGTCCGATGCAGGTTGTTGCAACTCCAAAGGACAGTCGTAAGCACAGATGCTGAACTTCCAGATGAGCTGCTTTATGGCAGAGCAGGGTACCTGTATGCCTTGCTGTACCTGAATACTGAAATTGGTCCAGACACTGTCCCACAGTCTGTTATCAAAGAGGTAAGACCATTTTCTCTCCCCAGTGTCCCAGCATCAGTGAGGTAGAACTGGGATCACTTCCTTGCATAATTGAAGGGACTGAGAGAGGGGGGCTGGAGAGAAGAGGGACCTAGAACTGGGAACCCAGTCTCATTTGTCCCTCCAATCTCTTCCCCCTTTCCTGCTGCCCAGCTGTGACTGAGACAGGCCAGTGTGGTGGATCCATGTCCAGTCACGGAAATAGGTCCAATATGGAAGTAGTTTGGGAGCATTTGAGCATGAGACATTGTTACCAAAAACCCTAAGACAAAAGAAGGAGAATTCAGTGTGGGCTGTTTTGGAGATAACCAGAACCAGAGGAGGCAGGCCTGGAAAAAAGTGATTACAGATATTTATGTATTGAATTTATACTCTTAAAAATATGAGTTGTTCCATCATTAAGCAAAAATACAATTTCTGCCTCAACACTCAAATCCAAATGAATTGATTATTGTTGTCCTAATGCTGTTTATATTCTTTACTGTGGTTTTAGTCACGCCAAAGCAAAACCCTCTGAATCAAAGTAAGTGAGACTGGTAAACTGGGTGTGTTCTTTTTTCCAGGTGATAGATGCTATTATTGAATCGGGGAAGAACTTCTCGAAGGAGGAGAGGAAAACAGAGCGTTGTCCTCTGCTGTACCAGTGGCACAGGAAGCAGTATGTTGGAGCAGCCCATGGAGTGGCTGGCATCTATTACATGCTCATGCAGGTAAGAGCATCTTCTGTGGGCGCTGGTGAAACAGCAGGGATTTCTTGTTTGGCATCAGAGGATCTTCAGCTTTCGTGTGTGTGCAGTGTTGTGCTGGGTCAGGGTCTCACAATTTGGAATTAGACTGCAGCATGGAACTGTGCAGAGATGCTGCCTCAGGCTTTGGTAGCAGAAGAGAAGTGTGACTAGTGTATCCACACATTGCAGTGAATGAATTCTGGAGTTGTGCTTCAGAGCACTGGCTCTCCAGGGTCTGGGTTCTTGTTCTTAATGGAGACGGTGAGGTGCTTTCTCTCATCTTCATAATTACTTCTTCTGGGCCCGCAGAATTCACATACTCACCATCCATCACTCTTCAATTTTTTGCTATTTTTAAATGAGTGCACCGCTGGTGCCTCCTGTCCTCCATGCCCTTCCTCTCTTCTCTAGTGATTTTTTTCCCCCGCTGTCTGGATGCTTTTGGAAGACTATCCTTAATCACACATTAGTTTTCAGAGGGCTTTTATTATTTAGATCTTTTTCTTCTTTCTTATGTCCCCTATTTCTCACACAATTTATCTGATGTTTCTTGGTGTGTTTATGACCCCTGCTCTTCTCTTTTGGTGGTCCTGAGTGAGATTCTTCTGTATACCTCCTCTTTCTCACACTCAAATCAGTTCTCCCCTGCCCTGAGATTCTCCAATAGGATTAGGATGTTTTTCAGAACAGACCTGTATATCTTATTTGTGTTCTATCATCTGGAAAAAGAGCCTTAATGTTCATTACGGAAGATGGCCGTAGAGCTGCAGAATTTGTATAGCACCTGTTTTTGGTTTTTAAAGGTGCTGCCAGTCTGTGCATCTTTGTAAATGTCCATTTCCTTGACAGCTCATGCAGAATGAGTTTCCCTCAGGTAAACAGAAGGACTCCACATCCTCGGAGCCTGAGGCTGTATAGGGATGTTCAGTGCAGAAGTGACTGAGCTGGTATTTGGTGTTGTCACTACTCCAACATTCCTCACTTGGAAAACGTGCTGTGACTTCTCCCCCTCTGTTTCGAATTAGCTCACACCAGTTCCACCAGTAGTTCCAGTTAAAGCAGCTGACTTAGCTGTGGAAGTAGGTGCTGCTGTGCTACCTGGGGGGATGTCTTAACCCCAGTACAGACATTTTCTGCAGTGATCATCCCCCTGGGGCCTTGGGCTGCTCTGAGTCACTGTGCTCTTACCTTTACTCACCTCTGTCTTCTGCAAGGCTGTCCACCCCCTTCTGACTCCCTCATGTTTCTGGCTTCCATTTTTCCTTCCCTGGCTCTGCTACATTTTCTGAGAAAATCCAGTCCTTTAAAGGAGCCTCCATCCTTCCCTTACTATTCAAGGCTGATAGCAGAAATAATTGCACAGTGCTTTTTCATTTGAGCAGAGAAGCTCCTCTGTCTACATGTTCAAATCATAACTGTTTTTCCTTTACATGTAATTGCCTTTTAAGAATTACCAGAAAGCCATTGTTTATGCAGCGTTAGATTACCATCTTTTTGCTGTACGTTAAATATTGTGAGTCATGCAATGTTGACTCATCCACTGCAGGAGAAGATGCCATATCAGAGTTCCATCCTTTCCCTGTCCCTCCCACACCAAATGAGGAGAATTTTGCCGTATTTTTCAGCAAAGAATTCAGGAGATGGTTTGTTGAGTGGTTATTTGATAAGAAAAGAAAGGGTGTTTAACATACCACCTGAGATGTAAAGGTCAGTTAGTGTAATTTCTTTACACCACCTATATGAGGAAACACGTATTGCTGGAGTTATTTACAGAAGATTACTGGAAGAATAAGAGCTTATCCATGTTAAATAACTCATCGAGGAGGTAGAAGGGGAATTCTGAAGTGCTAGCTAGGGAGTCTCTACTCCAAGTCCCTTTCACTAACCCCTGAAGCAAAAAATGTGTGTTTGCATATCATTGCTCCTGGCCAGGCAGTCAGGACACATACCTGTTGCATTCAGAAAAGTGCAGAGATGGAGAATGTGCTTGAGGGACCTGGTAGATGGAAGTCTGGCAAAGGTTTCCTGGCTGAGGTGAAACAGAAGCTTTTGGTTTCTTCGGATTACTCAAAATACAGCTATTGAAGGTTTTCCTTCACTTGGCTGTCAGACTTTCAATTGTAGGACTGTGCTCACCTGTTGAATGCAAATGGACTGGGGCTGGTGGGAAACAGAAATTGTAGAATGTTGAATCAGCAATAAAGGCAAGTTATTTAAAAAGATACATTCATTTATTAGGTTCCTGTAGGCTTCAGGGTCTGTGGTTGTTGCCACAGTTTGCAGGCATTCCAGAAATCACGTAGATTGTGTAAAAATAGAGAGGTCTGCTATTAAAATGCTGTAAAATGGACTGGTAGTGGAGGGAACACCAACAAAGAACAACTGCAGACAGGTCCTTGGCTTCTAAACCTCTGGTTACAAGGAGCATGCACGTTGATGGATATGTTCTCCATTTGGAAAGGATGTAAGTTAAATAAAAAAATCTAGAAAGGAAATTCAGGAGGGCAGGTGAAGGATGAGTTTGTACCAAGATGCTTAGGTACGTGCTGAGGCAGCTGTTGCTTCTGAAATTGGAAATGCAGATATATAGCCCATGGCTTCAGGGAGTTTTGTTTATGATGGAAAACTTAAACCTTCACAAATCTTTGCCAGATATGCTGCTATATACACTCTTCTTAATTTGTTGGGAAATAGTAATTTTTAAGACAAAAATGTGTAACCTGCTGTGTTTCAAGTGTGTGTTATGAGCACCATAGCTTGGAAAACCCATCTTTCTCCTGTAAGTGTTCTCTTTATTTAAAGCTATAAAGAGGGGCCTGGGCATCTTGCTATCCATATTCTGTTCTCAGTTCTTCCATAGTTTTTCTGTGTCACCTCCAGTAAGACAGGTACTAACTTGGTGCCCCATTTTCTTTGTTTCTGCAGTAACTATTAAAATGCTCTTCACAGGGATCTGTTAAAGCAGACATTAATTAAATCTGTATAAAGTGATGCACAGTATCTGGATCAAGGGCACAAGGACGCTTGAAAAGAGGTTGTAGAATTAAATGTTGATACACAGTTTGTTACTACTTCTGCTTATGGGTTTGGTGAGGGGTTTTTGAATGTTTTCTTCAGCCAGTTGCAAAGGTGGACCAGGAGACCCTGGCAGAGCTGGTGAAGCCAAGCATTGACTACGTGCGGCATAAAAAATTCCGGTCTGGGAACTACCCGTCCTCGCTGAGCAACGAGACTGACAGACTGGTGCACTGGTGCCACGGCGCCCCCGGAGTCATCCACATGCTCATGCAGGCTTACAGGGTGAGCAGTCCCCACCTTCAGAGATTGCTGAGTTGGGAGGGAGGATCCACAAAGCATCGTCGAGTCCCAACTCTTGAGTGAATGGCCCGTACAGGGATCAAACTCATGACCTGGGTGTTATTAGCACCATGCTCTAATATACCTTTTTTTTATTTATTTTATTTTTTATTATTTTTTTTTACAAAGAGAAATGACAGAATATAAGACTTTAATTTAATATCTCTTTAGATCTACTCTTTTAAACTAGAACCTTAGGCTAGGCACCCAAAAATCTCAAAATACTTACATTGGTATGTTTGTAAGGAGAAAATAAGTGGGTAAAATTGCTTCTCAGGGCACTAGTGGTTACTGGACTTTAGGCTTTCTTGGAAAAGGGCCACGTATTTAAACAACTTGGCATCAGAGTCCTGGGTGTGAGAACATTGACCTAAATTCTTTGAGTCTTCATCCCAAGGGTTTTTAAAATCATGTTGGTTTTCAAAAGTGTATGATCATGCCTTCCATAAGTTACTTCATTATTAAGATATAGCTCTTGAAAACTTAATGTCAGAGCAAAGATCCCTGGCCCCTTCCAGGGCATAAATATAACTGCTGGGCTACCACAAGCCTACTGTTTGCCCTTCTACATTCCTAACTAGGCTTGCTACCTCTCTTGTGCTGTGTGCTTCTGATTTGCATGACATTTGAAAGTATGCCATTTAATTAAATTTATGCAAATTGCTTCTTGCTTTTTGAGAGCCCTCCTTGACAGATTCCCTGGTCAGCCTCTGGGTGGGCTGATGGGAAGGAGGTTTGGTTTGTGGAATAATTACTCGTGCTGCTACCTGAAATGTGACCTGTAAATCTCCTGCATGTAGCAGCAGTCGCAGCTGATTTTTCTTTGGGCCGTGGTAGGAGATTGACTCTGCAGCTTCCCCCAGCTCCTGCCTCAGTGTGTTGCTTTCCCCAGCACAAAACATTTTGCAGGAGGTAAGAGGGATAGGACCAAGGTCTGTTTAGCAGTCTTTTTTTGGCCTCTTTATGTTTAAGGTGATGGAGCATATGATGATTCTTTTACTTGTTGTATTCTGCTTTTTGAAGCAGTGAAAGAAAAAATTGGAGTATGTTTTGCTGGCTGTGCTTCCATACCAAGCCCAGGCACCTATGATAACAGACAGAAGTGTTCATCCTGGAAATCAAATGCTGTTGCCAGGCCCTAATTTGAAATGTTACAGTTAAGTAGCTGACAAACCCTGTTCAGAGAGAGGGATTCTTTTATCAACCTTATGGATTTAAGAATCTTGAATGTTAATTGCTTCTATTACCTTATTTAACAGTTTGATTGGGGATGCCTTCTCCAAAGGATTGGGTCTACAGTAGTGCATCATATTTGTTTTGTTGTGGGTTTTCTGTGGTTTGTTTTGCTGATCTGTAGGGTGACTTAGGCAAAGGTGAGCAGAAAAGTGGCTTTATAAAGGTGGAATTCTGATGGTGTTCAGCTAAATATTTGGTTTTGTTTGCTGCTTTCTGGATGGGCTCTCAGTGTCCAAAATGTACTTCAGTTGCAATAAACTTTGCAAGATTGGTCCTTTTGCCCAAACTGACTGCTGCTTCTGAGTATATACTAATATACTAATACAAGTACTCGTCAAGGCAATGTAGTGTCCCTACTTGTGACAGAGAAGACTCCTATGCTATGCAAAGAGAGATTCTTGTGCATTTTTGATGGGGAATTGAAGGCAGACAGTGAGTAACCAGGAAGAATGAGTCAGGAAGACCAGGACCTAGCCCTTTCAGATCAGATTTGATGTTCTGTGTTCTGTTTTATGTTCCTTGGAGGAGGCAGAATTACATTTCTGTATTTTCAAATTTTGGCTTGGGAATGGAGGATGAAGGAAAAAGGGCCACTTGCCCTTCAAATAGATAACAGGTTGTAGAACCAAAGGCCTTGTACTTGAGGTTTTCCTTTGGGATCCTGATTTCAGAAATGAAAACTTGAAAAGTTCTTTCTTTTTCCACGCAGGGAAAGGAGAAACAACTTAGTAAGAAAAGAAAGGCAAGTCTATGAGGAGTGGATTATTAAAATTAAAAATAAATTGTATATGGAAAAACAACCACACCACAGTGAAACACCACTCAGGTTCAGCTTCCTTCTGCTTTCATTAGTACTTCAGTTTATGTATGTTTATTCTCTGTTTTTATTCCACAGACTTTTAAAGAGGATAAGTACTTGAAGGATGCTATGGATTGCAGCGATGTCATCTGGCAGAGAGGTTTATTGAGAAAAGGATACGGGATCTGCCACGGTACTGCTGGCAATGGCTACTCCTTCTTGTCTCTCTATAACCTAACTCAGGACAAAAAGTACCTCTACCGGGCTTGCAAGGTGAGCTCTGCAGCAGCCCAGCAAAACTGCTGTTCCCTTTCACATCACTGTGGTGGGGGCAGGCTGCTGTGCCCTTGGGTGGGACAGCAGGGCTGTCACTGGCTCCCCCTCGCTCACACCTGCACTGGAGGACTTCAGCTGTGTGTCTTCAGACACAGAGGGAGGTGCACAAATGTTCTCTAAGAGGGGAGGAACGAAACGTGTGTTCATAAGAGTTAAATTAGCCTGCCTGAGCAATAACAGGCTGATACTGTGTGGTGCTAATTATTCCATTGAGATGTGCACTGTGGTCCTCAGCTCCTCCAGCAGTGTTGTTTGCAGTTCTTTTGTAATTATTTGTTTTCAGACTAGTGCCTGTTTGGGGCTTTAGAGCTCTGAATTGCAGTTATTAAATTGCTTGTTTAGAGTTTTTTAATTAATGCAAATTGCAGAGAAAGACGCACTCAGAATTTTTCCACTGGAACTATCCAGGTTCTGCCATTAGCTCTGGCTGTGCTAGCAGTTACCAGAGGAGGAGGTTTTCTCTGCCTGTGTTTCCTCTCCTCGTCAGACTTTGCTTTGGTTTTGGTTTGGTTGGCTGGATTTATTTTTTTTTTCCAGTTGAATTCACTGTCGTTAGGTTTCATATTGTGTACATAGCTGTTGAGCTGAGGCATTTTCAGTTGAAATTTGATGGGTTGCATCTTGGGTGCTTTGAGATGCTTGTTGGCCGTGTGTAAAACTACCGTGTTCATCTCTGCTGTTAGCAGAGCTTAAAAAAGCCACTGCTTGTCTCCCATTTAGCACAGCATCGTGCCATGGGGACCCCTGCAGGCATTCCTGCATCTTAGGGATTGAAATGAACCCTGAGCACTCCCACAACAATGGTGTGACTTCAGTACACCTGGACATGGAGTCACCCACTTGCTGGCCATGCACCCTGCAGGCATTTTTGTCAGCATAGGTGTCAACTCTCCCTGTCACCCTCCATGCCAGCACATCTTCTGTGCCTGCGGGCAGCACTGGCACCTTCTGTTGGTGCTGCATTTCTGACCCAAGAGAGCCCTTGGTGTTCATCCACACCAAGCCAGAGGAAAGCAAGAGTGTCTGTTTCAGAGCCAACTCGGTCACGTACCTGAATTCCATTTGGGATCAAAGCTGTGGCACAGCAGCCAAAGGCTGTTTGCTGGAGGTGCCCAACACGGGCAGGTCTGGGAGCACCTGCAGTTTAGCATCTCCAGCATTCAGTCAGGCCCTTACAGGGGAAATCTTGAAACAGGCAGAGGAATTTGCTTGTCTGGCATTCTTGAAGTCTTTTCTTTTTGAGCCAGAGTGTGCGGGGAAGCGAACATGCAGTTCCATTAGTACCTAGAGGCATGTACCGAAGAGAACTAGATGGCTCCCCTCCCAGGGGTGGTTCACACCAAAAACCTGAGGCCCAGGGGAAGGAGTTTTGTCAGGAACCCCTGGTTACCCCTCGGGAGCCCTGGAACTGTTTCACAAATGAACCACAAGAGTTTGAAGAGGAGGGACCCGTGGTTTGTGCTTCACAGTTCTCATCTTCAGAGCTTTTCTCTGCCATTATCAGACAGGCTCCCAGGAGGGAAGTGATGGTTGTGCTTCAATAGCCTCAGGTGCATTTTTTTAATTCCTGTTGCAGTTCCCAGGCTGGAAGTAACAATAAAACCTAGTATGCAGTAAGATGTGGGTGTTGCAAGAATTGATTGTAGCTTAGAAGCATGACATAAACATGTTCAGCCCTCACACTTAAGCAGAGATTACATGGGAGAATTAAACCTTGGTTTGAAGATTTGTACCTGGAGGGAGCCCAAAAATGTTTCAGTGGTTCTCAGCAACAGCGTGGATCACAATGTTTGTGTTTGTGGGGTTTTTGCTGGGTTTCCTGAAGACATTCACACACATGCACGCATCGCTCCCAAGAGAAGAAAAATTCATCCCCCACTAAGTATTTAAACAGAACGGAGTGGTAGGGGGAGAAAGGGAGGAGAAAAATTGATCCCCCACTAAGTATTTAAACAGAACGGAGTGGTAGGTAGAGGAAGGGAGGAGATGCCCCTCTTTTCCTCCTGCTGAACAGACCAGTGGCTCTGGAATGATGCTCACACCATGTACAGCTCCAGCTCCAAGGCTGGGCCCCCTCTGGTTGGGATCATCCCTTTGCTAGCAGGTTGCCCCAGCTGCAGGGGGAGCAGGGAGAGGCCTCTCAGTTCTTGGCTCTCTGGTTTCCATCCAAGCCCAGAAATGCCAGGGGAACTTGTGGTCACCTCATGCTCTGGGGAGCCATAAAGGAGGAATAGGTGGTGGTTATTAAATTGATCCAGATGTGGTTTGTAAGTCGTGTATGTCTTAATTGTAGCTACTGCAGCGGTGTTGATTGAACACAAGAAAGACACTGTTAACTCTCTTTAATGGTAACCCATCTTCTGCAACAAAATATTGATGGCCATAATTGTCTAACTGTATCATAATGATTTTTCATAAGGCTTGGGGAGACCAAATAAATAAAACTGAGTACTGGCAGCTGGAGAATTAGTACTCTAAATTGGTGCACAGAAGTGAAAGAAAACCACAATGCAATTTACAGCCCTGAGTATGTGGATAAATTAAGCACTAAGACAGATGAGAAACTGATACACTATCAGAAAAATTTTAACTGAGTGCACCTGTTCTTACTGCATTTTTCATTGACTTGTAGCAGGAGTGATTTACAGAAAGCAGGAGTTAAGTCTAGCCCACCTAATTACATTGTTATGAAACTGAAAGTCATGCTATGAAAATAGATATTTTAAAACCTGATCGCAGCCTTGTCATGGTTGAAGTAGGACAAGTTTTATCTCAGACAGTGATTTATGTGTTGTGTTTCTGCTTACACTGCTTTACGTTTTGTACCTATTAATGATACGCAGCTACTCAAGCTTGCATTTAGCAGTTTTAAATAAAGGTATATTTTTTTAATGTTTCCCCAGTTTGCCGAGTGGTGTTTGGAGTATGGTGCACATGGATGTCGTATTCCTGACCGACCCTACTCTCTCTTTGAAGGTAAAGTGATGGTGTCACAAATGGGTTTGTAGGACAGGAGAGAGGGGTGTCCTTTCAGCTTTGGCACGTGCTTAGGAGTTGGGAAGGCTTTGGTGGGTTCCTCACCCACTCCCTAGCACCACCTCTGCCTAAAGGAGGCAAGGGCGGTAGACGGGGTAGAAAAGGACAAAGAAAAATCATTCACTCTCACAACTTTCAGTCCTGGTTGCACTTCAGCAGTTTCCAGTGTAAAACCAGTGCCACTGTTAGTGTCAAATAAACCTCTGCTGTGCTGGTGCCACTTGGTTTAAAGCAAAGATAAGCCTGGGCAGCAGTTCTGTCACAGGTGGTGTCACAGAGGGGCAGCTGCGGGTTGGGAGTCTCAGACCAGTTGCCAGCTTGTCAGAACCAGGACTTCTCCCCTGCAGTACCAAACCAAGGAAAAAGTAGTTTTAATGCGAACCCAAATGAGCCTGAGCTCGAATTTCTTTGAGCAGGAAAGAGACGCAGAGTTCTTCGGGGCTTTTATGTTCAGAATACTTTCCTGGAGCCCTGTGTCTTTTTTTCATTGGTAGTTTTATTTTCCATTCTGCATCCCATCCTGGCGTTAGGGGATCAGTGCCAAGGAATGACAGATCCAAGCAGGATTTAAGGAGGAGTGCGAGGCTCGTGCGCCACCTGCCGCAAACATCTGCACCCACAGCAGGGCTGCGCAGGAGGAGGATTTGTGCTTCAGTGCAGTTTTTATTTTAGCTTTTAATGTCTGGTTGTTTTTTTTTTTCAGAAAAATCTATAAGTCTCATATTTCAGATAAAAATAGTTCTGATTTTGGGGGGGGTTTTTTGTTTGTTTTTGTAGCCAAAAATTGAGCTTGAAGTTGTCCAACTCTGCATGCACGTGCATGCTTTCAGCAGAAGTTGCGTGTGCATCTTACGGGATTGTCTTAATGGTTTAGCTTCCATCAGATGTTGTAATTCAGGAAGGTTCCTTTATGTGTGCGTAGCTTTTGATGAAATAGAATTTTAGCTTGGTTATAAAAGTGAGCCTGTATTTGTATGCTTTCCTGCTGTAGGGTGCCTCTCTTGTCCATCATCCTGAGAGTTCTGCTGGATGATGCTGGTGTTGGTTCTTCAGGCTCTGGGTGACCTCTTTATGAATAGCAAAGACATGAATCTGTACATCACAAGTATAATAAAGTTTTGGCTTTTTTTTTTTAAGCCAGTGAAATGACTAGCAAGAGCTGCTCCAACAGCAAATGACAGTCCAAACTAGGATTAACTTTCCCGTTAATAATTTGAAATAGCACTGAGGTTGTTCAGCTGAAGAGATGTTAGCAGAGAGATCTTGGTTCTTGCCTTTGATCTTTTCAAATAAAATTTGGTTTTCTGGACAAAGTACAGATGAACTTGCCTTTCTGTAGGCAACTTTCTAAGTTCACCTGTCCAAAAAGAGATCTAGTGAGGGAGGTGTTCAAGCACGTGCTGTTGCCTTTGCAGTCAGCTGTAATACTTTAATGTCAAAGGTGCACAAAGACCTCTTTTCTTGTTATGTTTTAGGCATGGCTGGAGCTATTCACTTCCTCTCAGATATTTCAGTACCTGAGACTTCCCAGTTTCCAGCGTTTGAACTTGGACCTCAGAGGAGGGAAAACAAAGTGGAACAGGACAGCTAAAAACATCATTTTGAAAGGAAACTGATGCCAAAAGGGATGAGACTGTTTAGTGCCTCTGATACTGAACCAACTCGATGCTGAACCCGACAGATGGCTAAACCCCTTTTCTCACCTCTCCTGCCCCAAAGGACCATGAAGTCATTAGAGCATGAACAGGAGAAGCCACATTTAAGTTCTGTTAAAGTGACACCTTTCAGATGTAGGACAAGAAAATTCAAGTGTTGAACTTTCTCTCTTCTGCCGTATTTGTCTTCTTCAGGTCTTTGACACGCTCTGCACGTTTCTTGGTGTTGTGTGTTGACTCGAGTCTTTTGTCGTTAGCCAAAGGCTGGTCTGTGTGTTGACTCTCCGTCCTGTACCTCCGTGCATGACTCTCAGCAGCAGTGTTGCTTTCTGCAGTGTGGTTACCCAGAGAGTTCACCTGCAGGACAGTGCCCAGCTTCACTGCAGAGCCAGCAGCCCTAAAAGGAGATGGCAAATGTTTTTATGTTCATGTTTTTCTGCCTTTTTCTCCACCTTCCCTACTAGCTAAGCTGCTGGAGATCAGCCTGTTTAGGTGAAGAGGTGTGAAGGCCTGTGGCTGTGAGGTTGGAAGGGACCTGACTTGTCTTTTGCTGCTGTTGTGGGACGTTCCTTGGACAGTCTGAAAGAGACTTTGGTTCCTGCACCTGGTTAGTGTGTTAGGCACTTACAGCAGGGTGGATGGAGGTGCCTCTCCCCGCTTCTGCATGAGCTTGAACTGCAGGTGGAGTCACAGACTAACCTCCCACTGCCACCAGCACCAGAGCCAGGACTAACTGGGCTTCACCTCTCCTGGACCTGGATTTGTGGCAAACCTGTCCTGCAGCATCCAGTGTACAGATGAATAAGGGAGGGAGTCAGGGACAAGTTTCTCGTGCAGGTACCTCGGGATGGGTGTTACTTCTGAACCAGGGGGATGGTTTGCTGTGGGCCCTCCCCTCCCATCTCAGCCCCCTGGCATTTAGCCTGTGTAGTAGTCCAGGAGCTTGTGGAGGCTGCAGATTAATGAACAATACAAAGCCATTGCTAGAGGCTGTAACTGAAGTGCATTTCGTCCCAAAATCCACACAGAAGAAGCCCTTTGCCCTCAGTTTTAACTGCTGCTAGTGCTTTGCTTGCCTCTGTCGTGTGGTGAAGTTGTGGAATACCAGCCCAGCCTCCAGGTGCTCCTGAACATCAGACTGTTGGTTTGGTAGCAGCAGGACACACTCTGAAGTACCCTTAGAGCAGGCTTTGGTGTTCCACAGAGCATGCATGCTCAGTGCTCCAGAGAGGTGAGTGTGGCACCCTGAGTCACTCTAGCTCTGTGCTCACCCACTTCTCTCTCCTTCCACGTGCTTATTTTAATTGGAATCTTCTGTTGGGTGCAGGTGTGACAGATGGCAGAGTCTGACCTTTGGGGCACGCACTGGGGTATGTGTGACCTGTGGGCCACCTGCTGAGCACCACTGTTTGTGGTCAGGCTTGGGAGATGTGCTGTAGTTCCTGCATAAACCTTTGGATTGTCGCAGGTGACTTCCTTGAATGTGCTATAATGTTTGTTACCAAATCCCTTGGGATGCCAATAATTTCCACCTTCAGTTTCACTGGACAACAGCAGCAGTGTCCATGCAGGAACAGCTGAACACTGTCAGGTAGAATTAAACACTTGTGCACCCCTGGAGCATGGGCAGAAGGGGACGTGGGGGCACCAAATCCAGCTGCACCTCTACAGCCAGGGATGAGGGGAAATGCTGAAAGGCAGGAATGCTGCTTGGCAGGCAGCTGGGCTGGAGCAAACAGGAGCAGAGCAGCAGGAAGGGAGGAGTGGGGAGAGTCATTAATGTGAGGGATCAGTGAGGAGCAGGGAGAGCTGCTTACAGGAGGCAAGGCACAGCGTACCAGTAGTGGCAGTCTCAGTGAGATGTCCTCCATGCCAAGCATGCCAAGGGCTAGCTCTTTGTTTCTTTCTTAAGCCTGGGGATCCTGCCCATAAATAAGCCAGGAAGGAAACCCACCCAGGGCGATGTGTCACAAAAGTGCTAACAAAGGAGGTAGACACCAGCTCTGATCCTGTTTCCCATCACACCCTACCCTTGTTCCTTCCCCTCTGCTGTGGCTATAGAGCATGTGGAAGGGGTTAGTGGGGTAAGAGTTTACAGGTTTCCAGGAACTGCCTGCAAACAGAGAAACCACCAGCCTTCCTGGACCATTTAACTGTGGGGTCAACAGGCAGGTTTTTTCATTCCGTGAGTGTCAGCCTAGGCTGGTGAGCTTGGAATGGTTCCTGTGGGAAGTGACTTTGGTTGGCTGGAGCCCGAGGGAAATTAAAACTTACCGGTTTTAACAAGATATAGGTGTATCCACACTCAGAACAGCTTCATACTGAGCAGATCTCCAAGACGCTTGAGTGTACCTGTCATGCAATGAGCACGTGAGCTACCAGCTCTTCCTGTAACCATAGCCAGCCTTCTGCCACGGTGGGGCCTGGCACCATCTTTCTCTGCAGAATCCTCTTGGAATTGAGCAAGACTGGAAATGTACAGAGTGGAGAAGCATCTGACAGTGTGTCTGCCTCGTCTTCCTGACATGACCTTCCCCGTGGCTCCTCCTTTCTGTTTGTCACAGCGTGGTGGTAGCAAGGTGGCTCGTTAAGAAAGGGTATGGTGTGAAGGTGAAAAAATGCATTTCACCAAGGCATTGTCTTCAGAATTGACATCAAACTAAAAGTGTGAAAGATGTCTTAATATTCCCTGGTTTGCTTTGTCCGTGTGTTATAGTCCATCTGTTGCAAAAAGCAGTAGTTTTAAAAATGGAGATGCTCTTTGGGCAGAAAAAGAGGAAAAAAATGCTGATGTTTTGTTCTTTGGCTTTATTAGTAAAGATCAAGCTCTGTGGTGGTAATCTGTGTGATCTTTTTTTTTTTCTTCCCTGTTGTCTCCTTCCTTCCCTCCAGCACTGTGGTGATAGCTGCTCCACTGACTTGACTGCTGCACTGCTTCCCCATCTCGTAGTCCTTCAGGATGAAACACATGCCAGAAAATGGCCACATGGGCTTTTTTTGTAACCTTCCCCTTTTACTGGCACTGCAGGCCCCTTTCCTGCTGCTTCTCCCAGGTGATTTTCAGCATATGTTGCATCGTGCTATGTTGCTTTCCTTTCTGGTCACACAGGTCCGGTTGAAGAGTTTGCATCTAAAGCCTGGCCCAGGATGAGCTGGTTTCTAAAACACATGTATGAAATCTCTCTGTCCAGCTGATCAACATCTCTTTTCCAGCTCTGAGAAAGTCTGATGTGTTCCTCTAGCTAGGTTTTAACAGAAGGAAACTGAAGGCATGCTGCAAGCAAGGGCCAGTATTTCTGTTTTACAAAGCCCCTTGTGCCGCTCCTGGCTGTCTTTGCTACTGAGAGAAACTGCTTTTTTGAATTAAGAGCATTAGTTCTGGTCTGGAGATAACCTGAACAAATTCAGCTGTAGCTGCATAAATGCGTTGGGGCTTTTCTAGCACAATAAATGTCTGCACCATGAAAACAGCACAGGTCAGAGAGGTGGGAGGAGGTGTGTGTGCACACAGCACATGCTGCCTGAGCCCTGTCCCATCGGGGTGGTTTATGCAGCAGTCCTTCCTGGTGAAATTGTTCACTTTTCTCCCATTTGTTCTCAGTGGTTTCCCGTCAATTCACAGGCAGGGCAGCTGTAATTTGTATGCAGGGAGCAGCAGGGGCCTGACTTGAAGCCACAGCTTCTCCTTGACATCTGCAAGTAGCTGGCTGTAAATCCAGCTGTAGCTAGTAGATAAAATAAGGCTAGGCAGCAGGTGAGAAATAGAGTGGGACACAGATAGAGATACATCTACCCTGGTGACTTCTCTCACTGCATAAAGCCAAAATACCTTCCTCTGCAGGGGCTGGGGGCAGAGGGCTGCTTACCTTGCCCCTGTTCCCTCTGCTTTCTCTCTGTACCTTGCAGCAAATGTGGGCTTGGAACAGTGTCTGCCTGTCACACCTCTCCTCTTTAATTGCCTAATTATCTAACAGTTGCTTTCTAGAAACTATTCTGCAGGATCTTCCCCCGAGTGGTGTCTCTGTTGTCCTTTCCCTGCCAAACAGCACAAACACAGCTGTAAAAGCCCAGAAGGCAGCTCAGAGGGTGACAGGGCCAGCAGATGGGGGGGCTCCCATAGTCACAGGACCTGCAAAGACACCCTGGCCCATTTCCCTCACCTACTGAATTAGCAGCATTAGATCAGAAAAATATAAATGATTTAAAAAAAATAGGTTCCACTCTGTGAAAAAGTGTTATAGCTTCTTTGATGACCTGTGTGCCAGAAAGTGGCTTCTTGGGTATTTGCATATAAAATTGATCCTTCTGAGGGTTTGGGGGTAGGTTTTTTTGGTTTTAGTGGGGAAGAAAGAGGAGCATGGCCTCTGCTACTTCACATGGTCTGAAGGACTTGTTGGAAAATGTAGTCCCAGCTGTTTGTTGTCACAGCAGCATAAGCTGTTCTAAGACTCTAAAACAAAAGGGAAAAAAACCCCACCCTCAAAAGAAGTTTGTCACTACAATATCCTCTCCCAAAGTGATGAAACACAGGCCATACCAGAGCCATGGGTGAGGTGCACTGAGAGTCCCTGGTGGTGCCTTTTCTTATAGAACTGTGTAGCTGGAGATTTCATTAGAGCAGAATAAGACTGACCCCCTTCTCATCCTCACTGCTGCCAGGGTCATGGGTCTCAGCAGCAGAGACCGCACAGGTTTCCTCCCCCACCTGGTCCCTGCCTCCTCACAGGTAGCCCAGACACCCTTTGAGGATGCACAGCTGGAGAAAGCACCTCAAGGGGTTATTGTTTATGTTCCTGGCTCCCCATCCAAGTTCAGCATCTCCATTCTGGCCAAGCCCTGTTGAGGCATTTACCCGCCCCCAGCCCAATATCAAACATCTCTGAAAGAACCAGGAGAGGGATTGCCACAAGCCATTAAATCACCTTCCTGATGCAGATGGGGTGGTCAGGTGCCTCTGGGAAGGGCAGGAGAGTGCCCCACACATCCCCAAAGCTTCCAGCCACCAGCACCAACCTTATTTTGCAGCCCAAACACCACCTTGCCTCACCAGCAAGGTACCAAAATCTCTGTGGTGTTAGAGAGAGGACAGAGTGGCTGCGCCCAGAGAATCCCAAGAGATAAAGCATCGAATCACCACGGGGAATTTTCTCCTTAGCAAAGCTGCAGCAGCTGGCAGCAAATAGGGCATCACTACTGCCAGGTAAAATCCTGTTGGAAGTGGTGAGGCAACAAGAGGAAAGGCACGTAAACAATTTGCAATAATCCATATGGATGCCCACACAGGTGTTGTGTTTTCAAGAAAAGACCAAGCACCAAGCAAGTTTGCTAGCAGAGAAGTCCATGTGTCATAAGAGGTAGTGTCATCCATCAACACTAGGATATAAACTAGCCAGACTTTAGGAAAACTTCACCTGAAGTTGAATTTCAATGTACAAAGCCTTCTATTCAACATGTCCAGGACAATGCAGCTGTCATAGATACATTTCATAATATAAAAGGACTTAACAACATCTATCTACTAACATGAGGTCTGTTGTCATTTCTATTGACAGCAAAAGGTTGGATTTGCTTTTAAAAAACTGTCCTGTTTACATAACCATACTCAGTGACATACACAGCTTTACACTTCAAGTGCACACTAATTTAGAAAATATATACAGTTGCAATGTGCAGATGCACCCAGTATTTGTGTATAAAATGGACTCTTTCGTTATCTTACCAGTCTGCCGAGCCTGGACTGCACGCACAGAAGTACTTTGCTTTGTCCCTTATTATTATGATGCACAGCAAGGGAAAGCCTCAGTTACAATTTCACCCAAGCCAGCTCTGCAGGAATGTGCTCCTCCAAACGCAGCTCTGCTCCAGGTGGCCACTAACTCCACCAGCAACTTTTAGGACCAGTGGCCCTTAGAAGTTTTCCCGTTAAGACACTCGTATTCACAATAAAAGGGATGCTCTGCAAATCCAGCTCGACACCCCGAAACAAGTTCTCACAAGCCACTGGCACGTAACAACAGCACAATAAAGCTTTGGGTCCCTGTGCAACACAAACCTTTGGGTTGCTCCAAAGCACCCCAGTGACCCCTGTGACACACAACAGTATGTGCTGGCAGTGAGTAAGCTTGCACTGGGTACACAAAGGTCCACCCTGGACTCCTAACCCTGTTTCTGCAGGTCCTTCAGCAGCAGGAGGCAATGGCATCTTCTTTTTTGTCTCTCCTCAGTGACAGGACTCTTGAGTATGCACGAAGGGAGAAGATCCCATTAATACCTAGTCATGTTTCAGGGCAGCTTCACGTTTTTGGTAGACACAGCTGGGTGTAAGGACCCTGATAAACAAAGGGGCTCTGAGTTCACTTGAAGCTGTTCCCCTGTGGTCACTCAGAGCTGGCCATGGGCACTCACAACAAACCACATGGGGAGCCGAGTCACTGCAAGTCAAACCGTCTGTGCATCGGGTCAAACAGTGCTATGGAGCACCTGTCCCAAAAAGTTGTTATTGCCTGAACCTAGAGAGGAGAGGAGGGCAGATTTACCAGTATGGCACCTGCAGAGGACAATTTTCATTTGTGGCAGCACTGAGACTCAAAGCTACTGTTTCTCAGGGACTGAACTCCCATCAACTTCAACAGAATAAACTTGTAACCATGCTTCCATCCCTTCTTACTGTAAATATTTTCCAATTTAAGGAAGAAAACATATATTTCTATGTTTCTAACTGTGCTGTCAAGAGGCACAAGAAGCTCTGGGGTTACAACACCTCCCTCTCACTACCAACACTCAGGTCATCTGTTTCAAACAATCTCCCTGCTGGCAAAGCAAGGGGAGCAGGATGCTGATCACACTGGCAGAGCCCAGGTGATGGACAAGAAACACTCCGGTCCCAGCCTGTCCCTATTTGGACGCATCTTTTAGAAGCAACAACTCCCTCTTTTTTAGGGCCCTTGGCAGAGCCGCTGCCTTGGCTCCACCAACGCTGGTAACTCCAGTCACACTGACTTCTATCACTGCATCTTTCTCTTACACATCAGAACCAAATTGTACAAGAAAATCATAAACCAAAAAGGTGCTAGTCACAAATTCTGATAAAAGCACTGCCCTGCCACTCCTGCCCTTTTTCTCTGTAATTTCCCTTAGATGAGGGCATTTCTGCTGCGGGGTCTTGAGGAGGGTGCACATCACTCTGGGACTCCAGAAAGAACTGCTATCAGTAAGCTGACACAATGCAATTAAAACCATGATTAAAATGAACAATAAATAAAGAGAAAGACATACAGGTTTTAAATATAGGTTTCCATTAAAAGCATTACAAAGACAACTTCTCTCATTGTGAAGACAAAGAAAAAATCCACTTCTACTAAAAAAAAAGGGGGGGAAAAAAAAAGAAAAAAATTTAAAAATCACCCCTTTGCAAGTAACTTTAATGAGGAAAGGTGCAGGGGAGGGAGGGAGGGAGGACTTGGAGAACTAGCAAGTGTTCAAAAGGGCAGATGCCCCCCCATCTCGGTCATTTTGCAACTGCACCTTCTTCTCACACAGTCAGGTCAGAGAGAGCCAGAGAGTCCTCACGTGGAGGATTTCACCACCTGCTCGTAGGGGGGAGGTGGCGTGTTGCAGTAGGATGGTGGTGGTGGGTACACTGGGTTTCCCTGGGGGGAGTTGGGCTGGACGTGGAAAGCCATAGCCATGGGGTTCATCACAGGTCCACCAGGGTCTGTGTAATAGGGCACTCCAGGTTGCTGTGACCCTGAAAGAGAGGAAAGGAGAGAACAGGTATCAGCAGCAGCAGCAGCACCAGGCTGTGCCCTCCCAGGGCTCTGCACACTCGGACAAGTCCTTTCAAGGTGTTCATCAGAGTGAAGACAAGGAGCCTCCTTTCTCCCTTCCAGAGGAAACCCAGGCTTGCAGGACTACGTTCACTTCCTCAGATAGCCCCAAAAAGTTTCAATTTTGCATCCAGTGGAAACCGCAAGGGGCACCAGTACCCCAACCAGCTACCATTTGAAAGGGAAAACAGCAAGCCCTGGCCAGTTCCCCTGACAGAAAGGCTACTGTGCCTGCAGAGAGGAGAGCTGGGGGATCCCAGATGGACAGAGGAGTTCCTGCTGTGGCCCTGACTCGGGTGTCGAGCCTTACAAAAGGACTTCAAAAATCATTTTGTGGTGTGCCAGAGCTGCTGATAAGCCAGAGCACATCTCAAACAGACAATGTCCCTTCCAGGCGTGACACAGCTTAGAAGAAAGAAGCCAAGCTGAAGCCAGTTAGGGCTGACTAACACAATGGGACAAGATTGTTTTGCACAGATTAAATTTAGGAAATGACACGGGAGCCTGCAGGGACAAGGAAAGGAAATGTTTGATCAAATGCAAAATTCCTGGGCTATGACACATGAGGAGTAGCAGAGACTGCTGCCACGAGGAACAAAGGTGGTGTACAACCCTCCTCAGATACCTCAGTGGGTGGTGAAGATGACCTCACGCAGGTCAATTCACAGACTGTCTATCTGAAGAGGTAAATCAGTTTACTTCTCTTTCTCTCTATTTAAATAAAGATGGACTGGGGAAAAAAAAAAATCCTGTCTGACCAACAGGTTTTCTTCTTTTGATGCTAGTCCTTGTTTCCTAAAATGACACAGCCTCCAAGGGATCTTCCCATCAGTCATTCCTTTCCGTGACTGACTGACATCAGGACTCAGCGTTGCCACAGAAGGAACACGTGCTTCTTGACCCTTTAAGCATCCCTACAAACTTCAAGCATTCAGGAAGGAGCTACACGCCAAACTCCAAAACATGTTCTTACAATATTAAATCAGATAAGGAACGGGGACACAAACTGTCCCGGAGCCTGGGTGCCTGCCAAAGGAGCTGTGTCTGGACACTCAGGAGGAAAGAGGGTGGAAAGCACATCAGGAGTGTGGCAGTTTCCTTCTTAACACAGTAATTGTTAACAGAGCACCACAGTATTTTTTCCTCTTGCCTGTGTGAGTGAGGAGAGCTGCCCCGCAGCCTCCCTCCTTTGCTGCAGCAACAAGAAGCCCAGGCTCTGCCTCCATCTATAGGATCAGCTCATGGCTACAGGAGAGCCAGGCTGGGAACAGCAGCTGAGTCTTACTTCTCCAAAATCTGGGCTAATACCCTTTTCTGCAGCCTTTTTCTTAAGTATCTTTGATTAAATGGACAGTTAAATCCTGCCCAGCTCTGCATTTCTCATTTCCATCTCTTACGGGGAAATTGGAGAGCTTGACGTAGCTCTCTTTAGGAAAATAACTGTTTTCATTAAAACTTACATGTATTGTTGAATCTGGAGGGGAGGGGAGGTAAGTGGACACCAACCTTGCAGTTCATTAAACCCAGAAGAAAACAACATCTGAGTATCAATGTCTCTGAGGATCAGCTCAGCAAGCATTTGATAAGTGACTCCAAAGGGACCCGACCACTGCCAGCACCTGAACTGTCAGTCTGGGGCCAGGGCTGAAGGGAGAGAGACCACCAGACCTGCAAACCACTTCTGGTGGGTGAGGTGTTCAATCTGTTTTCCCAATCAGGCCCATAGAAAAAGCACTCCCAGCAGAAGATGCTGCAGGGATGGCAGAAGATGCTGGGAAGGAGAGGGATGGGGAAATGGGATGTGCTTTAAAGGGCTCCACCTCAGCAGTGAATTGGCTCCCACTACCAAACTGGAAGAGTAGCTGGTGGAAAATGGGAACTTGGTTGACTACTAAGTCCCATTGTTTTTTCTGTTGAATATTCCTAGAATAGTAGAAAAAAAATAAAAATAAAAGAAACACTGGAGTTAGCTCAGAGGCCAAAGCTTTTAAGTAATAGTAGTAACAGTCTGGAAGTAGGTGCCACAAGCAGGTCACCAAAGAGCTTGTGCTTATTTCATATTTGCCCACAATTTGTGTTCCATGCAGTGTCATGAAAAAGTAAAACTGTGCTCTAGATTTAAATCTGGTGTTTACCAATCCAGCTAAAGACACTCCCAGCTCACAATCTCAGGGCTACTTTTCAGGCTTTAAAATATTAGTTTAGCCAGACTGGCTCCTCCTCTGCTGAAAAATACTCTGTTCAGTCAAGGAGAAAAACAGATGCAGAATCAAAGCCCTGAAAAAACCCTCTTAGGATTTAAATAAGGAGGGTGGATGAAATGTCAGTTTGTGTCTGTAACATCTTTTTAACCATTTAGACCCGGGAGAGGGCGGGGGAACGCAGTCTGAGCACATGCTTAAGGATGCAAGAAAGAGCATTTCCAAAGTCTACCCAAGGCACGTGGATGTGGTAAGGGAGCACTGAGAGCCCAAATGCTGCATCTCTGCACAACACTCACAGTCACAGCCACAAAGGGGGTTTTAGGACACTTTTCTAAGGAAGCAGCCACAGTATCACACAGAGATGTAATAGTTCAAAAGAAGATTTTTGCTAGAGAGGTTTTAGGCACCAAATTTTCAGAGAGCTCCTCCTCATTACAAAACATTCTGGTGTATTTCCACTTCCAAGGCAGTATGAAACAAAATCAAATCGCCAATTCAGAAAAGAAAAAAGGTGTCAGAAACTTCCCAGGATTCACAGAGGAGTGCCAGTGTCCCAAGCACGCCTGCATGTGTGTGCACATGCACTTTCACTGACACACTTTAGCACTGGCTTATGCAACGTGGAGAGCAATAAAAAAATGTCTCAGTTTGGTTTTGCTGAGGCAGGGAGAAAGAAAGCACCAGAGTGGGCACTCAGATGAAATCTCAGCACTGTAGAAGGTCTTTCAGCTAGAGACAATGGAGCTTTGAGCAAGGCACAAACAGCTTCTGCTTACAGGTGAGTCGTATTTTGCAGGATTCTCCCAACTGGAACTACTTAACAGAGAGGAAGAAATTACAAACTTAGAAGGCAGCATTGCCAGAGGAGCCCTCAGTAGGTAGGTCCTCCTGATGCTCACAGCCAGTACTGACCAGAGAGATAGCAAGCAGACTGACAAGGGGAGAAGGACCACTTCACCACAGAAAAACTATAGCACAAAGCATTAAAGGCAAATAAAAAAGACTTGCAAGAGGGCCAGACTGTGGAAGAGAATGCCAGGCTTTCCTCCACCTCTGCCAGACGTTATCAATTGTACTTAAACTCTTTCTTCATGTTACTGCTGAATTTGGATACCTATCCCTCTGTCTACACTGCAAAGGGGGAGCTTGCTGCCTCCTTCCCTGCACGGACATGAAAGGCATCAGGAGCCAAAAGAGAAGGGAACTGCAGGTCCTGTCCCCTTGGGTTTCCAAACCCCTCCTGTGCAGCACGGCTGAAGATGCTGTTTGGAAGGCTGAGGATGTTGCTCATGGCAGGAGGTGGCCGTGTGGTTTAATCAGTGTCGCCATCCCATGGTTTCCAACACCCAAACCAACAAAAGCTCAAGCCCCACCCTTCTGAAATACCTTGGCACACGCAAGAAATCAGTGACCCCTCTATCACGAGCGCTCTCTGACCTGATGCAGTGCTGACTGGTTGTCTGGTGTAAGACACGTTAAAAGCAGGTTCTTCTACTAAGGGAGGAGGGTACATCCGCCTTCGGATAAAGAAACCCGCTCCGCAGCAGAAGAGAACTCCCATCATCAAAAGGAACCTAGGAGAAAAGAAGGGGGGAGTCAAAACCCACCCACAATCATGCAGCTCTCAAACCCAGACTGGTCACTGAGAACGCTCAACATCAGCCTGTGACTTTCACCAGGGCTTCTCAATAAGCTGTTGCTTGAGAGTGGGTCTGTCATGTAAGACAGCCCTCATGGGGCACTTATGGGCATCTTCAGGGATTGGTACTATTGCCAATGTTTTCTGGCGTGTAAAATACAAATCTGAAACTAAAACACCCCTGAACTTCTCAAAAGTTCATGTTCATGCCTGACCTTTGCCAGCAGGATGCTGAACTGAAATTCCAGGCCACTCCAGTTTAAACTGCGCCTCTTGGATGCAGATCTCAGGCATCTAGGCTGGTCAGGAGGTTGGGGGGAGACAAAGAGGAATACTGGTCTGCAGTCGCCATTAAAAGAAGATACTTACATGTTCTTAAATTACCCAACACTGTAATTTTGTCTCCCGTGGGAAATATGGTAGCTGGCATTTAAGCTCAAGCCAGGAGACTGAAGCATTCAGCACTGAGGATGACAAGCTTTGCTTTTGAAGAAAAAGGACGCAATTTTGCTTCAGTTCTCCTCCTCCCAGCTCCTTTTCTGACCTAACCAAACTGTCATCAAGGTTCCCTTGCCCTGGTGCTGTGAGGAAAATGCAGAGAGGGCACGTGAGATTTGGTCCTTTAGACATTGGCTTTCACTGTGCTTTCTTGACCAGTTATATATTAGAGACTCATGTAAGCTCTTGTAAATACAAATGGTCCTTCTGCCTGTAATTGCCCTCTCGCTTCATGGCCCTTTACTGGAAGGCAATGACAACTGTGCTTTTCTGGAAGGGAAGGAAGCTGGCCAGGGGCCAGCCTACACACCATGCTTATCTCCTCTGGAGAACTCCCAGACGCCTGAGAGGAAGAGTGTGGCTCAGCATGGCAGCAGGAGTAATAGCATGCAAAGGGTCAAACTCTGGTCTTGTTACTACATCAGGAATGGGAGCAGAAGGAGGTCCTGTTTCCCTGAGCCAATATTAATACATCCCCCTTTGGCACTAGTCCTGCAAAGGATTTGTTCTGAACAGAAAAACAGAGATTTACGACGTCACCCCAGGGATTGAGATAGAGAGCTCTTCACTTATATCAGTAAGGATTGTACACTGAAATCCCACAGTCAGCTTTGGGAAATCTCTGTATTATAGTATATATCAGGCTTCTGTTTTTCAGTGTTTATTTGTTTCAAATTTTAAGGCTTTTATTTTTTTTAATCAGACTTCAAATTCTACATAAAAAATGCCAGAAATCAGGTTTTCTAGGGAAGTATTTATCTCTACTGCAATGAGAAGGTTTTATTCAGGTGCTTTCTTAAATTCCACTCCAAAAGGCATTTACCTTATTTTTTCATTATGCATATAACAGTGATTAGTTTAAGCTTTATCCAGATTACTGAGCTGCTGGTTTCACAAGCTCAAATCTTTCTGCCTTCTTCTCCCTTGCTGTCATCTCCAGTGAAATCCTCATAGTCATAAATGTACTTCTCTTCCTTTTTAATTGAAGCTTCAGTTCAGCTGGCAAGAGTATATTAAACCCTGCCTAAAAGCACAATCCTCACTATACAATCCTCTTTTAAAACTGAGTGCCCAAAGAAAAGGGATGAATGCTGCTGCTTGATGGTAGCTGGGGCAGGCATAAAGAATTCTGCAATTCTGGGAAAAAGTGGGACCACAGCCTGCACAAACCTGCAGGATGCCAAGGAAGGAAAGGTCAGCCTGACAAGAGTGACCTTTTTCAGCGTTTTCTCACCACATGGGGAGAATTTCATAAGCAAAAAACCAAAACCCTTGCACATACACCTTACTGCAAACTTGTACCTACTGTACTTCAAAATACTAGGGCTGGCAACACCCTGATTTAAGTCCAACAAGCAAGACAAAAAATGCCCATGTGCCCTGACTTACCAAAAATACCATAGTCGCTGGATGGAGAGGGCTCTTACGCAGCACCTTGAACCACAGCAATCCTCGTAGGAGCGACATCTGCAGAGAGAGGCAGAGACAGGGGCATGAGGGCAGTGGCTGTCACTCGGATTAAAATGCCATTCCCACCCCTGACACCATTCCCACTCCTGACCGGAGCATCATTTACGACATCACGGGGAGCATTGGAGGCAAAGCCTCCCAAAAGTGTTCAAGGCCACGTTGGATGGAGCTTTGAGCACCCAGCTCTAGTGGAAGGTCCCCTGCCCATGGTAGGAAGGGTAGACTAGGTGATCTTTAAAGGTGCCCTCCAACCCAAACCACTCTGTGGGTCTATCAGTAAGCACAGACCACCCTTGGCTGGATGAATTCGTCAATCACATACATGGCACAGCTCTACCACTGCTGTGGTAGGAACCTTCTGTGTGTTATTGGAACGACCTTCCCACACACCTGATCTCAAACCACCTCAGAAAGACTGAATGCAGTGATCAATTCTGTATAAAAAAGGACATGTTATAAAGAAAAGCAGCATTACTGTGCTTTGTTTCACAATAAATGAACACTGCAGACATCAAACATATGTTTGGGGTTTTAATCACTGCAACAGACAAGAATTGCCAGGACAAAAGTGCCAGAGCCCCCATTCTTTGCAAAGCAGCAGCTTCCAAGCAGAGAAACCACTGAGTACAAAGAAAACCCCAAGCACTATTTGCAACTTTAACATCCTTTTTTTTTACTTCTCAGAAGTTGCACTGGACTGCAACTGACAACAACTCCCACTACTAAAGTAGATTTTCCTCTAAAAACTCCCACATTTCAAATTAATATTTCATATGGAATAGAACCATTATAGGGGTATTACAATGCCACCCACGGTAAGCACAAGGTACCACTTCACTAAAAGCCAGCACATACATGAACAGCAACCTCTGCACAATTTCTGTGGGAACTGCCCTTTCCCACACCAACAGAACACATTTAGTAGGAAAAAGGACTGAGGTAACCCAGAAACTTGGACTTGGATGAAAATATGCAGATTAGCATATCCACAGACTGAAAGAAAAGAGGAGGTGACCACAGCTGGGTTGATCTTTGTAAGGTGTTCACATCTGCTCAATGCAGATACTTATTCAAGCATCTGATCTTGGCATATTTGCTCAACTGCATGACTGTGCTCCCATATTTGCATGCAAACTAAAAAACCTTCACCTGAATAATTGCACAGACAATTAACTACACCTTTACGTGCTCAATTAACAAGCCTTCTCTCACAAAATACATTGTCACACAGGCTTCAGCCTCTAACTGTGGCCAGGGGAGGATGCTCTGTGGATACGTAATCGGTTGGTTTGCCAGTGCAAACAGTGACATGCTCTTGTGATGACAAATAAATAGGATTTATTAACTAGGAGGCTCTGACATGATCAGTACAGCAAGGTGCATTCACAGACTCAGGCACCCAGTTAGAGACTCACGCAAAGGAAGTTGCTCATGTCAAAAGAGCAAACGTCCACTCTGCTGTCACTGAAACCCTTTATTAAAGCTTGCCAGGACCCTCACAACTGTTTACACCCAGAGCTCCCAGACCTCACAGAACGGCTGACAAGACTCAGCAAGTCACCAGTACCTTCAGTCCCACTGGGACTTGGAAATTAAGCAGCCCTGCGTGCTCCCACAGTGGACCAACCCAACAGGAGCTTTCAAGGCATATGTTAAATGCACGAAGAGATGGGGGTCCCTTACAGAAGGGGCTGGAAGATGCTGCCCATCCTGTTAAACCAGTGGTCATGGGACCCTTTTGCTCTTCAACATGCTTTTGGTTGGAGCACTTCATCCACGTTGATGGGCACTTGCCCCCCTTGGCTGACACTGCACACCAAGGACTTTGTTGGGCCAGAAGAGCAGACATGAAACAGAACCCGTAAATCTGGGAGCCCTTCTTGAGGCCATTAAGGCAAAAATAAAAAGAAGTATTTTAGGGATGTGAGCAGTCTTTATCTCTGCCTCCACACACTGGCTCTGTCAGTCCAGACAACTACACCTGCTCATACACAGGATGGGGATTGGATGTGCCATTTCCCAGAGCCACAAAAGCTTAACCTGTAACAAAATTTAAACTAAAACAGAGTCCACAGAGGCTGCACTCCCCTATGCTCACCCTTGCAGTGATTATTTTGCATCTGTCTTCTTGAGAGCCAGAAGAGATGGGAAATGGCTATTTTAAAATGTATAATTATGCTCATTAAAACCATCAAAATTAAAGGAGAATCTGTATGAGAAGCATAGTACCTGAATTTACTTTTTATTCTTAATCTTTAAATTAACATTAGTGCTGACTCATGGCCTAGATAGAGTCTTTGTAGCTTAGCTTTAATTCCTGCAAAAGAGGACTAAAGCACCAGCTGGAAGGCAGAAAGGCTACACTGCTGAATGTTTATGGGGCTCCTGAGACCACTGACTGGCAAACAAACAGGCCATCAAGGAGAAGTTTGGTCTCCTACACAGATGACTGCACTTTCACATGGCTGAAAACAACTATGCAAAGGATGAAAGAGTCTCTCATTGTGCCTGTGATTAGAGAAGCTCCAATTTCTGATAGCCACTAAGCTTTCTGAGCCAACTCCCCCCAAGGCTGAGCACTGCACCTGCTGGGTGGATCCAGGAAGGTAAACCTGCATCCCAACTCCAAAGGAAATCCCTTTGAGATCTGACCCTAGTAACTTCTTCACTTTCTACCCCTGAAACCACACAGGTGCTTTATTCTGTGTGCCTCTGGGAATGGACACGTGTACCCACCCACATGTAGGAGCCTGGAATCAAGGATGATGCCACAATAACAACCTGCTGTTTGTATTCCCCACCACTTCACAGCAGTGCCAAAAAAGGCTGGAAGAACAAACAGCCCATTTGCTGATACTGCCATCAGGCTACAGCAAAAGCTCCCTTGATCTCTTGTTCTTGATTTAACATGCTATGAAATAACAACACAGCTTCTGACAATATGATGCAAAGCACACAACAATTAACTTACTTACTTACAAAAGCCAGATTTATTAGCAGGCAAAAAACAACAAGAAGATCAGCTTATAGGAGGAGTAGCATACAAGTTTAAATATAATCATTCTTTGATGTACTATTTGACAGCAAATCTCCGTAGAATTAAGACCCTGGTTCATTGAAAAAAAAAAAAAAAAGGCACAATTAAGCACACGAATACCTATTTGTTGAATTGGTAAGCATTTTCTTTAAACCACACTCGTGTTTTGGCCCTGCTTTATGGAGAAGGGGCAGTTGTGCCCAATGCCAGTGGAAGAAGAATAAGCCTTACCATCGACCTGCATTGGACCGAGCCCATCTCCTACGTAAGACTTTTCTAAAGCCAATTTCCCTCTTTCACACATCAGTGATGACCCCAAGACCTGCATTTCTCTAGGACAGCACTTGTTTCATTGATCAAAAGTTAACCCATTACACAGCACAAGACATAATACATTAGTTGCTCTGCTGATCTACACCTTCACCAAGCACAGGGTCTCTCTTTTGAAAACTGTCTGCCATAGGATTTATGATTAAGAAGCTACATCTTTTCATTCACAGTTCAGTAGAGTGAAAGGACTGTATCTGCATGCCCAATGACTTGTAAAGGAGCTTAACACTATAAGCACAGTGGAGAGGTTATCCCAAGACATCCATTTTGCTACAGGTGCCCATTAAAATGGAAATCAAAACACAGAGTCCAACTCTGCACTCAGGAGTGCCACCTAAGAGACTATTTCTGAGTCCCCAAGTGGTTTAATCTCTGTCCAGAAGGATGCTGCAACACAAAGGCCATATCCTCCCACTGGCACTCACTGAGGTGCTTCAGGAGCAGTACCACAGGCACGGTCTTTGGCTGGTGGAGCAGTGACAGGCAACATCTGCTTTCTAACCTTGGTCTTTGAGTTGGTTGTGTCTCCCTGGCATGGACATGGCCTAACTTTCAGCAGGGACATGACTCCACCACAGTCACCTGCAGTTACAGGTTCTCAGCACCCAAAGGCATTTCACTTCTTATACATAGGAAAGATGATCTCAGTGCATGCAAGAACAGTGCCTTGTAAACACGGGCCTCATTCTGGTGAATAGATAAGTAGATCGTAATATACATAAGTGCTTCATAGATGAATGCAACTGTGATCTCAGTGGCACGTCTGTACTTGAGAGTGAAAACACTGCCGTTGGTACCCAGAAGAGCACTGGAGATATAGTTATCCAAATACTTGATAAATCACTCAGCCCTTAACTATGTAAGAAAATGTAAGGCAAAAAGGAGGAAAAGGTCTGTCAGGTAATTTTTTTTTCTAGAGTAGAAACAACAAAAATGGTATTTGTTCAGGTTAGAGTCCTGTCTGCTTTGACACAAAATCTCCAACAATGAGACAAGATACTTGGCTCCCGTCCTTCACACAGACATGAAACCAAGAGCAGTCAACAACTGAAGAAGGGCTTATTTCTCAGTTACTCAATAGGTGAAGAGCCTATAAACACCATCTCTGTGCAAGACCTCAGCAGAGCACAGCAAATCCTCCCCCACTTCTGATGGGATGGGAAGTATTTGCTCAGCTGCTCCTATCAAACCAACCCTTCTCACAATCAGCTGCTACCCAACAGCTTGCCACAATCCCAAGAGGGTTCTTCTCAAACCCCAAGAGGAAAGCCACCCTACAGAGGGACTCCCTTTGCTGTCTGTAAAGGCAGCAAGTCTTTCTGGACACAGAGAAATTTTCTCTGCTCCCTTTGTGGCAGAACCTTGCAAGAATTGCCATGGTCTGGGCTTTACCCACTGGCAGTAAAAAGGACCATAAATAGCCATTTTTCCACATGGGCTGCAGGCTGTTCTTTCCCAGAACAAAGCAAAGAAACAGCACAGCTTAAGGCTCTCACAAAAGGGAGCCACAGACAATGTGTATGAAGAGTCTGAACTTCCTGGAGGTGGAACTGTAAATTCCTCATATCAACAGGAACAAGGACTTCTAATTAGTCATCAGGACCCTTATTAAACAGATGATCAGTTCTTCGCATCTCAAGCTGCTCCCAGTGGGCGAGCAGTCCCGCTGCATCTCATCCCAGCTTTGGGAATCACAAGCAGCCTCCTGGCAGAGGGCGGTTGGTACCCAGGAATTTGCTGCCTGCCTCAGTTTAAGACACAAACAGAGTGAACCTTTTTGTTCCCTCCACCAAGCCACTGCATGATCAAATGCAGAGAAGGACAGATTAAAGGCCAGCTGCCAATCACCACCAAGTCATTCAAGACTTTAATTCAGGGTCTCCCTCTCTAGAAAGGGTTAGAAGCTTCAAGATGACTTTGGTGTCAGATACACTTTAATGCTGTCCACCTGCTGTCAAAGCAGGGGCAACCCTCCCTGTCCCACTGACAGGGAACCAGAAGAAATTGATGCTCACCCTCTCATTAGGGTTCTTGCCTGGGACATGGGAGAATGAATGAGTACTTCAAGTCAAAGAGCCTCCACAGGAAAAACGGAGGCTCACTCAAGTCATCACACCCTCTGGAGATGAGAAGGGGATGGGACTGGGTTTTCTACTCCACCTCAATCCAGAGGAGGGTCTGATCTCCAAGGAGTACTCCACTAGACAACACAGACTGCACTTTTTTCCCTTTTCCTCTCCTTTGTCAGAATAAACTGCCTATGACTCATCAGCCCCCAACTCCAAAATCATTCACAGCTTTAAATCTCAAATTAGGTCACTCATCTGCTTGATGGCCCGTGATATTAAATCCCTCTCCCTTCCCCAGGACTCACTCCTAGCAAGTTGAGTTGGGTGTTAATTTGGTAGCCTAATTCTCCCCAGACCGTGGCGAGTTTCTGTTGCCTTTTTACACAGAAGGTCTGATGTTTACTGCTGTCCTCCTTCACCATACAAACTTGGGTTGAACTCCACATGCACAGAGGCCTTTCCTGGGGCTGCTCTCTGCTAAACTGGTGGCCCTGGCCACAGTCCAGGCCTCCGTTTCTGTGCAGTGCCAGACATTCAAGGCTCCTGGAAGCGTGCAAAGCTATTACACTGCCTTCCCCTCTCCCTCCTGCGTGCTGGCCTCAAATCAAAGGGAAGAATAAATCAGCAGCTCTATTACTGCCCTAAGCACGCACCTGCTGACACTTCACGCAGCTGGAATTGCAATGGGAAAGCTAAGTGCAACATCAGGAAAGCCAATTTAATTGAGAGCAGTAAACATAACAGGATGTGGAGCACAGAAGTAGCCACCATCATGCAGCACAGCCGGTGTCTACAGTCTGGGGGGGTGTTCCCAGCCTCCTGGACACACATCAAGGCAAGAAGTGCCCTCCAAGCTCTCAGCAACAGAAAAACACTCTTTTAATGCTTTCATCTGCAACGTTTTGCAGGTTCTTGATAATGCACAGAATTATTATTATAGACTGACCTCCAGGAACATAAGGGTTTACATTCAAAACCCAGATGAATATGGCTGCGTGATAAATACAACCAAACTTAAATCTGCAAAGTAAGAGAGGCATGTGCAAATGCACAAGAAACTTATTTCAAAAACCCGGAAAAACCACAAACAGAATATATTCAGTATTCTGCACAATAAGAAAAGTAATTGACTCTTCCCATGCAGGGCAGGAACATGTTTTAAACCTGAAAAGCATTACCAAGCATTCATTTTGTAGGTTTACATTAATGCTCTTATACTTACTGCAAAATTAAACAGATTTAATCGACATAAATGTGTACACATGCTGTACAGTTGTCTGCTGATTGCAGTAAACTAATTTCTGTGGTAGAAACATATTAGCCTAAAAATACAGCTGCCTGCTGTATGCAGTAAACTAATTTCTATGGCAGAAACATATTAGCCTAAAAATACAGCACTTCCACCTGCACACGCTTTCAACATTAATTCAGGTCCTGCTTTGGGTAAGAGTTAAATATTACAAGATGGCATTTCCCTGTGTTCATTCTGTTCTTCACGTAATTACCAACAGCAGTGGTTAACATTTACTTCCAGAGGAAATGTTTCCCCCTGGAGGTCTTTCACAGGGTAGCACACCTTTTGAGAAGTCAAAACATCCTTAGCCAAGGAACCCATGGCTGAGCTCCAGGGCAAAAAGTCAGGAGTCAGCAGGTGGAAGCAGGTACAGGCTACCAAGGAGGTATTTAGAAACCATCACATATACAAGCAGGTGTGATGTTAGGAAAGACAAACCTCCCCTACACGTGGTAGCTGTAAGGGACACCAAAGGTCCAACAAGAAGAGCTCCTACCACTACACTGGCAGTGGGTGATATCCGTGGGCAAGCTGGAGAGGGGTAGATGTCACTTACCTCAAGCTCAGAAAGCCTTTCCACACTGCCTCCCTTAATAGTCCTGTACACAAGTTCAGGCTTTACAGTCTGGACAGGGGGACAGCTAAATGGGTTGGGGGGAAAAAAAACCAAATCCAAAAAAAACCCCAAACCCCTGAAAAAACCCTGGCTGGACAGTGAGGCTCAGAGGGCAGTGGACAACGGGTCACACACTGTTCCTAGAGAGTATGAAATAATTGCTTGTAATACCATGGAGGTCTGGATTGGTCTTGTTGACAGGCATGTTGCTGGAATTGATGAGGGGATACTCTCACCAAGTTTGGAGATTGCACCAAACTGGGGATCCCTCAGTGAGCTCAAGAGCAGGATTGCCACTCAGAGATCTAGACTGGTCAGAGGAATGGACTTGGAAGGAAATCCTCATGAAATTGAACAAAAAGAAATGAAAAGCCTTTCCTGCGGGAAGAATGAACCTCTTGCTTGCTGTGGAGCAGCTCTGCTGAAAAGGCACTAGGGGTCATGGTAGACAGCAAGTCAACGTGAGCCAGCAGTGTACCATGAGCCAGCACCCCAGGCTGTGCCAACAGAAGCCCAGCCAGTGGATGAAGGCAAGGAATTCATATTTTTCACTCAGCACTTGTTGGACCATATCTGAAGTACCACATTTGGTTTTGGCATCCCCAGGAAAAAGAATAAAACTGATGAAATGGAACAAGCTCAGCAAAGGGCCACCAAGACAGACAGGGGCTGAAGTATTTTCCCCATGAGGAGAGGCTGAGGGACTTGGGCTTGTTCAGCCTAGGTTTGTGGAAAAACTTACCCACCACGAGGACAGCTAGGCAGCAGAGCACATTGCTCAGAGAAGTTGTGCCATCTTCATTACTGGTGTTTTCTCAAGACCTAACAAATTAAAGTCCTGAACCACCCGGTCTTGACCCTGCTCTGAACAGGCGGTTGGACTGGATGTCTCCTGAGAACCTTCCCACCCAAGTTATTCTGTTTCCTAATCTTCTAACCTGTTTTCCTCACTACTTCTCTTAGAACACTGCATTTTAAATAATTTAATGCCCAATAATCCAACCAGATGAGCTGAAACAGTGTTAATTCAATATTGGACAGCATCAAAACTCCAAGTCAGTCAGCCTGTGGGTGACCACTCCAGTGACATCAGCCACGAGATTTCTCTTGCTGTGGACAATGCCTACCACTCACACCCAAAAACATTTGTGCTGCTTTATAAACGTGCCATAAAGCCTGGAAAGAAGAGGATTGGCATGCAGGTTCTAGGAGCTGGACTCGATGATCCCTGTGGATCCCTTCCAACTCAGAACATCCTGTGATTCTGACTCAACTGAAGGAAAAATAAACAGAAAAGACCTGTGAGGTTCATCACTCATATCAGGGAATGTACTTCACCCTGCAATGAGGGGGACATTCACAATTGCTCTCATCAGCCAAATGGAAGGCAGCCTTCCCTCTCCCACTCATTCCCAGTTCGGAATTGTGGAAAACAACTGGACTATCTTAAGGGCTGCTGGCTCCTGCATTACATTCACTATGTTACTATTCACATTACTGCCATGAAAGAGAAGTATTTTGACCATTTCTTCTGTCAACCATCAGCACATCTAGAATAAGGCTGAGCTGCCTCACTCCAGTGAGAGTAGGATGAGGATCCGTGTAGAGCATCAGAGTCAAACCTCTTGAGACAGCTTTAAATCTGAATTGCTTTCTGTGCATCCACACAAGGAAATGTACAATCTAATTCTTTAAGCAAAGTCAGGAATAACTCAGATCCTTGCTTTTCCAAAGGGGAAGAATGAGACTTCTCCACTTTTTAATTGTTTACTTATTTTTCCAGGCCATATACACAAATATTTTGATGAAGCAGGAGAAAAGTAGCTAACTGGAAACAATACCTTGTGACAAAGGCAACTAGGACATGGGGAAATTTTTACTTTGGTTAGTGAAGTAGGTTAAGAACTGTCTTGGAAAGTCTCTGTATTAACAGTAGAAGACCAACGTATGCCTCTCAAATTCCTAGCAACCTTTTTGTGTTCATTTCTGGTCTGAATAACCTGCATCTTATTCACACAGGAGAGGGAGAAAAGTTTGGAAAAGTATCAATTCCTCAGTATAGCCTTAAGAAATGGAATTATATTTGCAAGAAGTGTCTTTGGATTAAACTAAAGCTTACTGATGATACATGAAGGATAGTACAATTATGTCCAGTGGAAAAATAATTTTTAAAAGGTATTAATACCATTAAATATTTGGACAGAAAGATGTATCATTAGTTCTGTAACTGAGATCTTCAACCATTGCCCTAGCTGTAAAATCAGAAAGCATTACCAAGGTGTTTCAAGAAAGTTTTGAGCAACATCTCTAATAGATTTTTCTTTTTAAAATAATTACACTGGAATACAGATTGAATAAAAGACTAAAAAAACATGAGCTCCAAAAGAAGAACTGCCATATCACTGCAAGTTTTACACCACCACCACCTCCCCCAGCCCCAAACCTAGCTGAATTTCCAGAACACTTATTTTGGCACACAGATTTCTTATCCTGCGTTCCTCTTGCTTAGCAGGCACATTCTTATCTCTGCCTTTGGATGGATGAAATAGAGCCTTTACAGGAAAGATCAGGCAGTCAGCAATAGGACAAGGGGGCACGGGCTTCAGCCCTGCCAGGGGACATTTAAGTTGGATATTAGAAAAAAATTCTTTACAGAGAGAGTGATCAGGCATTGGAATGGCCTGCCTAGAGAGGTGGTGGATTCACAGTCCCTGGAGGTTTTTAAACTGAGATTGGACGTGGCACTGAGTGCCATGATCTGGTAAACTGACTGGAGTTGGACCAAAGGTTGGACTTGATGATCTCGGAGGTCTTTTCCAACCCAATCAATTCTATGATTCTATGATTAATTCCGCTATCTTGCCTTTCAGCTCCTGATAAAAGCAAGACCCCATTTCCTGTGATGGTACCCCAGATTTCTGTGGCTCTGGGTGATTCTGAGAGAGGCACCTCACAGGAGGCTGTGCCCCCCCAGAGGTGACAGGGCACACAGACAGCCCAGCCCAGCCCAGCCATCCCTCGGTCCCAGCACTCCATGCTGCATTTGGGAACAGGCACAGCATCGGGCATTTTTGAGCTGACATGCCAACCTTTTCATTATAATACAAACTGCCCCCATCAGAGATGTTACGTAGTGCCAGCACGGGCCTGAAATCACAGGGAAATCATCAAAAAGGACAGCACTGCTGCGTTTCGAAAGTCTCCAAAGACAGTCTCAGGACCAAAGGACATACTACATGTGTTTACAGGATAGAAAAAATCATTCCATCAGAAAACCGGTGATAGAAAGGAATGGAAGCTATTGTAAAAATCATTTAACTAAATATATGTGCTTCCTATGGACTGCTGCTACAGAAATTGTAAAATAAAATAAAACCCATTTTGCTACAGCACATCCCAGATCTGGATTTGCACAGAGAAAGCACCCTCAGGATAAAGTTACATATTATGCCTTTAGATGATTTAACATCTTAACCATATGCTAATGGAGGGGATGCTATTCATGCCTCCTCCCCCACAACATGCAGAATATTCCCTCCCTCCCGTTTCACAAGTGTTTGCCAAAAACTGTACCAAGCTGATTCAACACTGCCAAAATGAACAACTGCCTGTGGGATTAGCAAATTGAATTAACTCAGTGAAGGGTCAAACAAGTGCTGAAGCAATGGGACTTCCCCCTAAGACACTGGGATGGGTGTTGTGCCTCTCCTCCACCATACAGGTGTGAGAGGACAGCCCAGGCAGGAAGCAGCCAGGGACCCTGGACAACAGAAATTGAAATTGCATAAGTAACGAAGTAGGAAACTCCAGCAATAAAGACATGAATGACCTTCCTGTCGTTTTGACAATACCCCTTTTAAACCTACTGGGCTCCCATGCTCTCAAATACCCTCTTGTCCTCTCCTTTCCATATCCTTTCACTTGTCACACATTATTTATCCTCTGAGCTTTACCATACCCAAATCCTTATTGTCTTTCCTCAGTGTTTCTTCTTTCCCACTTAAACTCACCAGCACAACAACAACAACAGCGTTAAGGGGACACCCATCACCATCTAAACCACCACTCCTTTCCCTCTCCTTTCTCCATGTGCTTACACTCTTCATCACCCCACTGTCACGCAGTGACTGGGATGGCAGTGGTGGCTGCAGTAACTACCACAAACACAATGACTTAGTAACAGTCTTGTGATTTACCTCAGATCCTCAACACAAAACAGGATTTTTTTGGTACCTATTCCTTTTGCAGGACTCTGTATGTATTTACCTGAGGCACAAAGGGTCTGAACTAACACCCCATATCCAAACATTGCCAGAGGGGATGAACACTGGCTGTGACAGCACATGGGCAGAAATGTAAGCAGGACACCAAGGTGACAATGAGTAACACACTCCTGAATGTCAAGGTACAGTGGCATTTTCATAGTTTCATAACATCCCAGCTTCTTTTCCACACAGCAGCAAAACAAACTAAAATATAGGTGGAACCAAAGTCCTGTTGTTATTAGCATGCAAAGAAAATTGTCCTATTTAAATTGCCCCATCTGTTCTGGCCAACCATTTATGAGTAATTCTCAACACTTCAGTCACCTGAAAAAAAGACAGTGAGTTCCAGGCACAAACACTTCCTGAACAGTTAATATCCAGAACCACACATGGTTAAATCATACAGCGTTTCATTCTTTCAGTGAGCTTTGTTTCTTGCCTGCCTTTCTTGCTGCTTTTTGTCTCTAGCATGACTTTCCCATTTCTGGCAGATGAAGTGGAGGTGGAGAAGAAATGGGAGGAAAGTTCTTGGGGAGCGTAAGGATTACAGTATTTTCCAATCCTTCAGCAAGGAAAAGCTTGGTCAGGAAACAGATAATCTAATACTTCTACCTACTCTTCCACTCCACTTTATTTTTGGTTTTTTTAAACTTATGTTTACAATTATAAAGTTATACAACCCCAGGACAAAGTTTAGTACATTTGCCTCCTTTCTGCCCCCAAATCACACGGAACGTACCTCCCACCCACACATTTCCTCCACCTTTTTGCCCTGCTGGAGGCAATATGAAACAGAAAACTGCAATTCAGAGACAGCCTCATTCATACACCTACAGGACATTTACAACCAAGCCTGATGTGAACATGGATGCCACTCATTGAAAGGACAGTTGTGCCACGGATAACAAATCATCTCAACTCCCTAAATTAAACCACAGCATTAGCAGAGGGACAAAGGTACTTTCAGAGCATTCTTGGTATTCTGTCTGATTACTTGTCCTTGCTCAAAACAAAGGGAGAACTGTCCTCGCACAGCTCTACTTATGTTTCCTCTCAGTGTTCTGAAATAAGAGAAGAACCTGAGGTTTGTTTTCAGTTGGAAAGGTCGCCCGGGGTGTGTGGCAAAACGAGTCTGCACACTTTTTTTAACAAGGAGAAAGGGAAAGAGATGGGTCACAGGGAAGGAGGGAAGTGAAAGTTTATTGCACCTTCATTTTTAAATCAGAAGTCTCTGAGAAGTTGTGGAAGAAGTACAATTAGTGAAAGAACAGTCTAAGAGCCCACAGAATCTCTCTTGAACAAGAAAAGCAATGACTACTTACATATAATATGTAGGATATAAGCCTTCAAAGTACCAGCAATGTTTTTTGGCCTCTGCACACTATAAAGAAAGAAAAAATATGGTATTTATATTTGCATAGAATAATGTACAATTATAAACACAAGCTCAAGAATAATGTACAATCATAAACACACGTTCAGAGTATTTATAAATACTGCGACTCAGAGCAGTTAGGAAAGGTTCATATCCCCAAAGGTTTCCCAGTCCTGATACACACAGACACTGGGAAGTCAGTTCATGCAAGTGGCAGGGTGTCCTGCCAGGGTTCAGATCCCTCACGCAGGGCTTTGTCTGGGGGGCCCCAGAGCTTCCCAACAAAGCCAGCACGTTCCGCACAGGGTCCAGCTGTTTCCTGGAACAACCGCTGCCTGAAAAGGCCACCAACAGTGCAACAGCCCACTCGTGATCACAGTCACTCAAGAGACACCCAAGGCATAAGCAATGTGATGACACAATGCTTACAACTACGCAGTAAATACAATAATTGTAGGGAATTATTCATCTTTCTGGAAGCGTCTGGCTCGGAAAGGAGCAGGGAGAACCATCTATCCCATCCCCTCTTCATACAGCTTAGAAACATCTCGAGTGCTCATTAAAGCACCAGGGAAAGGAGGCTGCTTTCTGCAGCCCGGGGGCATTGTTCTCCTTTGCAGACTGTCAGTGTAGGGGACGGTGACAGGCGTTTTCCCAGCGTGTGTGCTGGTGCCATGGGAAGCACACCATCACATCATCGCATCATCACATCGGCACGGGCACTGCCGGAGCGCGGGCGGCCGCTCCCAACAGTAGCGGCACTTCAGAAGGACAACCAGATGTCGAGCCCAACCTCTACACGCAGAGTACAAAGTATTTCTGTGCATCCCGCTGGCATCGCTGGCACCAAACGCCACCTTGGGCTGCAGACACAGCGCCAGGAGCAACACCGCACGTCGGGTGTCATGGGCAGGGTGTTGTGGAACACCCACCACCGAGCGGTGGGGAACGTCCTGCTGAGGTTTGGGCAACGATCCCCTCCCCTCTGCTACCCACACCTGACACCCAACGTTGGAGAGCGCCCGGCGCTGCCCGGATCATCCTTCAGGCTCGCTTGGCAGCTCACCTTTACATAACAGCTCCTATTAGTTTATTAGCCTCCCCGAATCCCAGCACACTAAATGAATCCAGTTAAGACAGAGACAAAGCGTTTTCAGATCCCTGACTCTCACTCCTCATGAATAAAAAAAGGCCGCAAGCTCTTTAACGAGCATCTGATGAGCTAAATCACAGACAGATCAATTACAACCCATGAAGACAAACTGCTACGGATTAAATTGTTAAAAGCGGTACAGGAGGTGGGGGGAGGAGGAGGAGAAGATGCTTTCGATGCATGTGATCAGGTCTTTTTCCACAAATACAACAGGCTCACACCAGTCTTTGAGATGCACGAGCTTTAGCTTCCTCTGAAAGGACCGGAGATTTTTCCTCAGAGTAAACACAGCAGAAGCCTTGTTCCCCTCTTAAATTCACACCCGAGTCCAAGCAGTATATTCAGAAGGGCTCCTCCATAGTTTCTGCTGGAGCAAGCGGTGCTCTAAGATCCAGCTCTGCATTTGCCCTATTTCCCCTTTCACCCCCTCTCCTTCAAAACTTCCAGCTTTTTAACCCCTCCTTCCAAATATTTTCCCCAGCTGGCTCCTGTCCCTTACTCTAAAATCAGAAACATATCAAGTTTCTCTCCATAACACCCTGCAAACATATATGCATTATAAACCCAGCAGGCTTGCTCAGAATCAGGGAAAAATACTTTGGCTCTTCACCTCTGAAGGCTGCAGATCAGCAGGCATTGGCCAAAATCCCAGTGCCTGCAGGTTGCCCCCTTGGGAAGCCTCATTCCAGAGTACACCTCGGGGTGGAGGCCATTAAGTGTTCTTCCTTCCTGCTTCTCGGCCACTGTGAGTCACCATTGACCTCAACAGCCTTAAAGCCTCTGTCAGCATTTTAATTGGTGTTTTCCCAGCAGTGTTTCTGAGCACGTGGAGCCTTCATACCCTTTACAAGTGTAAAGCAGACATTTATATTCGGCACTCTTCCCCATATTTTAATCTGCTTTACAAGTTCTAAAATGAGTTGGAAAGATTCCTCCTTCCAACATCTCCCAAGCTGTAGGACTTTGGTTTCTGCCTCTAAACAATTCTCTTTCTCGCACAGCCAGAATGTTTCCTGCTGTCCCAAGAAAGGCTCCAGCCTGGGGCAGTTCCTTCTACTTTACAGGGCTCGCATACCTGCACTGAACATCCTTGGTGTTGGAGCAGATGCACCAACACTTTGGTGCCCAGGTTTGCTTTTATATTGGCTCTGAAAGAGCAGGCACCAATCCCAATTCTGCCTCTTTTTTTCTTTAAGTAAATGTGAATACTGCATGGCAGCCGTTCAGCTCTCCTACAGGGGAATCAGGCAAAAACACCCCCGAGTGGACCCCAAATACGAGCAGCAGAGCCAAATGTGACACCCATGACCCGTCACACGGATTTACACGCGCAGGGCGAACCGCGGCGGTCCCCGCTCAGTTAAACCCCTCCTGATCTCCATGGCAACTTCACTCCAACGTGAGGCAGGCTCCTCACCACGGCCCTGGCTGATGCTCAGCAGACCCTGCAGCAATTTGCTGCTAAGAATAAGAGGAGAATGTCACTGCCCCTAAGGGTCTGAGGGTCTTTAGCACTCGGGTGCCAGGGAGATGAACAGGGCACAGATTAGCTTTTCCCATCCCGCACACAACATCCTCCAAAGAAGGCTGTGACAATCAGCCTCTTGCCAAGATCCAGATTATTCCTCTGAGGGGTACTGGCCCCATAGCTAAGCTGCTGGAGAGCCTTACAAGAGGGAGAGGAGACACACGTTGTCAGCATCAGGCTCTCAGCCTTTGGAGAGTCATGTCCTTGCAGTTGTTTGAGAATATCAAACCCTCAAGAAGCCACAGCTCGCAGGAACTCGCTGCGGTCCCCAAAACAGGTACAAAGGGAACATTAATTATATTACTGCAATACACCAGGACCTCAGACAACAGGACTGGTGCCTGCTCTGCTAGCCCCACTACAAAGTCAGAGCTCCTAACAAGCATTCATTCCTGTATTTAAAAAGCCATTAACCCATTCACTAATAGCAAAAAAGCGTGTTCGTGGGTTATAAACTAAGCTTAGGTACAGCCCTGCTGATACTTTCAACTTTTCTGGGCAAAGGGTTCTGCACATTTTGCTTATAAAATTCTTCCTTCTACGTCCTTTTAGCAATTTGGCACACCTATAAAATATAAAATATAAATACAAACATACATTCATTTTTTAAATAAATGATGCAGGTCTAATTTGGTGTGCATATGTACTCTTCAGAGAATTAATGGTAAGTGAATTAGCCAGGTGCTTGAGTATGTTCCTAAGTCTGTATAATTTGGAAAGAGAAAAAACACAAACCTTGGTTTTTTTTGTTTGGTTGGCTTTAAATAAATCAGCATTGTCTTGTAGCCTGTTTTCTTTGCAAGACTGCAGCAATGCAAATTGCATGCCATCCTTTTCTGTGGCCTCTAAATTATTTCAGATTTCCTCTAAGAAAGAAAACGTGCTTCCTGCCACAGATTGAAATTGCAAATGCTGCTAGTAAGAACAATGAGAAATAGGAGTTACTAAACTATTAACCACGGACTGATTCTGATCATGCCATAAAATAAACAACACAGATGCATATGTATGCACAGGGTGTGGGGGACGACAGAGCAGGCAGCCTGCTCACTGAACATTGGATGGTGCTCCACAGACCATCAGTTACGCTTTGCAGGGTTTGCAGAAATACTCTATCTAGCAGGAATACCTTCCACATTGCACATCATTATCTCTCAGTCCACAGGACAACAGAAAGAAACTAGATCTGATCAATTAATTACTCTTTGCAATTGGGGGAGAAGTGAATTCGCACCTAGTGCTTTTATTGGAGGCTTGAAATTTAATAAAAAAATAAAAGCAATTAAAGGCCCATATGCAGACAGTAAATAGTTTGCAGTCTGAGCACAGTGCGTTATTGTTATGGGTAGCCATGGAAAAGCAGCCTTCTGTGGACAGCTGTGTCTGGGGAAGGCAGTGGAGGGTGACTGCCCTCTGTGTGCTGAAGGGACATCCCGAGCGAGCTTGTGACACCTGCCCAGACCCAGATTCTTATGGGGCACAGGTCTGCTATCAGTCACAAGGGCACTGAAACCCTACCAGTTATCACCAACTGAGGACGAGCCCCTTTCTTTTCCATTATGTGTCACAGCTGTAAGGCTCCAGACAGGCAGATTCAGAAGAGGAAAAGCAGGTATTTAACAGCGACCTGCTATACTGGTACGATGGAAATAGCTCCTGGTATTCAGGGACAACCTGCTTAGTGGCTGATACCTCCCACTCAGCTGGGTATGTGCTATACATAAGTAGAGTGCGAGTTGATCTAAATGTCATTCTTGTGGCTACAGCCTCTGGGGCTCTGCTGGGGTTCGCACACAGGAAGAAACAGAAGTACCTACGGCATGGAACAAGACCTTGCTGTGTCTGAGCATCACACAATCCTATTCCAACACAGAGCCAAGAACTGCCTTCCATACAGCCAGACCAAACTCTTAGCTGAGAAAATGGGAAGGACAACACCTTTCTCACCACACGGCTCCACAGCATCTCAGGAACAACTGTCTATACCTGCTGCCTCTGTTACAGAAAGCCTCTTGCAATATTCAGATGTTTCCCAGTTTTATTGGTCACTACACCTGGCAAATACTTGATGAAGCCCAGACAAAAGGATGGGAAAGTCTACAGTGCAACTCCAGACTAAATAAGCTGTTTCAGAAGGCACATTATTGGCGAGGAATCAATGTTTTATGAAATCTGACCTTTAAAACTGCATCAGTTTTCAGAACACTATCCCTTCCAGCGCCTAGACAAGAGCTGGATGTATCAGAATTCAAAGCAGCCCATCTGCAAAACTATTCGAAGAAAGAGAGCTCACAAGCCAGTGATTGCTATTTCAACATATACTCTTGGCACAAAAGACAGATGCAACTCTTACTAAAACCCAAGATTATGTTAAGGCATTTTTATTTACTGAGGTAATGAGGAAACAGCAGGAAGCTCTTGTAGAAAAGGATGCCTATCCTTTACCAAGCTTTCCCTCCCATGTAACAATAAGCAGAACAAATACTATTTCAGTTATACACTTGTTTCATCAACATCAAGTTTACAAAGTCATATAACTCACAGTAAAAAGAATGATTTTCATATATTTCATAAGGAGTTGGTTTTGGTTAGACTTTTTGGCTGTTCTCTAAGAAAGAAGGGAATATTTCTCATGTAGGAGTCTTAGAAGAAATGACTTTTCCACCCTGAATTAATCAATGTGCATTTTGTAAAAGTAAAAAAAATTCAGCCCAGGCAGCTAATTCTTATTATTTCTTGTGCCGATCGGAGCATATGCATCAATCATCATATTTTTATTTAGAATTAATGTGGGTTTAGCATTAGATAGCTTCCCATCACAAAGCATTATTTCATGTTTAGATCTATCAACCTTTCCCACAGAAGGAATACAAATATCCCTCGTGTGCAATCTCATTTCAGGAACCTGACTCATTTCTTTCTTTAATTTCAATTTTTTTTTATTTTTTTTTTTTCTGTCATGCAGCAAATTGCAAATGCACTTCCGTCCTAGAACAATACAATTTCAGCCGAATAAAATCCTTTCATCCGTACCCAAGGGAGGGGGAAAAAGGAAGAGGAAAAATAAAAGAAAAAGGCAAAGTAAAAGCTCCTTCTCTCAGCACCGCGGACAGCGCCCAGCTCTCCGCCCGCCCGGCTGTACCGCGCTCTGCAGGAGCAGAGAAACCCCCTGTACAGAACATCACACACACACAGCACCTCGCTCACCTCCCACCTCTCACTCAGTCCTCAGCAGTCGCACCTACTCATTGTCTCTTTGCATGTGCGAGCAGTAATATGAGAAATTAATAAGCACAACTACCACAATCACAGAATATCTCCACGTGGAAGGGCCCCGTAAGGATCATTCAGTCCAAGTCTCTGCTCCTCACAGGACTATCTAACACTAAGCCATGTGGCTAAGAGAATCAGCCAGATGCTCCTTGAACTCTGGCAGGCTTGGTGCCATGACCACGCTCTGAGGAGGCTGTTCCAGTGACCAAAGAACCTTTCCCTTATGTCCATTCTGAACTTCTCCTGATGCAGCTTTATTCCACCTCCTCACGTCTCACTGCTGGTCACGAGAGAGAGATCAGCACCTTCCCATCCACTCCCCCTCCTGAAGAAGTTTTAGACTTCAATGAGGTCACCCCTCGGCCTTCTTTTCTCCAGGCTCAACAAGCCAAGTGACCTCAGCCGCTCCTCGTAAGTCTTGCCCCTCAAGGCCTTTCACCGTCTCAGTCACCCTCCTCTTGACACACTCTAATAATTTCATGTCCTGCTTATATTGTTGTGCCCAAAACTGCCCACAGGACTCATGGTGGAGCCACACCACGGCAGAGCAGAGTGGGACAATAACCTCCCTGGAGCAACTGGCGATGCTGAGCTTGATGCATCCAGGACACTGTTGGCCCTTTTGGCTTCCAGGGTGTACTGTTGACTCATATTCCACTTGCCATCAGCTCAAACCACCACTGACTATCTTGGATGGAACAATTGTACTCAGTCTTTTTCAAACTGTTTGGAAAGCAAAGCTATGATAGTTGTCATAGTTATGTGACATATCCAGCTTGGATCTAAATCAGAATGCCAAGCCAGATGCTCATGAAAGTGCCAAGAGACCCTCAGTACCAGAGAAGGAGTTGCTTTACCTTCCTATTTCTACACCCATGAACTCAGCAATATTTGCACAAACATAAAAGCTGAGGGAGTGGAGGGGCAGCTAAACCTTCCTGGTGGAATTGACGTTACACTGAGAGTTCTGATGTCAGACCTGCAAGAAAGTAGGAGGTATGCCTCATATTGAATGCATTTTCACCCAGGAAAAGCAAAAAAGACTCAACATTCCACTGGACTCTGCAGCCCCAAGGGCATAAGTGGCAGTCTTTTTTGTTCCAGCTGCAGGGAAACAGATGGAACATTTTTGCAACTCCACTAGAAGCAGCTGATCTACTCCAAATGATACTGGGGCAGGTCCCACAGCTCCAAAATTGAATTCCGCTTCTGCAACTGCTCTGTTTCCTTTAATACGTGCATGATAAAAAACACCAAGGTTACCATTTATTTGCATTCTTTACCTACAAAACTAGTCATAAGTCACCTCATAAAACAAGCCATAAAGGAAGGCGCATGGGGGGAAGAGATCATTTGTTGGGAATTGAAAGGAAGACCATGCCAAGAGTGAGGACATTCAATATTTCCATTCTCAGCCTCCTTATAAATGAAACAAAACTGATTATGATTTTTTCAGATAAAAAGATTTGGTGACATAATGGCTTTAATTTTAAGCCTCTAATGAGCATAGATGAACTTTCAGTGCCACCGTTAACAAAGACACCAAACTTGCTTTCCTTTGACTAAGAACTGGAAGCTTGGTTCATCTCCAGCCATAACCCTGGGTGGACACTTACTCCTCACAGGAACTGATGCTATCTAGAGCACTATTAGAGGCGAAGTCTAGATTTTTATCTAATCTAGTCTAACCCCCATTTTTTACCTAACCCCATGCCAGCATTCATTCCCTTCAGTCCATGCTCAACTGGCAAACCTGCCTGTTTCCTACACGCATTTCATTCTTCTGCTTTACCATTCCACAAATGAAAACAGCCTTTAAATTACCTAGCACTTAAATCCTCAGGGGCTTTCTTTCATCTCCCATAATAACAAAAGCAAAGCAAAGAAAGGCTGAGCAAAAGAGGACGAATTCAGAACTCAATTTTCTTAGTTATTTGCGGCGCAGAGAAGATCAAGGCACTTACCAGCACGGTGCTAGAGATGCTGGCTAGTTAAGCTATGACAGCCCGTCAAAGGCTGCAGGGAAATAGATGTCTTTGATGGCCGCCAGGACACAGGGCAGCTGCTCTGGGAGTTCCCAGGCTTTGTTCTGTTGATGTTGTGCATCTCCCACACGCTCATTTGTTCCACGGAGACAGAGCACGAGCTGACAGGACAGAGCGCAGCTGCGTAATCACAGCAACTCTTGCTCCCTGCCCTAATACCCTTATTTTTCATCCTTGACATTTAATCCAGGGATGCACACCTTCCTCAGATCCCTCCTATGAGGATACATTAGTTGAGGAAAAAAATATGTTGCTTTCTAAGACTTTTCCCTTTTCAGTTTTCTGAGATATTTATTCCAAAACTGGGAAATACTGGATCAAACCCCTTTGTGCTTAGGAGTCCTGAAAATATCTGTAACACTGAAGATAGCAACATCTCAGCCTCAAAATAAAATAAAAGAAGAAAAAGATGCAGAGTCCATGACCAATCATACACCCAGTGCAGGGAACAAAAGAAATCAGTAATAATGAAATATCCTCTAAGTGCTGCTCCCCTGGAAGGTATGGAAGGCCAAAGCAAGTTCTCACCTTGAAGGGGTTATTCTAGAAACCCATCACATTTAGTGTTAGATTGTTTTCAGGAGCATCTGTTAATTTTAAATCAGATTACACGCATCATGTGTATATTAAATTAGTAAGCATCTGAACACAGTGATTAAAGAGGTTACCTTGGAAACATTCTGATATTTGAAAACCAGTTTCTAAAAAATCCTGGCAAGTCAAAATCCAGGTACTTCTTTGAGAAGAAACACCTACTTAACACTGAAGTCAATGCAGATACTTCCATTAACAGCCATCATTACTGTGCCCTTCACATCCTCACAAGGCAACTCAACCTCTCAGGAGAAAAAGCACAGATGTATAATTTATGGTACAGGTCCAATCTGGTTTAATCATCCAACCGGGACTGGAGAAACAGTTCTAAAGGAAACTGCAGTTCATTTGGTCCAGCTGCATTACACTAATTACCTTGAAGTAAATGCTCGGATAGTAACACAGCAAAGGTGAACGTGGTCTGGTCTGCAAGGCTGGCTCCTTGAACAGGGCTGTGACAGAGCCATCTCCACACTGCAGTCCAGAAAACCATTTGCTCTGGGGCTCAGTTACTGGAACACTGGAGGAGTTTATGGGTTTGGGTTCATCCAGGCTAATAGTCATGGTTTTTCTATCCTTGCATGCAGTCTATTAACGTTCCTACTGATTGGCAGCAAACACATCTCTCTCTCAGGCCAAAACTCTCCTCAGAGAAAGAACTGTAGAAGAGCTGACTGACTGTAATTTGTAATTGTTTAACAAGTCAATTCAAGCTTTCAGGGAGATGCTCTATTGTGGACTTCAGGTAGACTGAAATATCAATGCCTTTTAATTTAAATTAAGACCCTAAACCGACTCCTACTCAGACAGTCCAATACATTGTCATAGCAATAGCACAATTACTAAATTCCAGTGAGACAAATCCAACAGCTGTACCTCATGACTATTTATTTGAGCAGGAAGAAATACTAACTATTTGTCCTTGGAGTATTTCCTGGTAAAGGACTAGAATTGCAAATAAACAGACAACCCTTTCAGGCAAGCAACAATGCCTACTAATGGCAAAGCACTTTCCCAAAGGAAGTAATTTCCTACATAAGACCTTAACATTTGCTTTTCTTTTACCAGGAGCCTGAATGTACCTAAACAATAACCTGCAATGTCCCAGATTGTCCAGTTTCAAAATAACCATTAAGAATGTGAGTAATCTCTTCACTTACATCAAAAGCATATGAGTTTTGGCATTTTTCTAAAAGGATCATTTCCTTAGTTTGAGTTTTCACCTGAGTTTTTCACATTCAAAATAGCTTCCTGGAAGGAGAAGAAGAAAAAAAAGGGTTCCAAAGTCGACTGTCTAGATACAGATGCAGGATACACATCACCAGACAAACCCACATAACCTCTTTGGTTAGGTACAGAAACCATGACTTGGCTCACACTTCCTTTTGCCCCTCAAACCACTCACTTCACAACTTGATGAGGGACGTGCTGGGTGTGGGTGGTTCATTCCATGCCTCCTCTCCTATTAAGCAGTGCATGCCCCTTGCTCAAACATCTGTCCGTATACATGGATTTTGTTGGGACCCCATCAAGCTTTCAGCTATGTCCCAGTTCTCACTGTTGGACCTCTAGCTACCACTCTGGTGATCTGTACTTCATCTGATGTGACATTCTTTATTCCTCCTTGCATATCATAGATCATATTCGTGCAGTGGGAAGGTACTTGACAAGACAGAAAAAATTCAGGCTGCTGCAATGAACTCTGCTCTTCCCTCTGACACAGACTGCACAGACATCAAAGATCTCTTTACTAAGGTTATTTCCTCACAAAGAGTACCTGAGGTTACCTCAGGGACGTTCAGCAACTGAGAAGTGCAAGAGTGAGATGAGGCATAAATGAAACATTGGCTCTTCTTTAACACGTGGTCTACACCCCAAAAAAGCTCAAGATCCCTGCCTAGAGGTATTGCTATGGATGGGGCCATAAATGTTTAATTTATAAACCTAGCAGCTAGAAAATTATTCAACTAGATTGAAAGGCACTGAGGATTTTAATAGTGCCTGCCCACACTAACAGATGGAAATAGCACCAACAGCTCAGAGACGAGCACTGACACACTCCTATATTTCGGTCAGCGTCAATAATGTTGTATAAACTGAACTTTCGGAGAACATTTAATCCCTGTGCATGCAGTGGACAACTCCACAGATTTCAAGGGCACTGCTTCTGCTTTCACAGGATACGGCTTGGCTCGCTGCCCTTCCCTTCACAGGCCTGCCAGCTGCTCTTCCAAGGGCTGGGTTCATCTCCGAAGGCAAACAGCACTGCAGGAAAAAGGCACTGAAGCAGCATCACAGTGCCTATGTTTTCCCAGGGCAGTTCTGTGCAGGCAAAGGACCCTTTAGACTGTAACCACAAACATGTGGGAGAAAGAAATGGAGTAGGAGCAGCAGGGCAGGGAAGTGAGAAAGACATGCCCAAGACAACAGGCAAAACGAGGAGTGGAATAAAACCTGGGGCTCACTGGAACAAACAGCACTGACACTGAGCCACAGACAAGGCTTCTTCCCAACATGGTTCCAAACGGGCTTCAGAGGTCAGAAACCAACAGGGTGGCAGCCAAAGAAATCACAGAGGTAGACTATGAATGACAGGCCACCATAGAGGAATTGTAATGGGTGTCAATGAGGAGACAGCTCCCCTGGCTTTGCCATTGTTGTACTGCAGACAGATGGTCCACCTCCCCTCCACGAAAGGCAGCGGGTCCAGTTTTTCACCTACAGCCAAGTCTCAAAGCAGGAGCCCTTTCTGACACAGAAGCATGACACCATGAATTAGCCACAGCTCCTCATGCCAGCCCAGGGCAGAAATCTTATCATCTTCCCACAGTGCCAGGCAAAAAAATAAACCCTTCGTGTGTGCTTAGCCTCTAATTTGGGAAAGAAAAGCCTGGCACCTCACCACTGAGAGGCTGCTCACCTTTGGCTCACACTTGCCCCTGTTCTTTTTCAGTGAAAAAATGAAAACTTCTAATAGCTTAAATGCAACGGTGCTAACCTATGCCAATAAAACTATGTTTCTCTAAAGCAGGAGAAACCTCTGCTCCAGTTCAGAGACTCCCAAGTCAGACATCTGATATCAAATAAAGTCTCAGTCCTTCCAATATGTGAATAGGACTCCATATGCAATGAAGACTCTACTACTTTTCTCCCTTAAAGTTTTAGTTTCCTGAGTACAAATAGCAAACCATCTCCTTAAGTCATTTCCACTCAAATCCAGAAATATACCTACACGTATTCAGTGTCTTTAAAGGAATGGCTACAAATTCCTACAGAGGCACACGTTTTACTAAAGTTATGTCCAACCTAAGGAATGGATACCTACCCACGAGTTAGGTCACATAAAAAGACAAAAGAATTAGACCACCTCACTCTTCAGTTAAAGAAAAAAAACCCCACACATTCTTGCTAAACTGCTTTTCAAATAAATAAACAATGCACTTAGGCCGGGTCCCTACAGTGGCTCCACAGCAAGGCTTCTAAGGAGTGCCTTCCTGAACTTTCAGAAAGGGTAATGCTTCAGCATGGGTTTCTTCTCATTCTGCATTCACAAGTGTTTAGTCATAATATTAAAAACCCCATAGAAGAAGTGAAAATTTCATTTTTCCCCTCAGTGACCCTTCCAGCTGCTGTTTCTCACCGCATTTCAAACTTGGAGACAACACCCTCACTCCATGTGAGGGATATTAATTCCAGGTGCTCAGAAAGCACCAAGCAATGCTGTGATGCTCATTGTCCCCAGCCTCATGTCCCCGTGTCCCCTGTGCAGCCGCAGTGGGAAGGAGCAGCGAAGGAGCCCGGACCCCTCTGATGTCAGGGCAGTTCATGGGCTCACACTGACCTTTCTTTTTAAAGCGTGGGCTCTGCCTTGCCATTCCTGCCACGCGACCATGCAGCTTATGGGAAGGAACTCAAGCCACTGGACTATTAATGATACTTAAGAAATCCTGTTTTACAATCACCCCCGAAAGCTTTCCTAGCTCGATTTTAGGGTCTCAACCAAAGACCACTGAAGGGAGTGGCTGCCACGGATTTAGGCTTATGTCTCTGGCTAGGAGCACAAAACATCAATAAAACAGAACTTGTGTGCTGCCAGCAGTCCTTACAAAAGGCTAAGACAGACACTCTTAGCACCAGGACTTCTAAAGCAGAAGGCTGACTGTGGGAAGCACCATTACCTCACTAGGGGCCAAGGTGCCACTAAAATCCCCAGAAAGTCACAGCAGCAACCAGACTAAAGGGCCCCCACAACACCAAACAGACTGCTACGTGACCCCTGGCACTATTTGTTTTATGGATGCCTTTGTTAGGCAGGGCCTTTTTTTAATTAAAACCAAAAAGTGAGCCTCTTGGGGGATCTATTTTCCTTTCCTCTTCTGACTTCAGCACAAACACACTAGAAAAATTATAGCCACAGTACAAATAAAAATAGCTGAAGAACTTGCAGCTGTTTTTAATTTCCCAAGCATTCGAAGTTGCCCATTTAATGATGGAACAATATGCTCCAGTTTCAGCCCTGGCACAAGGCTATCTGAGCAGGAGGCAGATATTTCAGCTCATGTGAATGCCGAAGGCAAGCCAACAACTGCAGCAAGCAGAGAAAGGGAAGGAGGACAACACGATGTAGACCACTGGATGTCCACATCAAGCATTTTCTCCTGCTTTTGTTTCTCATTTAACATTATTAATCAGCTTCCCAGCTGGCCATATCAGGCTCACAGACTTCCTAGCATGTTTAGCAGGGAAAAAAAATGTGCTTAATAAAAATTCATGACGTGGAGAACATTTTTACAGCTGAAGAGCTGATTTTTCCTTCTATTTTAAGTATAGAGTGTTTATGGTGTGAAACACAGGGAGATTTCACTTGCTTATCGTGCTGAATAAACCAACTTGTCCATAGCCTAGATGAGTGGATTTCCCACCTATTGTAGAGAAGAAAATAATAAAGTATTTGGTATTTGCAGCAAACAGAAATAAAACAAAACATGCCTCTTAAGCTTGGCAAGGAGATTCTAAAAATTAAAACCACATCTACATACTAAAACCACTTTTGAAACACTGAAGTCAGAGGCAGCAGAAATGCTTTCTTAGCTACAGCTCCTGAAGCTCTGCCTTCAGTTGCTAAGCATCTTCTCATGCATACCCACTTACAAATGAGACTGAGCAGGATTAGCAGGGAGACAGTGCTTATAAATTCACACACAACAGCCACGAGGAGCAACGAAGTACAAAATTAAAATTAAGACTTATGTACAGGAGTAAAAGTCAAAGGCTCAGAAGTGACAGGGCAATTGGGAAACTGTTGATTATTATAATTGGAAATACAGAGCTTCTGTCTTTATTGGGCTTCATCTGCCTCATTCCCATGCATAAAGACACAGTTAGAGGTCATAAAGCCAGAGCATTTAGGAAGTCAGATCTAGCAGGGGGAAAAAAAAATCCATTCTCTTCTTGTTAAGGGCCCACTAACACAGCAGAATTTAAAACATGGTAAGTAACAGTTCTAAAGACGGGGCAAAAAAATTTTAAAACAAGTCAAAGCTTGTAACATTGCCAAGAACCCTCTGTTATGCTCAGGTAGTTTTAATCTACTCAAGGGAGGGGGAAAAAAAAGGTGCCAACAATCCAGCCCTGGCCCAACAATCATTGCTGGCCAAGGCAAGCAGTGCTGCCCTTCCTGGCAAGAGCAAAGGCTCAGTCCAACAACCAACAGATCAGAGACACTGGGGCGGATCGTTCCACATAAATAAACATCCTGGCAAACGAAATTGCAGTGGGGAAGAAAACGGGCCAGCTGGGCTGAAAAGCAGACACAAATAATAGTGGCACACATGGCCCCGTGCCTTCCTGCAGGTGAAGAATGGGATCACTTTAAACCCCAGGTGGCCAACAATGCAGATGTGGTGAAGCCCACCCTGCTGAGCACCTAAAGGTGGGCACAGCGGGCAGGCAGTGCCCTCCTGCCCTCAGCCTGGGGGTGAAGAGCAACCATGTGGAGCTAGGGCAACCTTCTGCAAAGGGACAAAGAAACGGCGATGGCTGTGGAGAGCCTGCTTGGTGTCCAGCAGTTCCTCACACTCCTGGGTTCTCCTACGACGGTTGATTTATGGGGGGTTCACGTCCCGATAACAGGAGGCTGTCCCTCCTTTCCATTGCAGGGAGTTGCCCTCACCCTGTAGTTTCCCCTCCCAGGGCAGCCCCCGGGGTGCCCCGCAGAGAGACACGCAGAGAGGGAGCAGAGAGAGAGTTTATTACACGGGCAGAGGTATTTATACCTTCTCAATGGATCGTAACAGATCCAATAGAAAACTAGGAATAACAACCAATAGGAAAGGGTTAACGAAGGGCCAATAGGAAACTTTAAACACGTACATTCTTTCAGACCTAGCTAGGGAGATAAGGGTTCCTCTCAAGGGATTTTGGGAAGAAGACACCGTGACTCAGGGAAGAAACACAGAAACTCCATCTTAAATAATAGAGACAGCTTCAGTTTTTAAGGTATTCAGGTTAGCTTTTCTTCCTCCTTCACCAGCCCATTTCTCACAAGACTTTTTCCATTTCTGATATTGTTTGTTCACTGACACATTCTCCCGACCTCACCCTGCATGTGGAAGGTGTCTTGGGTCCATCCTGCTCCCTTCCTCCTGCTGTTCAACAGAGCAAAGCCACATCCCTCTGCTGTCAACAGACCAGCAGTAATACAGCTGAACTCGTTATTCACGTTAGATAATTGCCCTGGCAGTGCACAGCTCAGTCCCTGCACGCTTGTCTGCTCCTGTGACAGAAGATACTTGCACCTATTAGGCCACATCACAGGTCAGCAGACACATCAAGGCACACAGGCACCTGTCCAGCCAGGTAAACACCTGTAGCCTGTGGTCCCAGGTGCTAATAGACAGGGCCTTCCTTGTTTGAAGCAGGTGTGGCTTCAAAGCACTCTCCAACAGGGACCATTTGGTGTATATTCTCTGACAATACATTATCTTCTTGACACATTTCTTTTTCTCTACGAAGAAAGAAACTAGATCATAGAAGTGATTTCATCTAGCTTTTAAATTTAGTATCAGAGCTGCCAATAATATGAGCAACCACCTGTGCCCCAGAGCCACTGCAGAGCTAGGTAAAAAATGAGAGAAACAAGGAAAACTTGTAAAACCTTCAGAAACAGAGAATGGCATCACAGCAACGCCTGTGCACACACTGCCACGTGAAGGGGAGACATGGAACAGGCGAAACAAGACCCTGGGCATCGCTGAGCTCCAACAACCCATTTAATACAGAGGCTTTGGAAAGAGAATTTAGCTGGTATTACACCAACCTGAATGCACCCTACAGATGCACAAGGAGTGCTTGTATGACAGTCGGGAAACTTCTGCACCAGAGGACGTTCTCACATTTCAAGCCTAGTGTAGCCAAAAGCTTTTGGTGAGACTTTAGGGCTTGCACTAGCAGGTAACGCTACTAAAGGCTAACAAAGTTTTCTTCTGAGTAGGGGGAGAGGGCAGGGGGCAGAACAGAAAAGAAAATATGCCATACTACATATTTTTCAGGGTAAAATCCAAAATGAAACTCTATGTCAAGTATGACTCTGTCTGCGAGATGACTTGATGACTTGTTCCAAGCACATCCACCTGGACTGCTCTTGGAACAATACAATGTTCACCTAAATAAAGGAAAGGAAGCATCACCAGGAGAAAGCCTTCACTTTGAAACTGAAATTAGCATGGCTTTGCAGTGGTACACTGTTGAAATTCTTTACATATTTTTGTGTTGACTTTCTGCAACTGTTCAAAGAGAATGAAATATCAAACTTTGTTGTCTGGAACCATCACACTTCAAAGCTCCCTGCTCATTCATTAAAGTAACCATAACCCCCTGACTCCAGCAGCTGATCTTGGCCGTGGAGAGGAAGATCACCAATGTGAGACTGACAACAAAATACCAAGGATTACTAAAATTAACAAATCCACAATGCTCCAAGAGTCTAAGGATTATCATTTGGAAATTCTTCTCCTGTTTCAGATCAGCTCTGCCAATTTAAAAGTCTAGCTGCCATAGTAAAGGCATTCTTAATAGGTTCGAAACATCTGCTTTAAACCAGAACAGGTATCTGGAGATTGGAAACAATAGGACGAGCATTCTTCAAAGGTTCACAACTACCAAGGTCGGTCAATAGAAGCAAGAAAAGAAACATATGGTGCCAGCACACCAGATTGCTGCCCATGACACTGATGAACACAAATGAATCACAGAGTAATCTAAATTTAAAAAGTGTATACATGCAACCACATCCACCTAGATGGCTGACAGATGTTCTGCAGGGATAGTGAAACAAGATCTGGACAATGGGCAAAGTGATGCTGCTGTGCTGTTCACCCACGTCTGCAAAGGCAAAGAGATGGAAAGAAAACGTCCACACAAACTTCTTAGATGTTCTTCCAGGTTACAGGGGCACAGAAAGAAATCCCAGTTCCCTTATTCACACTGAATGCACAGCTATCAGAATATAGCACAAAACAGAGGGTATTAATTCTTCTCCTAAGCTCTGTTTTAGGAAATTTCATCCTTTCTCCTATCCTCTCACTGTCCCTGATGTCATCTACATCTCCAAGCATCTGTCTTGTTCTAGCTGCTGTTACATTTTAAAATTGCTTCGGTTGACCAGAGGTTTTTTGGAGCACCCATACTCAAGGAATATCTTAGAACAGTTTGAAATGCTGAAAGTTTTTCCTGGAAAAGAATGATCATGACACCTTTAAATTCAGCAAGCAAAATTAAAAAGTGGGGTGGGTGGGGATTTTTTTCCAGCTTGAAAGAAGGAATACAAAGGAAGAGACAGGGAAGAGGGGACCCAAGCTCTCGGAATCATCTATTGCCTTTGCAGAGGGTGCAGGCAAAGCCTAATCAGAAACCACCCCTAAAAAAAGAATTAAAAAAATGATGTCAGCAGAGGAGAGGTCTTCTGACCTGCCCAGCTGGAAGGTTCACCGTTCAAGAGGAAGCATCTGTGTAAAACCACCCTCACAGGTTGCCACATCTGAAACCAAACCACTGCCTGTGCATGCTTGAGCAGTGGTTTTGTTTATCAAATACACATACATAGCAGAGGGGGGAGCGCAGGAGGCAGCCAGAGGAGCCAGTCTCATGCATAAAATGCAAAACCTCTCCAGTCTCTGTGCATGCAAGTTAACTGGAAAAGCTCCTCTGGTGCCCAGGCAGTCGCCAGCATCGCTGGAAACACTGCAAAGGATATTTACAGAAGACAAAGCCAGAATGTAAAACAAATTATGAGAAAGTGCCGACTTCTCAACCTCAGACAAAGAGTTCACAGCAGCCAGCATCACCAGCTGACTTCTCTTCAGAGCAAATTCTTGGATTTGTCACTGCTGTTTTCCTTTGTCAAGAGCCAGTAACACTGTTTTGCTAATGGTTTATGCAGGAGTACTGGAGCCAGCAGCTTGCACACTGGTTGCTTTTATTGGTCTATTAAAATGAAATGAAGCTGGTGCTAAAGCTTTTATAATCATTTAGGTTATTTCATTAGGAGTTCAGGGCAGAATGGCAACCAATGGTGTGTTATACAACTGAGAAGGCAAAGTGCATCTGCCTCTCAGTCTAAGGAGAAATCCATATGGACTGAAGGGACAATCAACAGTGGGAAAGTCACTTCCCCAGAGTTTCTGCTGGTAGAACAGATGTTTGCTGTATTTAGCACCACAGAAAAAAATAAATAAATGGCAAATAAATGCACCAGAAGTAAGAGTTTGATAGAAAGCATGCCAGGGTGATGTTATTGCACATTTTACATTGGTTGCATTGAGAAGCCTTAATCAGGAACCAGGACATGGCTGCTCAATCACTTCACTAAATGGGACGAGGGACTACCAAGGTGTAAAACAAAAGACTCAACAGAAAGCAAGACACAAGTAGAGGAGAAAAGCAAAGAGCAAAGCAATATTCCCCATCATGTCAGGAAATGGTCTCAGACACAGCCGCTCAACTGCTGTCATGTTTTGCATGCAGTGGCACAGAGTCCATGCTAGGACCTGCAGAAAAGCAAGGGGGGAAATTGCAAGTGTTTACTGAAAGCCTTTCCCAATGTTTGGGGAAAAGGCAGCAAGAACTTCACAGGTTTATTTGAAGGTTAGGGTAGATTTAAGAAAAAACACTAGGAGCAGGACAACAGGACAGGATGCAAAAAGTGTTATTCTGGCCACCTATTTATATTTTCATCCAAGCAGCAACAAAGCAAGAGCATCTTGCAGCATCAGGAATATCAAGGAAACCATCAGCAGCATCGAGGAATCTCACACCAGTTTCTTTTGCAAACATCCAAACTAACATTATTGCTCATGTCCCTGTGTTTCTGCAAGACTTCCTTGGAGTGTAGCATCAACAAACACCAAGTACCCAGAGTGAGTGCATTAACCATGCAAGCCAAAAAAATGCTTTTATTTGGGATTTAGTTCTCAACAAGTCACCACTACTTGCATTCTTACCTAAACAGTGAACTCTTTTATTTTTTTTTACATCCCACCTACAGACAAGTTTGCTACCTGTTTACCCATGTAAACATACAGGACTTTATTTTATCACTAGGCTATCAATTTATTTTTTTAAGCCCTATCAAGTGACACTCTTGAATTTGCAGAGCAATTTTGAAGAGACCTAGGAACTAAGAGGACTGGTGGTATAGTCGTATTTCCCATTTATCATAAAGCAAAAAGAGTAAGTGTATCCACGGTACAAAGTCTCAGAAGAATTCAGAGCTGGGATTGAACCAAGATTTCTCTGCTTGGATTTCACATGTCATTCATTGAACTAGCTCAGGTCTAAAGCACACCATTAAACCACTCATCTACGTGACACAGAAACCACAGGTCACCGACTTTAAGCATCAGATGTGTTTAAATCTGCCCTTCTCAAAACAACCCCATGACTACTCAAGCATCAGCAACATGCAGGTAAACTAAACCCTACAAAGACCTGTGTGAACCAGACTGCACACATTTGAATTGAAAAAGAACAGGCAAATGGGAGAAACAGCATGTCTCCGAGAGAGTGGCATCCAAGTTCTCATGGTTTTCCACAAGGTACATTAAAATCATGGGCATATGACTTATGAAAAAACCTCTATATTGACAAACAAGTTTGCAGTTATTGTAGGCTCACCCCTGGAGCTCCCCTGAAAACAAAAAGCAACCAACCCACCATGAAGGATCCCCAGAAGCAGAACTTTGATTTGCAGTATTTAATGTAAGACACAGTCAAGCTTTAGCTGGTAACAGCCCAACTATGCAGTCTGAGTGATACAATACAGATCAAAGCAATATAATCAAATTTCACCAGCAGTTTGTGCCTACGTAATCAAACTAGGGTTCAAAAGGATCAATTTTCTTTACTGACAGTAATACAGAAAGGAGTAAAAGTGACATGGATGTGAATGCTAACAGCCTGCAGATGATTTTCAGTTCCCCCTGCACCTCAGCACTGTGACCACAGAGTTAGATAAGGACAGCAAAATGCAGAGCAAAATGTGTTTTAAGGATGTTCCATTAATCTCTGACTCCCCATATACATCCATAAGTGCACAAATTTGCCTGCAGTTTCAAAGGCAGAGACCCCAACAGCCTGGAAGTCCCACTTCATCTTGTGGCCTGTGTCTCAGCATGGGTGCCTTTGCCATCTCTCAGTCCAGCTGTGGCACTAACAGATGTTTGTGATATACCATAAAGGCTCCAGTGCCTCCGAAAACCCAACAGGCACCAAGCAGCAAAGTGCACTCCCTCAACAACACAGGCCACAAAATAGAAAAGGAAAAAAAGACCAACTCATGCCCCAAAAAAATCCCCACTCCCCAAACATAACAAAACAAATTCTGCTTTCTCTCTACTGTCTACAACAAAGGTCCATACCCTATAAAACTGAGCCTCTAGAGTGAAAAATTCCTCGGGTCACTGGAAGATGCCCCAGAACAGATGTTAGCTGTAGGGTTTGGTACCCCACTGGGAGACACCCCTGCAGTGGCGGTGGGACAGCTGGACGCAACAAAACTTCATCCTAAACAACAGTGTGAGCTACATATCACATAAGAGAACTTCCATTCATGTAGTGCAGCTCCTCAGAGTCAGTCGAGGTGACAAGCAGCCTTTACACTCGGGCTCCTCCTGCAGAAGCTGCACGTGCATTCCAACCATCGCCTGACAGCTGCACTGACGCGCAGTCCTTTGGGCTAACACTTGGCCAAGTCTTCCTACAGGCACACCCAAGCAAGCCTCCGAGCACTGAGGTTTCAAAATTAAGCTAGAATGATTTCTCACACGGGAGATGAACACATGCCAATTTACCCCTTGCCCAGCCCCAGCAAAAGCAATGAAGCTTCATGAGGCGTAAGTCAATGGGTGCTTTTCAGGGAGGTTTCGTGGTCACTTGGTGTTGAAAATTCCTTTGCTCCACTAATAACAACTCCTTGCAGAATAAGGACAACTAAAAGACAGTAATGCTACTGGAACCCAACTCAAACCAGAGTCATTTTATTACAGTTCCTGAAAAGCTTAGAAATTAAAATTACCTTTATCCTAAAAATCAGTTTGAGCTCTTTTTCCCTATAGGAGGCCAATCCCCAATTTTCTGCAGATACTAGTGACCAATTTCTCCCTTAGGAATTTAAAGGGCACCTCTGAGTCCCTAATGCTGCTTTCCAAGAAGTGCCTGTAGCTAGAAATGGGAAGCACAGAGAAGGACAACCACAATGAATAATAAGATGGAGCAGCTGCCTTTCAAGATGGGTCTAGAAGGTTTGGGAGCCTTCTGCTTGGAAAACAGATGCCTGGGTGATGAGCAAGATTGAATCTGCAGCTGAATGAGGCTGGATACAGAACTATTAATTGACCAAGCCCTGTAACATTAGTTTCAAGGAGTGCCCCTTGTCCTAGCAGGGAATTCATTTAAGTGCTCCTTTACAGAGCACACAGACAAAACCTGAAATCTGTTGCTGCAAGAGACTGCAAAAGAAGACAGATTCAAAAGGGATTAGAGACATCCATGGAAGACGGATCCAAATAAGTAATTAAGGAAGCAAAAAGGGAGCCACACCCTAATATCCCTGATCCAAGTGGTCCCTATGTATGAAGGGAAGGGATCTGGGACAGTGGGAAGGCTCGTGGCCCTTTCCTGGCCCAGCACCTGCCACCAGCTGAGACAGAGCACAGGCACAGACAGACATTTGTCTCACCCATCGTATTTCTTTCAGTCTTGCAGTCACACATATTTCTCAATATGCAATTAGCAAGAGCTCATTTAATAGATGGTGTGAACACAACACTGCTTTGGTCGGTATCTGAAGGTGACAAGGCAAAAAGCCTTTATAAAGGCGCCAGAAGTTTCCTTATAATGTAAGGCAACGAAATCTCTTACAAAAATGCCTCAAAGAAATGCTTGCATTCTTCCAGCAGAATAAATTTAGGACACTAAACAGATTTTGAATGTGCTAATCTTGACAAAGTCTTTTGAAATAAAACCAGCATGGCAGCATATTTCATACCAAATAAATGAAATATTCATCATTCTGTATAATCACCACTTAACTGAGTTTTAACCACTACTCACAGCTGGGGGTAAGCATAAAATACGAATTACCTAAAACCTACACAACACATATAAAACATTTCAGACACATGATCCCTGACCCTACAGAGAGTTTGAGAAACCCACCAAGCCATCAAAACACCTCTGCAAGTTCATACATGGGAAAGTTATGCAGTATTCAATACTCCATTAAATATTCAGACTTTCCCTGTACAGCTGCAGTCAAAGAATACAAAGCCCATCATTCTGCAGATTTATAAAACCATAAACAACTGCAAAGACAACCTTATGCCTACAAGACACAGACATCCAATTAACCACAACATCTCTGAGTAGGAGAAGCATCTCCTCTCACCCACGCAAATGTCCTGCTGACCTCTATGGCCTGAGAACTGGCCAGATGAGAATTTAGAAAGGTATTCAGTTTTGACCAACACCTCCCAAACAGCCACATAACACACAGATGGGTCTGTACAGTAGCTTACTGAGGATGCTTTTCATGAGAGCACCATGATGAAGTGCTCTGATTTTGGCTGGGGCAGAGTTAATTTATTTGATTTTGGATTTGTGCTAGGAACAAACGTGTCAGCAGCACAGGGATGCTTCAGTTATTGCTGAGATGTGCTTGCACAGGGGTCAAGGCTTCTTCCTGCTTCTTGTACAGCCAGGCTAGTGAGGAGGCTGTGGGTGCACAAGAAGCTGGGAATTGACACAGCCAGGACAGCTGACCCCGGCTGCCCAAAGGTATATCCCACACCGTATGGCACCATGCTGAGCAGAAAAAGTGGTGGAAGAAGGAGGAAGGGGGATGTTCAGAGTGAGAGCATTTGTCTTCCCAAGTGACCATTACGTGTGATGGGGATGGCTGAACACCTGCCTGCCCCCAGGAAGCAGTGAAGGTATTCCTCATTCTGCTCTGTTTGCATGCACAAACTGTCTTTATCTCAACCCATGCTTCTTCCTGACGTTTACCACTCTGATTCTCCTCACCATTCCACTGGGTGAGAGTGATGGAGAGGCTGGGTGGTGCCTGGTTGCCAGCTGGAGTTAAACCACAACCCTCCTCTTTGGCTCCCAGCCTGGGGCTTGAACACTTCAAGGTAACAACAGGTTAGATTGGAAGGGGCTAGGTGGAATTTATAGCTGTTACTGCTGTTTGGCTATTAATCAGCAGGATCCTGTGCTTGCAAGGTTTGATTACTTTAGTGCAAGTGAGTCTGGTGCTCATTACTGGCTGTTTTTGCCTTCCCTGCTTCCTGCACTGCTGTGCTGGTTATCATCTCCCTCTGCTGCACCCGGGAACACTTGGGTAAGAGCCATGGTCACACAAGTCACAGGGACTGTCACCTGTGGATGAGCAGAACACCCCAGAGCATCCGTGGCTGTAGATAAGCCCATGCCAGAGCAGGTACATCCCAAAGTGTCTGTGGCCATGGTCATGTCTGTACTGCACCAGGAACACCTCTGAAGGGATTATGACCAAGGGATAAAAGGCTGGACCAGGTGCATCTCAAAGCGACCGTGGCTGTGGATCAGCACATGCCACAGGAGGGATACCCCTGAAGAAACTGTGGCTCACAGATAAGGCTCCACTTGGAGCAGGTACAACCCCAAGGAACTGCAGTCTGTGGATAAATCCAAACTGGAGCAGTTCACTGCACTATTATACCCTGTGGTCCACTCCAAAGGGACAAGGGGTAGGGATTGTCATGGAGACACCTTGGAATGGTTATAACTCAGGACCTGAATTGCATGCTGTGGGAATTACTGCAGCAGAAACCCCCTGGAACAACAGAGGACAAGCATTATAACAAAGAGGGCAAGTGCAGCAGGGACCTAACCTGAGCTGGCTCCTAAGGATGGAAGAGAGTTTAAGACTACTTAATGGCAATGCCTGTGGCTCCTTAGGCACAATCCTAACTGCATCACAAGTCAAGCACTGCCTCAGGCTTTTCAGGCCCAGCAGAAAGTTGTTGTGATCAGGGCTTTTAAGCAAAGGGAAAAAAGGGAACCCCAGAAATTAATCTTTTCAACAGAAAGAATGAAACTGATACCCAGATTGTTTTACTTTTTTAATAGTAAGGTTTAATTAAAGGGCTTTCAGTTCATTAGCAAAAAAAAACAAAACAAAAACAAAAAAACCACCCCCAAATTATGAGAGAAAGGAACCCCAGCCCACAGTCAAAGAGAACATTGCTTGGTGTGAGAATCAATACGTTACATGGCAAGCAATAATTCTGTGGTACTTGGACCTCCTCCTTAGTGCTCACTAAAAGGACATCAGAAATCCTTCTTCCTCACCTCTGTTGAATCTGCTCAATTTCATTTAACCCAGCTTTCAATTAAAGCAATTCAAACATTTGTCTTTCCTCTGGTTTTAAATCCATAGCTTCCAAGACTACATATGGATAGAAGTTGATCACTTCTTAAGTGCTAAAGGAAGAACATGGGACAAAAATGAAAAGAAACGTGCCCAGGTCTGGCAGCAGAGCCAACAGCAGAACCCTGCTTTCCTAAGTGACACTGCCCTTAGCCATGGGGTTGTACTTTTACATTCCTTCTTAAGAGTATAGAGGATAATGCAGAAATACTGGTTGGAAAAATATCTTCAAATACATTAAGAAATGAATGAGGTAAATTACTATTTTTAACATAAGGCAAGCTCTCAAGTAGCAACTTTTTTTTGTTTGTTTGTTTTTCTTTTAAACAAGAGTTAAAACCAGATTCTTCTGCACCAAACAACAAAAAGTCATCCCCATCAGCAGGATTCATTCCCAACTTTGCCAGCAGCCCCATGTGAGGGGCCAAGCCCTGAGGAGGTGGCAGCTGGGGTGTATTCCAGATGCATTCCCTCCAGGTGAGGTTGGAGCCTTATTTGCAAGGCATATGTGTAGGCAGCTGAGCCTGCCTGACAGCAGAGCAGAGCAGAGCAGTCTGGGGGCACACTGTGCAATCCAGCACTGTCTATGTGCATGAAATTGTGCTCCCAGGCTGAAGGTGCAGAATGCCCCCTGAGCTTAAACCCACAGCATGCAATGAGAAACCCAGAGTGCCAATCCTACCCAGCGGTACAAGGCACTTTAGGACTGATGCTGCTGATACACAATGCTTCTATTTGAAAAGTGCTTCTCTCTGAATTTCACCGCACAGAGCACTGGGATGGTGTCTCAGCAACAGAGATGGCCATTGCTACATCAATCCTGATTTACCAGCCCTGTCACCAGCCACAGAAACGTAAGATTGGAAAATCTAACTAGTCCAGAACAAAATTAAATCATTGGATTATTTCAAAATATTAGTTTAAAAAAAACCAAAAACACACAAATAAAACCAATTAGAGCAGCAGAGGCTCAGACAGGAATGTATAAAGTAATCACCTGGTGTATTAAACATTCAGTTCCAGGAACATTTCATCAGTTCATACAAATAAAATTTGAAAAAAGCATCCAAGACTGCCTTAAGATTTTCATTAAAGGAACAAGACAGCTCTAAAAACCAGCTTCAGCAAGAATTCCCTCAGTCCCCATCAGACAGGAAGGAGCTGAGGAAGGTGCTGTGAACTGGCACAGCAACGTCAGCAACACGACAGCCCTGCAAGAAATCTGCTGCTTAGAAAAGACACTACCAACACCCTAAGCCCAAATGTTATAGGGATCTGGATTTACAGCAGTCTTTCATGTTGGAAAGGCACTGCCCTCTCTGCAGCCTTCACTGTACCACCTTCCCCATTTCCCCAGTTATTGGAAAGGAACAGTAATTATTTGAAATACATCTCTTCAGTATTGCCTGGATGTGCAACAACATCCACGGCACTGCCAAGAGATGCTCTCAACATTAAAAAAAAAGGAGGGAAGACATTTTTATGAGCTATTTATTAACTATAAATATTTCACATCAGCATATGAATTAAATATGCAGTGGCAGGCTAACTCCAGATCATGCCAGCCTGATCTGAAACTTCAACAGAAATCTTCTGAGAAACCCACTCATATCAGGGAGCTGAGCACATAATATATTTTTGGGGGTCCCAAAACCATGTTTCCCACACGCCTAAAACAAAACAAAAACATATTTATTTTTTCGGGCACCCATTGAGTGTCCAAAATTACATCTACAGAGCAGAGAGGTAAGGGAAAGGAAGCAGCAGTAGCAATTGTCACATTGCAATCAAGATCCACCTGACCCAGCTGAAGTTCTCTGCCAGGACATGGCAAATCTGCCTTCAAGTCTCCCACCCAGAAAGACCCAAACCTCCCTCACTCCCCTGCAAGTGAGCAAACATTAAACTGCTGGTGACCAGAGGAGACATCATTTCAGACTTGAGCTGGCATTGTTTCCATGAAATGCATAAACACAGGCACAAAGACCTATTTTCACCAGCATCCTATCTCTATCAGGAGAGAGGAGCAAAATTGTGGAGACATTGCTTAAAAAGCAGCAAGGACAGAATCACCTCCTTCTCCAACAGAGCCCAGCAGATTCCTCAAATGCCCCACGTAAGCACTTCCCAAGTCAAGGCCATGCCATTTAATTGCAACCAACAGACCCAACATGTCATCTTTTTCTGCCTTAGAATTCCTCTGTTCTTCAGTCTCTGAAAGGGTATAACTGGAATAAACACTGCAAGGCACAGGTGCCTCTCTCCAAAGAGCATCCAAACCACTGAGCTACAGTGGAGCTTCTCACCTAGCTCAGCACATATTGCCTTTGGACTTTACAAGCAGAGAGAAGGGATAATGCCAACAATTGGCATAAATCAATTCCAGTATACCCCATCTCTTTCAGGCTAGGAACACTTCCAGGAGAAGAGTGATAGAACCCAAATTAACCAGAGGACACACAGGGGGCAAAACTGGCCTCCCACACCCTGGGAGCATGCCAAGCTTTTCAGAATAAAGCTCCGCTCTGATCACACATTGTAAACCTGGACTTTCAATTCCCTAGCTTTTGGAAGTACTTAAAAGCAGCTTTTGAAAGTGCTGAAGCTGTTTTGATGTGTAGTTATTTCTATTTTGACCAAATCTACTCAGTGGCATTGACCCAATCCTGCAAAACTTTAGACTGCCTTAAGACTGCACATTTCAACGAATGATTACAAACAAAACAAAAAAAGGGAAACAAAAAACCTCATGTGCAAGCATTAATTCCTGTGGTATTTTAGATGTAGTAGTAAGAAGAAAACAACAACTTAAACAGAATTAGTCAGCTATCCAAAGAAGTGAGATGCAGGTAGGCACTTCTGTTAATTAATATTCTACCCGAATAAATATTGCCATCAATAACAGTCTTAGGTAAATTAGATTATCAGAAAGTCATTGTCTAGTATACAATCCCAATATAAGTACAGTTCCGTAGTAAATGTCCAAACGCATAAATTGAAAGACTGAGGGTAAGAATCTGGATGTACTTATTGATCTCAGATTCACTACTAAACAGACACTGAACTAACATTATGGTTACAACTCAATAATTCCATATATAGAGAAGTCCCAAAGCAAAATTTTCCCTCCAGACCACTCACGTGCCCAGACAGATTCATCCCATCTATAAGATACCTTGCATGGGACTTTCAAAAAAGCCAAGCTTTAGAAGTTCATGAAAAAAGAAGGATTTGTTGCAATGTGTTTACCATGAAGTCAAACCAGTTTCCTTATACAGTATTGGAATGGGAAACTGGGAATCAGGAATCTTACATTTCTAATTGTGCCACAACCACCCTGTGTGACACTTTCAATCCTTTCTGCCCACCTACCCATCTGTACAATGGCTTTGCATCTGGACTGGGTGTGACTGGAACATACTACAACATACTTAATATTGCTTATGTACTATGAAATCCTTCTGTGAGATGCCAGGCGAGCATACTTTTTGTCATTACAAACAACTGCAAAATCCTGGTTTCCCATAAAAATCTAAGTGCTGTCAGACTTCTGAAGCGTAACAGCCTGATTTGTTCTTTATTTGATTGCCTGTGTTTGAATAAAGCATGAAGAAATACCACAAACGTACAAATAGATTTAATCTAATTTGGAAAACGGATAGTTGGAGAAGCTGTTACCACAAAAGCAGCATATATAGCAAAGCCTTAGGACATCATTAAGAAAGAATCCCTCCTCCAGAACAACAGAAAGCACTGAAAGAGAAAGGAATGGTGATTTTTTTTCTTTTTTTTGCCCTGCTGTTGAACAGCCAGATATTCAAGTCAGGTGTACGATGTGGGTTTGCCACGTTTAGCACACATTTGAGGAACAGGCATCCAAGTGTGAGCACCTCTGTCCCTGCAGGTCCAGGCAGAACCCCAGGCAGGAGCTGGATATAGCAGGACACAGCTGGACACAGCTGGATATAGCAGGGCACAGCTGGACACAGCTGGATATAGCAGGGCACAGCTGGATATAGCAGGGCACAGCTGGACACCTGCCCTGCTGGCTGTCACCACCACACCAGCCCCACAGCCACCTCCCTGCCCAGCTGACACACAGACAGCCCTGGGGCACCAAGGTGGCACATCCCCGCCATGGACTGGCTGCAGAGACACCTACCAGGCTGAGGGAGGTCCAGATAAATTCAGCAAAGCTGCACAGACAGGGAGATCAAACACACCTTGGTGTTCACCCAGACACCTTCACAGTCAGATGTCAGTCAGGACCCGGGTGTTGACACCTCACAAGCGTGTCACGGTCAGGGAGATGCCCAGGGAATCATTAGCAGGGCTAGAGCAGCACTTGCAGATGGTGACAATGACATTACAAGTGCCAGCCCTAATAAGGCTCCCGAGCTTTCTCAAGGCAGTATCAGGAAACCCGGTATTAATTGTCCTTGCTACACGTCATGTTTAAATGTTCTTGCTTGAAGGAAAGACTTTTTACAAAGGGTTCCTGCTTTCAAGCCTCTCTAGATCTTTTTAAAAAGCTTGCTGAAGGAACATTTCAAAAGGAAACTTCTTAAGGTTATTAATTTGGCTCCATCAGGCACTTCCAGACTGCAGGATATTTGCAGACACTGCTCTTTTTTTTTTTCCCCTCTGTCAGACTTGCTTTTGGAAATCTGTTTAAACTGAGTCTATTTAACTGAACTTGAACCCTCAGAAGAAATTTGCTATCTTTACAGTCTGTTTTCTTCAAAGGGAACAGATGACCCATTAGGGTCAAAGTCAAAACTCCAAACCAGGTAGCCCATTATCCCCCTTCCCACCGGTGAGAGTTCTGCCACCCCACCCAGGACAGGAGGCTCCCTCCAGCTGAACCCCACACAGCCACAGAGCAGCAACCCCCCTGGTCCAAGCCAGCCCCTGGAGGTCCCAGGACAAGGAAGGAAACACTCCTACTAAAAGGAATCGGAGTATACATCAGATTATATATATCAGATTATACATGCTGCATGTGGCACTGGCAAGGCAAATAAAAGTAAAGCAAAATCTTCTATGGTGTCTCTGTGCCAAATCTAAAAATTGCCTTCTTGCCTTGAGATATCATCCTTATATATACCCTAAGCCCTATTATCCACATGGAACCAAGAATGAATCCCTTTTTTTGATCCTAGGCAGGAGTTTACCTCTCATTAATATTGATGTAAATGAGATACCATTTCAGCTTCACTGCTTTAAAAAAGTTAATATAGCACATGAATTTTGGATTCCTCCTCTTGTCACTACTTCACGCTTGCCTATCAGTCTGGACAGATTTATTCTTAACATCTCTGCACAGTTGCAAATTAAACAGTTTTCACGTTACAGAAGCTCCCATAACAGCTCTCACATATCCATACGTGCTTTTGCACAACAGCTCTCAACTCTACTCACATCTTTTTCTGGATGTGTGCTTTGAGACTGAGAAATTAAGTCCATTAAGCATCTGAGGATTTACATGTCATCACAATAATTTCTTTAGCCACGGTCTGTGCCTGTCCTTGTCCTCTGGAGTTCACAGAGAGCTGCACGTGCACTTTCCTCTGCCTACTTTCCATCTACATTATGCAACAACCATATGTTTATTAAAAACATTCCCCTAACACTCCTTTGCCCTGACAGCAACAGCAGTGTATCCCAGGGTTGAGAGCCAACTAAAAAGAGGGGATATAAACACAAAGGAGAAAGGGTCAGTACAAAAGGCAACCCTCTGTAACCCATTCTGCAAAGGGCATTCTTGGGGGAAGCAGCAAGATGAACCCTCAAATCTCTAGTCCAACATAAAAAAAAAAAAAGAAAAAGCATGCAAGGAAAGAGGCAGAAGGGACAGGATGCAAACCTGTATCTCTTCCAAGTAAAATGGATTTTTAAATTGTAGTTTTTTGATCTGTCCAACACCTAATTGCAATACATGAGAAATGGATTTATAAGACACTTTCAAAGTGCAGATGGTATGGCACTTCCTTCTGCAAGGAGGGTGAAGTAAGGAAACTACGGGTGAGGCCAAAAACATGTGGGAAGTGGATGTGCCAGGCCTGAATCATAGATGGAACTGAAGAAAGCACAGAAAAGAAATAGAAGAGGAAAGCACAGAAAAAGCATTTTTAAAAAGAGCACAGGGATCCAGCAGCCAAGAAAGTGGAAACTATTGCCAATCATGAAATCAATAACACAGAAAAGGGAGAAGAAAGCCATCCTAAGCCAAGATGGGTGGAACAACAGTCCAGAGCAAGGCCAGGATGAGGAGGAAACCAGGTCAGAGCTGTAGGTGGAGAGAGGATTATGTGTCAGCCTGAAGGTAAGGTTAAACAGCTTGAGCTTCAGGCAGCAAGAGATGAGGACTGATAAAGCAATTCAAGGCAGAGAAGACACTGATTGTAGCTGCAGCAACAAGAAAAGGCGGCAAACTGTACCTTCAGGACAGCAAATGGGAGGACAAATTAAAACCACACAAAAGCAAAAAAAACCAAACAAATCCCAAATCAAAAAGCACCAAAAACCAGCAGCCACCCAGACTCCAGCAGTGGAGCTGAGAACTGCACGAACATTTTCAGAGCCAGGGCTGATGTTCCCAAGTGAACCACTGGCTCTAAGAGAGTTTGGTTTGCACACTTCCTCTCCCCACCACAACCTCTCATCCAGCTTCTTGCCTTCTCCCAAGCTATCCCTAGCCCACCCCTGAACAACCTTCCTGGAGCTAAGAGACCACCTGGCACAGCACGCTTCTCCTCCCTAACTTCTCTCTGAAGACTTCAACGAGCACTGCAGGGCTCTCACTGGCTTTGGCTGCATCTGATTTTTTTTTCATTAGTCACCTTCCCTTTCGTAAATGAGGAATAAACCCACGAGCAAGCAGGAGTCAGGCTGAAGCACATGTGGTCTTCTCAGTTGTCTCAAACCAGCCCAGGAGGCTCCGTGCTCCTCACCAGGGTCCTGGAAATTGTCCAGCCCTGGAAACTGCCCAGCACTCCACACACACTTCACTGAGAGGGTACTGGCAACTTCAGCAGAACAGATATTCTGGGAAGCAAGAGAGTGAAAACAGCCCAAATTCCTGGAGAAGCAACTCATGTTCCCACCTCCATCACCTGCTCTGCCTGTGCACCACGTGTCCTCGTAAGGATGCCATGAACAGCCAGCACAGGCTCATCCAAAGCAGTTTTACACCTTCACAGTAGCTGCAGAACAGGTCACACCACACCACGGGGCAAAGGGAGCAGGAGCTGGTGTGTCTCACCAGAGCAGCACGGGAGACTCAGAGCAAACACACACACACAGAGCAGGCACAAGGACTTCACCCTGTGCCACTGCCCAGCACCCACCGTTCCCAGCACTTCATCACCGTGGATGGCTATCACAGGAATAAATGCATATTCACAGGCTATTCTTAGCGTTCACCAGAGAGGGATTACCAAATTACCCGGTTACATAATCTCTTTTATATAATCACTACGATGCTTTTCTCCTTACACAACACGGGCAGTGGCCACAGCCAGCCGAAGTAGCTGCTCCCCCAAGGAGAGCTCCAGCAGCAGCACCATGGCTGGACGTGCTGGTTAGTGCAGGTGAACAGGTTAGAGCCACCAAGGGCTGCCCCAAGGTGACCAAACTGCTCAGAAGTGATGTATAAACACGTGGGCTCAGCCTGGGGAAGGTGCCACCATCGCTGCCCACGGCGCTCCTGAAGCTGCGCAGAGAAAAGATCACCTGCACCTCAAACTGGGTGAGACACCAAAATCAAAGGCAGCCAGTGCTCTCCAGGCAGCCTGTCCCAGCACTCACCAGAAGCAAATGGGTTGTCCCCACTGACTTGTAAAGGTCTTTGGATGGCAGGGCAGGATTAGGGCTTTAATAAAAATAGGAAGTCAAGATTACTACAGAATTAAAACAAGCTTAATCCAAATCCCCCCGGCTCTGTGGCACAGCCATGCCCATGGCTGTGTGGGTAGACTCCAGCTGGCCTGGAGTCTCTGTGGAATAGTTGGACTATGCCAAGAACCTTCTGCACACGTCAGGGTGATATGCACGGAAGGAAAGCTGTAACACCTGGAACAGATATCCGGTTTCTAAAGTGATGGGTCATGTTTACTGACATGCGTGGTTTGTGTGTCCAGTTAGGAATTATTTATGTATAGAGAAACCAATGGTCCTTGGACACGTGTCCAGACTCAGGTCTACAAGAATCGCAGCCTCTGATACTACTCTCTCTCTCTCTGCATTATTCCACCATTGCAATAAAGTTCCTGTCCTATTTTTGGAACAATATGATGTCATTTCTTTGACCTGCCTCTAACTTGACGATGACACATGGCTTTTGTCTGCAGGGAAAGCCAGGTGAGGCTGCAACCTGAACGTGCTCTCCCAGGGTGCCTCGTGACGGGCACACACACAGCTGGCAGAGTGGGGCAGCACAGCCACTCTGGGAAGCTTCACCAGCCAGGGTTTGGGCACACTCCAACGTGTGCCCTACAGCACTTCCAGGATGCCACCGAAAGCCTTCTAGGAACACTGAAGGTATCTACACAGACAACTGCCACACAGAGCAGCGAGATCCACCTTGCTAATGTTCACCCAGGGCTTTAAGAAGTCACCATCAAAAGCATTACCCACAGCATGTGAGCAGATGAAATTTAAGTCCTGGACTTAAATAGAGTGAGAGTCACCTGTAGATCCTGCAACACCTTTCCATTGCCACGCTGCAACTTCAGCATTAAGTTCAGCTAGGTGCATGGTGCTGCCATCATGGGAAAGCCCCAAAGTGTGAAGCCCCTCAAGAACAAGGTATTAACACTGCTGAAAACCAAAGACACAGTTCTGTAAATACCAAAGGAACAGAAGACAGAACAGACTAACAGCTCTGAGCTCAGTTCACCACCTCCAACTGACATGCAAACCCAAAGGCATCTGCCTTGTTTCTTTCCCAAGGTTACACAATCTGGCCATTATGAGGCACTTATGGCTCCTCTGCTCCCTCGCTTCCCTAGATACACGGGTCATCCTCAGGAATATGCAGGCAAACCCGCAGCCTTGGGGGTTTAACACAATATGCTTCATGCAGGGACACACGCACACAAGTTTGTGAACAGAGACCACAATTGTTTCAGCTACAGGAAAAAAACCCCACAATGCAGCAGCTTAATGTTACCTTACGCTATCTCGCACTACAGGATGACCCAGTTCTGAAGAGGTTTAACCCAATCCCGTATGCTATTATTATTTCCATATCATGGTCAGGAGATGTTGCTTTAGCCAAAAAAGCAGATCAGGGCAGAACCAGGGTCCCTGACACAAAACCCCACCGCACACATTAATGCCCACTGTGACAGCACTGCCTGATAGCTCAGGATCAGTAGGCACCCTCAGCACCACTGCTGCTCAAACCATTGAAAATCATGATTATCATTAGGGATATATGCTTGGTATAGGCAAGAAAATGCTAAAGATAGGAGCAGCCTTTGTCAGCCTGGAAAAGAAAAGCAAACCATGTGAAAGTAGATTTAAAACTTCTTACACGCCCCTCTTCCCCTCCGCCTTTTTTTTAGGCTGGACAACTGTCTGACCATTTGAAAGCAGCATATTCAGAGAGCATGTGTCCTCCTCTATTTTGGACTGAAATCTTGCCAAACTTAATGACATTTGAAGAAATGAAGATGAACTTTTATACCTATAACCCTTCCTGTATTGGGTTAAATCCCTGGCTCCGAACACAGCTGGGAAGCAGGGCCCCAAGCTGGGAACTTACACTGTAAGAGAGCCAGCAGTGAACTCCCAGACCTCACTTACACCAGTATTGAGATAATTATCTGTAGTGATAAGCAATGAATTTTTCCCCTCGAGGAGCAGAAATGAAAGAAAACACTTGCTTGACTCATCCTTGCCTGGTTCTTGCACCAAAAGCTGGAGCAGGCTTGCAGCCACCTACCACTGTGAGAAGTGCCTGATCCAGCTTTCTGCATTTACAGGAATATCAGGAGGAAAGCAGCAAGGAATTCACCACATTAACAGGTTTTCTATTCACTTCGGTGAAGAGATTTAATAAAATTGGGAGAAACAAAGCCCTGAGTTAAACCTGAGCAATTCCCCAGGTACAGACCCTTACACTGTCTGTTGTCTTACAGTCATGCCTAGACAGGACTGCACCTGTTGTGTTGACACTAAAGGGACTGGACTAAAACCAGCAAGGTACAAACACCTAGCCTTCCCTGCTTAGACAAGGGGAATCTCCTGTCCAGAAAGGGAGAAATAAAGACCCAGGGAGGACACACAAAAAATTTTGTTGGTCTCCCTACATCCACAGACATACATGCAGAAAGACACAGCTGTGGCAGCCAAAAAAAAAAAAAAATTAAAAATCCACATTTGCAGCAACTCAAAAGAAGCCAGTCTTTGCTACTACAATAACTGGGGTTTTTTTTCTTTCTTTGCTAGTATACATTCCCTGACAGAGCTCCTAATTTATTGACAACTAAGCCTTCTAAATCACAGCCACACTACCTGCTCTTAACCCCAAATTAGCACAAGCCTGTCACTGCAGCTACACTGCTGGCAAGACCAAGCTACACAGGGTAAGTCTACAGAAGCATCCTCCTCCCTTGGGTGGTGGTGCCATTGAGCCCCAAGAGGAACATGTGCAACAAAATACTCTTCTCATATCAAGTACAACACATGCTGCTCGTGGTCTTTGGTCTGCTGTCAGTGAGATCCCTGCCACCTTCCCACATGCCCACACTCCTCTCATCAGTTTCACTTCATGGTTCTCCAGTCCTTCATCCGCTAAGGGAAGAACCAAATGGACTGGAATGCATGTAACTAGAAAGGCATAAAGAAAACATCAAATGCAGTTGCCTTAGAAAGACAGATTAGTTGAGGTATTGGCTGCATATTTGGGCTCCGTGATCCTCCGTTCTAATTCCATCAGCACGAGACCTGAGGAGGCAGGATCCATGCTCAAAGCTATTGCCAGCTATTTAGTTGCATTATGCCTATCAATGTCAGAGGTGGGACACCAGGCCAACTGGCACAGCATCATTCCTGCTCCAGCTGGAAAGGATGAGCTGCTCACTGAGGGCTGGAGTCTGGGCACACTCCCACCACCCCACTCCTTCACAAATGGCCACTTTCCACTGCCACTGAACTTTGGAACCACACACATTCCCCCTCTTCCCTTGCAGCAAGTTTCATGATGCTAGAGAACCACTGCACAAACCACAGCTGAACCAGTGGAAAAGTATTCCCTCTCACTTTCCACCCCCCATCCTCTTCTTGGTGGCTTAGTCATTCAGGGCATCAGCGGGTTGGTACAACCCTTTTGTGGCTGGGTGGTCACTAGACCCAGGGAGATGGTAAAACAAGGGATTAGAGACCATCCCGGCCAGCAACAACCAGTGTCTTCATTAGATGGGATACAGATTAGAAACCGCTTCTTGCTAATTCCTTTCCTTTTAAAAATTTACCAGATTGAAAGCTGAGTCATTGAGAAAGAGGAAGAGATTTTTCAGCTGAGCTATTTAAAACACAGGTTTAGTTAACAACTATTCAGCACAAAGTTGAAGGCACACTTGAGAAGAAAGACATTTTTAACTCACCAATGAAAACTCTTTCAGTTAATATGTGAGAAACCTGTCAAGATACAATGTTCTCAAAAGGAAAAGAAAGCATTCGACAAACCCAGACTCCCTCCTGATGCTCCCCTGCAATACTAGGCATGGCATTCTATCTCATATTGTCCTACTGATATCAGGAAAGTGATAATAATGTCTGTTGTTTAAGACTTTAGCTCTCCCTTGTCCTGGAAGTGCTGTTTAATGCCCAAGGTCCCAGGCTGTGTCCCCAGACTTCAGACAGAGCTAAGACTCGTTTGCCAAAAAGTACTATTCAAGCAAACAAAAGATTGTTTTAAAAAGGCTTTGCCTCCTGCTAGTCCAAAGAAAGTTTATATTTGCCATAACAAACTCTAACAGAAACTCAACAAAACCGTCAGCAAAACAAACTCTGGCACTGGGTGCATTGCTGAGGATACAAAGCAACATAGCACCTTGGAAAATGAGACCCCAAAAATATAACGTGCTAGCTGTCTGTAATGGCTTTTCATATGGATTTTACTTTATATCGCAACAAATTTGAAGTAACTTGGTAGCCACCTTGTCCCAGCAAGACACAAATTTTTATTTTAAACTCTGCAGTGCACACTCAAGCATTAATCTGTTCCTGCCTGTAAACTCAGCCTACACAGCTGACCACTGCAAGCCTGTACATGGCATACTCATTCCAGCTTTTCTAAACCTTGTCCCAGTGGAGCAAACCAAAGTAAATTTGTATTGAACCAAAGAGTTTCCATTGAGCCATTTTTCACTGATTTTAGCTAAACCTGTTTTAAAAGAGCACCTGAAGTGTAAAGGCTTGTTTCGGTCAAGTTTAACACATCCTTTCAGTCACCTGCGTTAGCTGAGCGGAAAGTACCAAGGGACAAGAGAGTCAGAAAAGTTTCCTTTTATGGAGAAAGCATAACGGAAAGTGCTAAATATTTTTGACTGCTGTAAAAGTATAAACACATTTAATAGAAGCTTTTTTGAATTTAAACAAAAAAAGCCCCCAAAATGCCAAAAAACCCCAACTAAGCCCAAAAAAACCCACCGCAACTCAGAGATATTTGCATCTCCCCTTAGAGGATGGCACTTGGCCACCGTTCCCTTCCCACAGTGAACACGAATCTGTCTCCTCCTCAGCAGGAGCAGAGCGAGAAAAGTGTGCAAGCTCAGTCCTCCTGCCTGGAAATCACAGCCCATCTTGCTGCTGTCAAGAGATGGGGGAGACTTGCCAGCACCAGTTGGATCCCCAAACTCTTAAGTCATAAGAAAGCCAGAGCTGCTTTGCAACCAGCTACAACAAGGTAAAGAAACAAAAAAAAAAAANAAAAATTTTAAGTCCATCATGTAACCAAAACCAAAAAAGCAGGAGAGGGTTTGTGGACACATCTACAACAACTCCCTTGCAGAATTTTTGGGATAGGCTTTTCCCCTTATTCCTCCTGGCCCCCACAGGAGTTAAAACATCAGTAGGACAGTATCAGTGGGCTTCTACAGAGGGACATCACGGAGACAACAAGCCTGGTGTGAGTGCCCATGCATACATTCAAGGGTACACACATTCTTATAACACAGATATAAAGAAAAACCTGGCCACTAATGGATAGGAAAAAAAATCCAGAACAAGGGGAAGGGGAAGCAGGGTGGTCCCCATAACCCTCACAACTTCTTGAACTCTACCTTTGCCTCCTGAGATCAAAACGTGTGGGGTTTTTCTTTAAGACTGGTAGGTTTGCTCATCTTAATGTTCTTCTTCCCACAAGGATTTGTAAAATACAAACCACAAACAAACAAAAGCCACAAACAAACCTAACACAAACCTCTTCAGGAAGGACAGAAATGTCAGGTTTCTCTGAGTTGATAAAATCCGTTCTGTTGAAATAATACTAAAAAGCTCCACAAAGCAGTTACCCAACTGAGAAGCACCAGCCAACTTTGCTTTTATTTAAACAAATCTCGTATGACAGACTGTCGGGACTGTTTGAGTTTTCTTTCAAGATAACACACTTTGCTGTTCCAGTGACAAGTCCATTCTCTTATTCATTTAAAAAAGGCACTTGACTCGTCTGTATTCTCTTTCATCGGACAAATTAACAGGAAGAGGACTAATCTGATCACCTTTTTTTTTCAGCCATCCAATTATCAGTGTTTCTATCAGCATCCACATTATAATTCTCAGTAATGAGAAACAGTGACTAGAAATATCAATGCTCGTATTTCTAAAAGTGATGTGCTCGATTTTGGAGAACCACGTGGAAACCTCTGCGGAGGCATTCTCACCCTCGTCTCCCACCACCTACAACACCTACTGCAGGCCTCAGCTTATCTTAATGAAGAGCACTAAAAAGCTTGACTTAAATATTCAGAGAGTTGCACTGGCTCCTGGACACAACATACGGCCAACTGGAGGCGTAGGCACCTAAAATTATTTTGGAAGTTGAGGCTACCCAGCAAGCTACTCTGCAGCAGTAACAATAAAACATCTTTATTACCACTGCATCACAGGCAGGGTCATCTGCTGGGCTGAAACAGCTCTGGTCAGCTTCCCCATCATCCCTGAGCTGAGTTTCAGCCACTGAGCTCTCCTCCATCCAGCCCTTCTGCAGCTGGTGGGAGAGAAAGCAAGCCCTCAGTCTGAGAAGTGAGCCCCATAGAGACACTCCAGTGCCCTCATTCAGGCTGAAAATAAGCTCACTTCATCACCAAGGAGAAGGGGGGACTGCCTGTTTAGTTTTACTTTTTTCCCATTCCAAAGATATCACTATTCATTAAAGTCACATTTAAGCTCACATAGCCTTGGGATCATTGATAAAACAGAAGCAGAAAATCTGGAGATATATAAATATATATATACACACCCAAACCAGACATCACTTTAAGGACTTCCTCCAAGCTTTCCAAAGAACTGAGAGCCAGCTGAGGCAAAACGCAGTCCTGTTGATGAAACCACAAGCTGTGCTGGCACAGCCACTGGTTATTTGTGAATGCTGAAGCCACATTCCCTGGTACAATGGGCATTCCAGATGCCCAGGCTCCTGGTGAAAAAGGGCATTTCAACCCTTGCGGTTAATAACACACCGCTACCTCCAAGTAGCCAAATTAATTTGAAAAAGACAGATAAAGATTCAACAGTCTTCATTTCTTCCTGCAGGAACCAAAGTTACCTGTCAAGATATCCACCTCATTTTGGCTTACTTGTTAAACTGCTCAACTGCAATTATGTTGTGAGCAAAACTCATGGCACCTTTGGCTTTTCTCCCCTGACAACAAGGTCTCAGAACAGAGTTTCTTGGGTCCTGGGGTTGGAGATTTTTCTTCCATCACAATCTTTGTGGATACAGCGAAAAAGCCTCATCAAACAAGTAAACTTGTAATTATTTCCCCTCACCTACCACCACAGTGCTCTGTTTCTGTAATTACTGTATCTCAAGCTGTTCTCAAGAAAGGTATCCCAGCACTGAGAACCAGCAATTTCTTACATGTAAATCCTGCTTTGAAATGCTTTAGTTGCCGTTGTGAAAGCACCCACGAAGCACCTGCAAGCACTTTCCCCTGCCCCTCAGTTCCCCTTTTGCATCCTCTGCCTTTACAGCAGGAACAGCAAACCTTCCTCGCAGGAATCTGGCACAGCCAAGCTACTGACCAGGCATCAACCTGCAACCCACAAACACACACACTCCCCAGGAATTTGATGTATAATAAATAAATATACAAGTTCGTGAACGTTATTCCACTCATCAGCACAGCCAGAAATGGTGTTCTCGCGTGCACACAAAGAGACCATACACGCACATCTTGCAACAAGTGTTTGGGGTAATTTAACCAAGGAAAACTTGGTTAGCATCAGTAAACGACTGCAAATTGCTCCGAAGGACTACATGGCTCCCTCCCTGCAGTATCTGGGTAACAGTCAAAGCCTTTTACAAAATGATAAATGAAAAACATACTCCTCGCCTCTTGCTCTGTTCAGTAATAACTAAGATTATGTCAAAGCTGCAAATAGATTTAAAACAACTGCAGCAATGCTATTTCACATAATAACAAGTACAGAACTTTGTGCAGAAGGCAGCAAAAGTTTCTTATATCTAAAACCTTCAAAACAACCAGATGTCTGATTAAGTTATTTAAACTCCCAGCACTGTTTCTGAGCCTTTTTTTGCTGTAGAATACAACCTTATTTACATAGCATCTCATTTTAATAGGCATCTTAAGCATTCAAAAAAAAAAATAATAAAAAAATCACGAAACCAGATGGTGAAACAAACATTCTAGATTAAAAGGAAAAAACCCACAATTAAAACCAGTACAAAAGCTTAAATAACAGCAACACTGGCTACATCCAAAGAGGATTTATGCAAATTACTTTTTTTCAGGCAGAGAGGATCTTTTTCAGCAGAATACGCATTAAGAGACCAGAGACATCTAATCAAACAGATCCTGCAGGGGCGAAACCTTTCAGCCTCAGATGAGCAGCATCCCTCAGGGAAATGGTGGGGTTCCTTTCATTTAATTGACATTTTGCTATTCCTGCTTTCTGAAGAGCTTCTGCAGAGTCAAGAGCAATCGCGGGCCAGAATCAGGGCCAGGTTTACAGCCGGGGTAATGAGATGCAGACCAATTAACTTGTAAAGAGTTACATTTATTTACATTAAGTGGTGATTTTGATCTGAGTGATTTAATGGGATGATGCTGGATGACACAGCCGGCAAGACAGCAGAAATCATTCATCCACGTAGGTGGCACAAACATGTAGTAAACATCATTCTCATGAATTATACCCATTACCGAAAGCAGTAATTACACAGCCAGCACTCTGGTTTCCATGTACGGATTCGGTGGTATGCTGGTGTTTTAAAATAAGAACACTTAATTTTGCCTGAGCTGCTCCATCACAGAGGCAACACAGCTCTCGCCCTCTCTGACATCCTCAGCCACGCTGCCACTGGGATTTACAAATGCAAAGATGTATCCAAGACAAGCCCCGCGGTGTTTCCGAAGCCAGCCCTGCCCGCTGCCACCGCACGTGTCCTGGCCGGGACTCCAGCAAAGGTGCCACCGCGAGCTGCCCCTGGCACGGACCCGACCCACGGTGGCCCCCCAGCCTGTGCCCACCCCAGGGTGACACCAGAGACCAAGAGGCAGCTCCACACCGGGACACATCCGTGGATGTGCCTGCTCCAAAAAAAAAAAAAAAGAGCTGGTTTCCCCAACCCCGTCCAGGGAAGCTGAAACGAGATGATCTTTACGGTCCCTTCCAAACCAAACTATTCTATGACTCTACAACTGCGCGGCACAAATCTCGCCCTCCAGTCAATGAAGGCTCCTAATTCCTTGTTTATTGGCTCGCTCCTTTGTCGTAGCCGCGGAAGCTGCGCTGCCCGCCCCGGCTTTCCCCGAAGTTCAACCACGCCGCTCGGCTGCTCCTGAGCCGGTGCCGCCGCACCTCCATCCACCGCGCGATGGACACTCTGCCCACCAAAGGACGCTTAAAATGAAAACGCGAGATGCGCCTTCCGCCTGACCCTCACTTGGTGGCCCTTGGAGAGCCAGCCAGCCTGCCGGCAAGGAGCAGCTCCCAGCAGCTTGTGCCCCTGCCCACAGCTCCGGTGCTGCTGCTCCATCACCCCGCGGAGAACCCTCCTCTGCTCCCGCAACACGGCGCCGGACAGGAGGCGAGCCCGGCCGCCGCTGACCCCGCAAGCCACCGCACAGCGCCCGGGGCGCAAGCACTGACCCCAAAAGAAATGCCCTCCCCGGCCCACCTCACCTCCCACAGCAGCGACAGCAGCAGCGCGACCCCAGCCTGGAACAGCTTCATCTCTTCTCCTCCTCCTGCCGCGGTGGCGGCGCCGGGCTCCTCCTTGGGGGCTCCTCCTTGGGGGCTGCTCCTTGGGGGCTGCTCCTTGGGGGCTCCTCCTTGGGGGCTCCTCCTTGGGGGTCTTCCCGGTGGTTTTCCCGGGGGCTCAGGCGCGCTAGGGCGCTGCCAGCCGCGCCATCCCCGACGGCGGGGATGCTGCGGGGACACCGCGGGGATGCTGAGAGGGAGCACGGCGGACAACCCGCAGCCGGCACCGAAGGAC
>VWZG01007393.1:108551-127722 GCA_013396735.1 Grallaria varia
CCATATCTGCCCCACACCTGAGCACATCTGTCCCTCATCTGAGCACATCTGCCCCACATCTGTCCTACACCTGAGCACATCTGCCCCACACCTGCCCCACACCTGAGTGCATCTGCCCCATATCTGCCCCACACCTGAGCACATCTGTCCCTCATCTGAGCACATCTGCCCCACATCTGCCCTGCACCTGCTCCCCACTTGAGCACATCTGCCCCACATCTGCCCTGCACCTGCTCCCCACTTGAGCACATCTGCCCCACATCTGCCCGGCACCTGCTCCCCACCTGAGCACATCTGTCCCACACCTGAGCACATCCACCCCACATCTGCCCCGCACCTGCCCCCAGGGGACAGTAAGGGGCTCCGCAGGGGTGACACCCCTCCATGGGGCAGTGACCTGCTGGAGACGGTCCAGAGGAACCCCCAAAGATGCTCGGAGGGCTGGAGCCCCTCTGCCATGAGGACAGGCTGAGAGCTGGGGCTGTTCAGCCCGGAGGAGAGAAGGCTCTGGGGAGACCTCGTTGCAGCCTTCCAAGTATCTAAAGCGGGCTCATAAGAAAGATGAGGGTGGACTTTTTACCTGTAGTGATGGACCAGTGGGCAATGGTTTTAAACAGAACGAGGGTGGACTTGGATCGGACATATGGAAGCAATTTTTTACTGTGAGGGTGGTGAGACACTGGAACAGGTTGCCCAGGAATTTGTGGATGCCCTGTCCGTGGAAGTGTTCGAGGCCAGGTTGGATGGAGCTCTGAGCAATCCAATGTAATGAAAGGTGTCCATGCTGGTGGCAGAGGAGTTGGACAGAATGATCTTTGAGGATCCCTTCCAACCCAAATCATCTATGGTTCTCTGGTTCCATGAGGAGCTGACTCCATCAGCCCGGTGAGGGGGAACAGGAGCTGTGTGTCTTGGCTTAGTCCCCCTTGCCTGCTGGGTGGACCTTCCACACTTCAGAGGAGAGGCTGTGGCTCCTGCCCTGGTCCTTCATTTTCTCAGCATGCTTTGTAACAGCCCTGGAGCATCTCCTTATAAAGGTCCTGGGACAAATCCTAGCCTGGAGGAGAGGTGTTCTCCACCTCCAGTAGCGAGCTCTGTGACAGGTGGCTGGTGTAGATGTGTCCTGAGTGTCTCCTTCACCTGCCACATTGCCCAGTGAAATGTCATCAGGTTTTTTTCCATACAGTGAACCTTGGGCAAGTTTAGGCACCTCTTCCAGCTGTCATGGTTAATCATAAGTGCTTTCAGGCCCAGGTCATATGCCCTGCGTGAGAAGGGACTATATACATGTTCCCACGTGCTGTGTAACACTGTGCTCTCAGAGGCAGCCTGTACATGTCCCTCTTGAGGGACCACTGGGTTTGATACTTCTCTTTGTCTCTATTTGATGCCAGCCAATCTGAAGCTATGAGCTGAGTTTTTCAGATGAACACATACATGTCTCACTGAATTTGCTAGAGGGTGCCTTAGGAGATGTCACAGCCATTGCTTTGTCCAGCAGTGAGGACTGAATGAGGTGACCATGCACCCAGGTCTCTATATAATCTGAGTTAAAATGTTAGTCTTTCTTACATCTGGTGGCACATTCCACAGTGGGTGTCATCTAAGACACATTAGCTCATACCATCTCAACACACAACTACAAAGCCAGGTATCACTTCAAAAAGGCTCCAATTCTTAGAAGTTTGAAAACATTGTTTTTCAGAGCCCTGTCCTGATGTATGGCTCTAACAGCCTAATTTCTGTGGTGAGTGACCCAGGAGACATGATGACTCTTCACAGAGAAGCCACAGAGTGCCTATTTAGGGACATCAAACTAACCTGAATGTCAGTGGTCTGTGTCACTGCTGTATTTCCCAGCAGGTGTGCTCTGGCAGCTCAGAGAAGGGCAGAAGTCCTGACAGCACAAATTTGGAGAGGACTAAGAATGTACTAAGGGATAAATGAAAGGTAGGAAAGAAATCTGGAGCCTTGCAACCTAAGACTTTACCACCCTTGAAGGCTGACTCTGCCTACACTTTGAGCTGATGGCTCACTGTCAAATATGCCTAGGCCAGAGCCACCTCTAAAATACATTTCAGTTAATTATTAACACACATATCCCTGCCAAGTCTAACTTGAGGACCAATAAAGCATTAGATTATTTTTTTTTCTCAAACAAAAGAAGACTTCAGTTACTGCAACAAGGGCTAGGAAAAAAATATCGCTGTTTTTAAGCAATAAAGAGATTAGCAAGAGTGAGATTGAAGTAGCGGGCTGGAGGAAGAGGCAGCCACAGAGTCTGGAAGCACATGCATCCTAGTGCATAGTTTATTATCCAGCCTAGATAAGGGTATGGATATCCCATGCTATAAAATTCTTCCCAGGCCAAGATAAGCTGAAAAAAGGAAAACCATCTCCTAGGAATAAACAGTTTCATATTTCATTGCAGTCATATCTCGGCTCCCCTAAGTGATGTCTTCTTTCATTTCCACCCAGCTCCAAGGAACCATCTCCATCCCCTGGGAAAGCCCATTAGCTTTAATGGCACTGGAGTACAAATGAACTTAGCCCAGCATGTGGCATTTTCTCAGCAGAAGTGCCAGCTGCAGCAGAGCCCCTCAGAGCTGGTCTGGGCAATAAAGGAGCACTTCACATCCTCCTGGCTGCGGTCTCTCTTCAGAGCTTACAGCTCCAGAGCTCCCACAGTCTGTACATAGAAACAAATGTATACATTTGAAAATAAAATGAAACAGTTTCAGGAGCAGTAGCAGTAAGGAAGCTTTATCTGATCAAGGCTTGCACTGCAGCTGAAATATTCATAATATCCTTCTTCTCTGTGGACTCTCAGGCGCTCCTCAATAACATTGCCATCATTCTCTCAGTAGAGGTGCCAATATTAACATATTTCTTTTACTCAGCCACCTCTCTTTCCTGAAGCATTAAAGCATGCATTATTTCTGAGACTGCCACTCCTCTGTCCATTTTCCTTTTTCGAACTGAGTAACAGGTATAAAAATTCCTAGGGGGCACCCACAGTGCATATAGATGTATGTATTCTGTAGACCTTACTTATTCTGAACTCGAACTGGTGACTATTTTTAAAGAATATGGTACTTATAAAATGATTTTATTGAATGCTTTTTTGTTTATGCTGAAACAGTTGTTTCTAATACTACGAGAAATACTCAATTCCAGGAGGGCTATGTGTGAAGCAGGTAACAACTTCATTATGAACAAATAAATACAATATTTTCATTTGCTTCCCCACATGAACTGTAAATAATTACAAACATCTACAATGTTGTATATATTAAAATATTCCACTACTTTCTTCACAGGTGTTGTTAAAAATTAGCCAAATTTGCAGTTGTTTTCCAAACTCTGTATTTTAAGAGTAGATCACCTCAAATATATTTTGAGAAATTTTTTTATAATTATGTAAATGGTAATAACCTTTGTCAGTAAGTAAAAGAAAGCCCTTTTAAATTGCATAAAATATTCAGTAAATACCTAAAGCCTTCCAAAATCATCACTAGTATCTGTTGAGAAACTACACGACCATTATTCATTTTAAAACAGCTAGGAAAAATATTCATGAATGCAGCAATATCCAGCCAAGACAAACATAATGTTATATTTCTGCAGCTTCCATATCTTGTTCAAAGCAATTTGTTTATCCAGGAAGTGTTTTTTTTAAAACAAAACAAAAAAAAAGACCATGTTCTTCTAACTATCTAGCTGTTTACACACAGGTGCAGTTTCTTGGCAAAACAATAGTAAAATTATAGTCCAGCTTCCCAGAATAAAGACTTTTTCTTTTGTCACTTGCACCACTTACTACTTATTGCGACTGACTTTAAATGAAAGTGTAAGGGAAATACGACTAAAGACTCATTGAAGTTTCAACAACCTACTCCACATTCAGTAGCTTATTAACACCAGTGCCTCCATCCCCAATAATTATATTTCAGTAAGTGTCCATGAAAGTTTAGGGAGATAATCCAGACATAGTAACATTCTTTCCAATGGTAATGTAGAAGTTTATACCTCCTACATCTCAATTTATCTGTGGAAAGACATCATGGAGCTGAAGGGCACTGATCAAAAACAATGTACCTGATTTGTACTTCAGTATTCTAATACAAGAAACTACAACATATTTAACAGATGTGCTGAGAAATTAAGGGTGGAGTAATTGTTTATAAGCCACTCTTACTGGGCTCCCAAAGAACAGCTCCCCTGTTCACACTCTGTGACTTTCAGGCTTTCTTGATGGAGTCAGATATTTGTCCATCATATTAAACAAATAATTCCATAGCAAACAGTATTTTGAGAAGCAACAACTACAAGATAAGCATCAGTATTCCAAAGGACGAAGCTTATTGATTAAACTTACTGCCCAATTCAACCAGAATGGCTGTGTCAATCAGATCAAATGCTTTTGTGTTCGGTTTTCTCAGTCAGGAATGGAGTTTTATCTCCTCAGCAAAGCTACTGATGCTTTGCTTTAGAGTACTCGGGAGCTCAGAGGGGTTATTTTTTCCCGCAAGATGGATAATTTGAAAATGCAAGCTCTTCATTTGCAGTCCATGGTGAAAGGACAAACATTGGCTTGCTGGAAGGATTAAGGAAGGGTAAGTTCATTCAGAGTATTGTTATAGGACCAAAGGTCATCCCAGTGAAACATTTAGGCTTTGAATTCCTATTTGGGCTCCTATTATTGATTTCAATGGATAGTTAGAAGTCAAACACGTGCTATTGAAGTCAGACGTAACCTGTTCTGCCTCAGAGCTGGGCACAGTAAATACGAAGCACTGTCAAATTAAAGCAGTAACTTTCCCAGCTGCCTGCAAGTGGTTTGTAAGGAGACAGAAGGAAAAGATCTGGGCAGATGATCAAATCTGCCGAGGGAGGAGGACGGGGCTGAATTGCACATGTAGGAAACAGGTAGCTCAGATGAAGCAACCTATCTTTGGCCAGGCAGGATCAGAGACAGAAAACAAGTCAGATTTTGTCAGGCGGAGGATCTGAAAGCCCAAGAGGGTGGGACTCTGAAGAGAAATACCTGGTGTAACAGAGCAGGGTGAACGTAAGCAGTGTGGTGGACAAAGGTGGAGATGGGCAGAGGCAGAGATTGCTAGTGGTGACATGGGTACCACTGATGGCCTCCAAGCCGCAGAGTGGTGGTGGCAGATAAATGCAGTTTGTGCCCTCCTTCGGGAAAGGCAGAGCAGGAGGCAGGGTGGGGGAAGAAGAGGAGGCAGTGCTTCTCCCATTATGGGCAAGCACAGAACCCGGAGCTGCTGCCTGATGGCACTGAGGTTGAGTAAGCCAGCTGTAATTTATATATAAACATGTGGCATACCAAACTGCTTTTTGTTCCAGAGTCTTTATTAGGCTGTACAGGAAACTGCAAATGGAGAAAAAGGATGGTCTGGCTGAGGGTCTGTGTGCCCCCGTCAGTGCTCTCTGCTTTGCTCATCACTAATTTCTTCCACAGAGAAGCCACAGAATTTAAAAACATGGTTATTCTCCCTAAGTGTTAAAATAAAAGGGACGAGGAGAGGAAAGGGATGTTGGTGGAGACTAAGAACTAACACTGATCACCATCAGGAGTAGGTTGTGCATCTGGACACTGTCAGCGAGCTCTCTTAGCCCTCTGGAGAGAATGCCTGGGAAATGCAATTCCAAGAACATGGTGACTTAATGGCAATGCAAAGCCATCCCCTGTGGCCTGTGAGGATAACCCCCCTGGAATGAAATAGTCTGAAGCACTTTATTTTTGCTTTGCCTTATCTCATCTTCCTGTCTGTGCGATGAACAACCTCTCAACATTTACAGCATCCTCCTAGCCAGGGAATTAAAAGGTCATTGGTTACAGTCTGGAATAATGAGACCTCAGTGATCCAATTTTTCTCATAACTGTGTAAATTAGGGCTGATTCCATTGAAGACAATGGGACAAATATAAAACCAGTGCAAGTGGAGAACCGGGTTTTAGATTTCAGCTTTAAGTCAAACAAAAAATATTAAGTTGCCTAATAAGGCTATTCTTTTTTCATTTGAAATAGTAACCAATTGCTGACGTTTTTTTCCCTTTTATCTGTAGCATCTCTCCTCTTCTATAGCCTGGGTATTTCAATGTGAGTAATAACGTCTCATTAAGTAAAGATGAAAAAAATGCATCAATGATCTGGGAATTACAAGCAATGGGTTTATTAACTAATGTCCCCCAAGCAATCTCAATTTTCTCATATTGTAATGAGATGGGAAGAGGATTAAGCTGTTGCTGGACTGAAAAACAAAAATCAACACTAGATGTGCTCTAGAAATCACAAGGGATAAAATGCAACTGATGTCAGAAAGACAAGAAATAATAACAATATTAATAGGGCATCTGAACTGTAAAACAAACCTTTTCCAATTACGGAAAATATCTGGGGCTGCTAAAAGAACTGTGTAATGATGTTCAGTCTGTTGCAGCAGCCTTAGAGAGCCTCGGGGGGTCCATTATGAAAAGAAAGATTATTTAACCTTTAATCAACCTTCTTTGAGATGTGCTGCCTCCATCTACAGTCATACACACACAACATGGTTAGTCAGGGAATATTTGCTTTAATGGTACCCCCAGTGACATCTCCATCTACCTATTCTCCCGTGTTTTGCTCCTGCTACTGCTGTCACCTCCACTAACAGGGTTACAAACAAAACCAAATCTAGGGAACAAGCACATCTCCTGGCTTCTCTCACTTGAGAGACCATCTGCGAGTGTGCCCCGTGGGTGACCCGGAGCCCTTCAGTGACACAAAGTCTGACTACCAACCAAATCTTGATGCTTGATGGCATGGATACACAGCTTAGGTAAAAATATAGGGCAGATAGATCTGCAAACCTGGCTGGCACAGTGTTCCACTTACAGAGGCCAGGGCCAGTCATCACTGTGGGGTGTAACCAAAACTGGGTATTCTGCACCCTCTGTGCCATTTCTGATGGACTGTCAGTGATGGATCGTTGGCAGCAGCTGCCCAGGGCACAGCTGGCACCTCAGGGTACAGGGTGGGTGTTAAAGGACCCTGCGAGGCACAGGAGTGTTTCTGTCCTCACCCAGTGACTCAGCTGTGATAACTCCCCTCTGGGGAAGCATCAGCACCTTCACCCCCAGCCTGAGGGGTCATCTCTGCCAATGGGCCATCAGGGACTGGCACAACAGGCAGCTGCAACCCCCTAGACCATCAAAGACCCCAAAAATATCCCCTGACTCACAGAGTTAAATCACCCATTGTGAAACTCCCCACAGTGGGGGAGGTACTGGGCATTCCCATCTGGACCTGAGCATATTTAATCTGGGGGTTGGGGAACTTCTGGTACCTCTGGTTGGATCCAGAGGAGGACCAGAACCTCAACAGGACTGTGACTGCCACTCTTGACCAGACTGTGACCATCATCCTCACCAACAGGTTTCCTTTCCTTTTCCTTTGCACTCAAGGGGCCCAAGTGATGCTCAGCACAGGGGCTGATGAGCACCATTCTGTTCGTGCCCCACGGTGCTGGGTTGTACATCTGATTTTTGTGGGTTAAAACCAATTTTTCTCTGTATCATTGTATATAGTGTAATCTTGTTAAGTAAATTGTAACTCTGCCTTGTAATCCCTCTTGAGTTGGGTTCATTTCTCCTGCTGGTTTACCTTTAAACCAGCGCACACAGACAGCACGGGATGTAGCAGAGTCATGACCTGTGTCCTTTAAACTCTGCACAAGGCTGTCCACCATGTGAGGTAATGAACTGACAGGCAAGGAAACCTTCAGCAGAGATGATGAGTCCAGGAAGGCAAATGAGGAACACAGGAGGTGGAATGCAGGTTCTGTCCCTTGGGAGGGCTTTCAAGCACTTGTCTCAGAGTTAAGTTCCACAGTGTTAAACCATTCAAGCCCACAAGGCAGCACTAATATGAGTGTTGGCATCTGAATAGTTTTCACTAAATGGATCTTGAGAGGCTGTGGACAAGAAATCTTTTGGTTTGCTGGAATATGAACAATGAGGTGATTTCTATGTCAGGAGTGAAGAAAGAAGCCCCAAAGATTGTAGATTCAATAGGTGTAACATCTCTTCAGTGGAAATACTAGACAGTGGGATTTTTTCACCCTTAAAAGGAATAAATAACTCCAACCATCTGCTATACCTTCTTCAGGAAACTTGAGGAGCAGAGCCAAGAATTTCTGCCTGGCAGTAGTGGTAAAGGGAGCGTGCATGCAGGCACTGAAGCCTGTAAGGCCCTGCATGAGGAAATGCCTTGATTTTCTTAAAGCGTGCATACTGCTTAACACATAAATCAAACCAACTCCCTTGGCCGAGGAGTACCAGCTCACTAACTCAAGACACATTCTGCCAGTCCAGTTCACTGTGTAAATCTAAAAGCAAGGACTTAGTAACAGTAAAGTCTGTTGAAGTCAGTGATTTATTTTTCACTTGGCCTTAACAAGCTGCTAATGCTATTCAGTGCAGACAAACATCTCCACCCTGCCTAAACTCCACTACAGCATTTATTATCTGAGACACTCCTTCCTGGCTGTCCTGAACCACTGCAGTGTGCAGTGCATTGTTAAATAACTTTCAAGCTGTTCTATTTTCAACTACACTACATTTTTCACCAGCACGACTTATGTTAGCACACATTTTCCTGACCCTCAGTCAATTTCAAGCCTGATCATTAAAGTCTGTATTTGTCCTCCCATGCCCATTTCTTGTAATGCTCCCTCTTCCAGCTAGCCCAGCCCTGAGCAACTCTTCCAAGAGCATGTTTCAAGGTGTCTTTGTTTTAGGAAAGAACTCTTGGATTTCCTAGGCTTGCTGATATTGTGTGCCCAACTCTAGAGCTTCTGGAGCACAGGGGACAGAACAGAGCAGGGATAAACTACACTGCTAGGATTTGAGGGTGGGAACAAAACTGCCCTACCAAAAGCCAAGGGAAGCTGATAATCTTACCAGGCACTCTGCAGGAACCTCTGCTCCACAACGCTGCATGCTGTGGAGGGCAGGTATCTCATTAGTGCTTCTCTCTGAGAGTAAGGACTACATGGCATTGGCGTGGAGATGTCCCAGCAGCACAAACTGATGAGATGTTTGAGGCAGAAACCCAAGATGATGCAAAACCCATAGAGAAGCAGAAACTTTCTGCTGCAGCCACGTAGCAATGGTACAAACATAAAATTAGTTCATCCAAAAATAAAATTGAGAAAAAAATGTTTCCCTGTTCATTGTCCCAGGTTTTCCATCTACAGTTATCCCATTCCTTTCTCCCTCCTCTCTGTTTAAAACAGCAACTGACTATGCACAAGGAAGGAAGAAAACAACAGATCTAAAGCGTCCCACTACCTTTGAGATGACAGCCATAATGCAGCCATAGCCCCAAAAATAACAAAACCATTCTACAGTCGATGCAAAAACCATCCCAGGTGTATTTTTTGACAGAGAGAATGAATTCTTAGTAACAAATAGCAAAGCAAGCAAAAGAGAAAAAAATAGGTTTAAAACAATAACAGTTTCCACATTGAAAATTGGATCCAAAAGAGAGTCTCTTTGGGCTGCAGCTGTGTTAAAAATTGGCTTGATAAGAAAGAGTTATGGTCTGAAACAGAGTCGTGGGGAATTGCTCCCACATATCAGAGAAGTGTCAGTAACCTGCAGCTCAGCATAATGACCTTTACACACCCATCCATTAGAGAGTGGCAAGACAGACAGCTGGATATCAACAAGGCAAAAAGCACCGCAGCTTTTACCAGTGGAGCCAACCATTCAGCTTACCATGCACACAGCAGAGCCATGCACAGCATCAAATAGCAATGTCAACATCAAGTATTTACTAATTATTATCTATGCATTATTGCTAATAGTCCTCGTTTTGACATTTGCTGGGATTCTGCCTGCAGAGTGATGCAGTTCCCAGGGTGAAGTGCTTCTGGGCTCTGTTCTAGATGAATATCCATTATCCTCTTGTCCTTTTTCTGTAGTGATGAGTGGTATTTACAGGAACAATAGGAGACAATATCCTTCTTAAGGAAATATTAGTCTGCTTTTCAGTGTACAAAAAGCCCCACTGGTTTAAGAACAAGCATAGGAAGACTGAGACAGCTGACATTCCAGCAGTAGCTGATGTTCAAAACATTTGCACTGTGCCTAGAAAGAGTCAGACTTAATATTTTTTTGGTAGTTGAAGCTGATAACATTAATTGCCCTTCCTATGTCTGCTGTATTCATATCTCATGAACGAGAGACCTTGGGCCTGTCATAAGATACGGTGAGCAAATTATCCACTTTTTGCAACCTCCAGAGCTTGGGATAAGATATTTTTGTTAGATCTTGGGCTTCAGAGTTCACAGTATACATGGTCTTAAGAAGGTGGAAATGCCCTCACTGTCAGTAAGTCATATTATTTTATTACTAACCAGACTCATATGCATTTTGTATGAAAGGGGAAATCACGTAGCTAAAAATAAACCCATGGAATTATTACATTTCTAGTTGAAAAAACTGGTCACTCAGTCTTGTTGGATCCCAATAGGATACCGTCAGGCCTGCAATTATAACAGCGTACACCAAGTAGCCCCAATAGCTCTCTTTTCACCAGGCCTTTCTTACTGGCAGAAATAAAGACAAACACAGCATGTTACAGCACTTTTTCAGTCCGCTAGACCAACCTAATCTAATTTATGCTGGCAACCTTTAATTTTAATTAGGTCAATTCACTCTGTGAAACCACAGGGAAAACTATCCTGACAGTGCAAAATTATGAAGTATTGCAAACCATATGAGTCTGAAATTGTAAGTAAGAGAGCAACAGTGTGCAAATGAAGGTAGCCACAATGGAAAATATTGTGTGAATCTGTCACAGGAATGAGAAACTCACTCTAAAGGAAAAAAAAAAAAAAAGAATTCCTTGCTTTGGGTGAGATCCAGCAAGCTGTTGAGCTCAGCAGGGCATCTTTTTCTTGGTTTCAGCGGGCTTTGGCTTGGAGCCATTGTTTCTCCAAGTTCAGAGAATCAATTGGGTTATTTGACTCTCAAGACTGAACTGAGTGAGCAATATTTATTTGGATCATGTGGAAATCCTGCTTGGCTAATTCAAGGATGTTTTGAATGCCTGTGTGCAGGACACCTGTACTGCTGGCTTTGCTGATATTTAACGGAGCTGGGGTCCCAAGAACTCCTGCTCTGAGAAGTACCACGCTCAGAGGGGCATGGTACCAGATGATGCTGTATTGAGAGACCTTCCAGAGCTGATGCACGTTTCAATATTCCTGACTTACAGGTTTTAATTAAATCAAATGCCAGTGGAATCATATTATTTTCTGCCGGTTAGATTTTAATGATGTTTTAAACTGATCCCTCACTTTAATGAAGCAATTACATAACGCAGGGATGTGTGCTACTATTCATCCGAATTAATAACGTGATTACTTTTTGTGCTGCTAAGGAGGAAGAATATCAAGCAGCTTCCTCAGTCTGCAGGTAAATGAGGCAGAATTCTCCCTGTTTGTGTTTACTGATACAAGATACACACTCTCCCTTACAGACCATGTCTTACAGTGACTATTCTCCTTCTCCCATCTCACACCCAGAACTCACAGTCTGTTTTGTTTCTGGCTCAAGAAGCCAAGTTATCATTGTCAGGGCAGATGACCATTGTCTGGCCGCTTGAAACAGTGCAAGCAGAGTACAAAAACCCTACTCAGCTGCAAGGAATGAAGCATTAAAGCTTTCTGTTGCAGGCAGTCAACAAAAATGAAGTTCAAAAGTGAAGCTTTGTTAATGAGGAGAGTTGGTTAGGATAAAAAGCTGCTTAAAGGAAGTGGGCATTTAATGCTGAGATGAAAGGACAGGTCAATAGGAAAGGAGGAGGAGATGGCAGCAATGTTTGACCCAGTGGTATTTTTCAAGGGCTCCTGTACTTCGTTTAGGCTTTCATCCTCCTTTTTCTATAATTATCCTGTAAGTAGTGAAGTAATTAGAAAGATGTTTGGTGCTCTGGTGAGCCTTCATAAGCTGCTCAGCTCCTGCAGCAGAACTGTCTTTGCGAGGGGGACAGAGCCCTCAGAGAAATTGGGTGGAAACTCTGTGAGGGGCAGCCCAGGGGAAATTGCTCTCTGTCCTGGCAGCCACAACACAGCATGTGTCACTCTTTATGGGTTTTCATCTCTAACAAGGAAACGGAGTCATCACAAAAGGGGTGGTTTTGCAATGTAGGTACCCATGGAAAACACTCTTGCCTCCTTTCAGCTGGAAGCGGTTCCCCACCCAGCGTGGGTCTCACAGGCATGTGCCTGAAGGATGAGATTTGTGCATGACACCAAGCAGAAGAATTCTCAGCCCAGTCATATTACAATGCTGTATGCAAAGATGGCTTTCCTGAGCAAAGCAGATGAAATTGCCCACTGTACCATGCCGGGTCTTACAACCCATTAGCACTCCATCCCTCCATCGCTGCTGAGGCCAAGGAACTCTCTCTATTCCTTCTCAATGTCATGTGTTCCTCACAGTTTCTGTTAGATCTGCTTTTAGCCCATATTATCCCAGTTCCTCCTGTTTTTACTGCACAAAGGGGCTTGTTTGACCTGAAAGAGAGGGCATTTGACCTCTGGACCCAAGGTCTGCCCTTGCTGCCTCTACATAAAACGTTATCCCCAAAGGAGGCAAATGGATCTGCAGCTCCTACACTTCAAACACCAGCAGACCAGCTGGCAGTCCTTACAGATGTCCATGATCCACCCAAACGAAGGAGCTTTCAAGACAATTCCCTGTCAGGTTTAACATGGCTTAATACATCAACCTGAAGTCATTTACCCATTTATATATCATAGCTTATCAATATGTATGGACTAACCTAAAAGGGATCTCCTGAGTCACAGAGCCTAGTTTCTTGCTCAGGAATATCACTCACTTCAACCATAAATTTACCAAAAGACATCTTTCCTCTAATCAAATTGCGTTGAAAAACAGGGGGAAAATCAAATTTTTAAAACCCTGTACATTACTCAATGTTTGTCCGTTAGGAAAGTCACATCCAATCTTAATTATCCTTCAAAACAAATATGCTGCAGGTTTTTTGCCATTTTACCAGCCTGTATTTCAGCCAAGTGGGGATTGATGGGCTGTAGTCCCCAGTCCAGCATACACCTGTATTAACACCACCCAGAATGCCACGGTAATGCAGGAGTTACACGGAACCTTGCTCAGCTGGCCGAGAGGAGATGAGATTCATTCACATCCACTGTTTTCATGGTTTCTTTAGGGTTCAGTGAAAGAATTCCTTATTGCCATGCCTCCTTTCAACCTGTGCCACCATCACGGCATTATCAATTTTTATTTGCAGGAGGCTGGAACATTATCCTTTCCCTGGAAGTATTTGTGCTCTTGCACTGAGATTTCCCACAGTCTGTTAAGTAGTATTTTTTCTTTTTCTTTTTTTTTTTCCTCTAAAATCTTCACTCAGTGGTTTGAAACGTGGGTAAGCTAAAATGGAAACTGTCTCAAGAGGGTTTTTTTCCACCCTGATAAATTCTGCCTTCCCCTTTTGTGTCACCCATCACAAAGTTTTTTGCAATATTGGTGAAGGTCCTGTGATAAGAGCTGAGCCCTGTGTGTATCTGCTGTGAGTATGTGGTGACACAGCCCAGTTTCTGCAGTTTTGTGTTTCTTCCTGATGGTGGAAAGTCTCTCTTTACTGACCACGTGTGATAAACAACTTTTACTGTCCCCGTTCTCACACCTCTGATCTCATTTTCGGAAGAACACCTTTACTTTTTTCACTATTTGTAAACCCATCTATTCCTACTCCCAGCTGTAGGAAGTGCTCAGATGTAGGCAGAAAGAAAGAGTGTTGGTTTTGCTGTGGAGCTGTTGGTGATGTCCCCTGAAGGACCATTCTTGAGTTTTTAGAAGCCCGTCCAAGTGCTGAGCTTGGAAGGAAGAACCAAAAGCTTTTCTGGACGCTGGAAGGAGGAAGAGATGCAAGTGAAGTGTCAAAGCAAGGGTGAATCAGGAGATGGCAGGGAGAAGTGGAGGAACTTGCAAAAGTTTCCTTAGAAGATGGAGAAAAGTGGATGAGCAATCAGCAGGAGAAGGCCACGTTCCAGAAAGCCAAGAATAGCCCTTGTAAATGTACTGTGAGTGTGCCTATTGTACGATTCCAGGTACATATAACCATCAAACTATTGTAGTGGAGAATAATAAGTGCCAGGAATGATCGTTATATTTATTTTGACTTCTTATTTGACAATCATTTACCGTCTGCCTCTCAATTGTTCTCTGTTCCACGTTTTTCCAGCAATGGTATGAAAGGAAGGGCACGATCAGCCTAAGCCATTTTTATAAACTGACTTGCTCAGTCATTTTCCTTTGGCTAACCAACAAGAAACACACATAAGCTTGCAAATCCATCTGGGAAGAATTTGCAACTGAACTGCATGACATCTGGGTGGAAAGTTAAAGGCTTAATAAAGTACTTTGCAGTTACATACATTTCAAGAAGTTCTAACATCACTCAAAGAAGCCTAAAATTAAATCCTCTTCTTTCTCTTTCAGTTCCAGATTACCAGAAGAAGTAGGGAGTAGCTACACAGATAATCCAGGCATCTGCCTGCCACACTTCTGACTGAGCAGCACTTTTGTTAGTTTGGCAAGTTTATGCCCTCAGATTTAGGGAAAGGAGAAAGAGAGGGAAAAAAAGACAACTTTTTAAGGGTGACACATTTCTGTCTTTGGCTGAGCATTATGAATTTTCACTCACATCAATTTGTATTCTGGAGGTAGCCTAAACCTGCCTCTCGATGGGGGCTTTCCCCATTTTAGGGGCTGCAATACTCCTCTTCCTCCTAGTTCCCCACATCTGGTTGCATGGAGAGAGGAATTCATCATGTGGACAACGGGGTGCCATTTCTCACGTGCTGTAAAAAACTAATGGTTTGGAAGTGCCAGAGGGCCTTGCCCCTGCCTGATTAATTTTTTGAGTCACCCCCCAAGTTAGTCCATAAGCAGTCAAACATCATCATCCATCATCACTGGGAGATAATCCATAGCCAAGCTGCAGAGAGGAGCAGGAGAAAGACCAAGAGTCGTCTATCCATACAGAAATCATATTTTAATAACTTCCTTGTGTTTGAATTCATGGCAAAATTCGACTATAATTCATCCGAGACACCTCCAAGATATTTTTGTCTCCTATTGTTGCCAGAGCAGATGATTAATGAACCTCAGCTTGTTATGCAAAAGTGAATAAGGCATTTGTTTGCTCATCTGTGTAAGAAGGAAGGGAGCTATTGTAACTTGCCACAAACCATACGGTTCTCAAGTGCATTTCTACCTTGTACATTTTTCAATTTTAATGAAGTCCAGGTCAACTGTTTGTCTGTCGAATGTTCACTTAACACAGGCCTACAGTTCTAGTGCAATTTCCTTTTTAAGTGGATGCAAAATCCCCAGTCACTCTTTCCCCTTGCAGATGAATAGGTTGTTTGTTTCTAGGTCTCTTAGTATTATCACATTAATCTATGTGTAGAAGTAAGAGTCCAAAACCCCTGTGCATTTGTGGTTTCAAGTGCTAGCCAGGTTGCTATCAAGTTTGTCAGCTGCCTCAGCTTAAGCAAGACCTTATTTTCTATCTCTGTGTCCCATTTTCCACATTATTTTGAAGGACTTTTCCCTAAGTGCTTGTGATGCTTATTCCAGGATTATCATAGAATCATAGAATTGATTGGGTTGGAAAAGACCTCCGAGATCATCAAGTCCAACCCTTGGTCCAACTCCAGTCAGTTTACTAGATCATGGCACTCAGTGCCACGTCCAATCTCAGTTTAAAAACCTCCAGGGACGGTGAATCCCCCCCCTCTCTGGGCAGGCCATTCCAATGCCTGATCACTCTCTCTGTAAAGAATTTTTTTCTAATATCCAACTTAAATTTCCCCTGGCAGAGCTTAAGCCCGTGCCCCCTTGTCCTATTGCTGACTGCCTGGGAGAAGAGACCAGATTATTTCATATTTCGAACAGCCCTCCTGACTGTGACTAATTCTGTCACAGCAGCAATATTTACCTCCATTGCTTCTCTCTTCTGTTTCGGAGTGCCAGCTTCCAGGGTTTAACCCAATGTAATGTCTCTTTCCAACCCTTTGAAGCCCCACGAAAGAGATGAGAACCCTCCTTTCCCACCCAGCCTGGCACAGCACCGATGGCAGTGGGGTCCCCTACTCCTCCCTTTTACAGGAGTTTCCCCTTCTCTTGCCAGTGCAAACACTGGGTTGAATATCACAGGCTCCTAAACCCAGCCTTGTCAAGACTCCCACCCTGAGCCCTACAGCTGCACTTGCCTGTTCAGCTTGCACACAATCCCTCTGTCGCTCCCTAGTCCAAGACACCAATTGCAAGGACTTAACCAACACAACCCACCTTTGATGTTCAGCCTGAACAGCTGCAAATAAGCAAACGTTTTCCTGGAATCAAAAGGAAGTGGCTTTGATTTTCTAATCAAGCATCGATGACTCTGTGTCACTAACATTGGACTAAAGGTATTTTTTCAACCTCAGAGTGTTCTTTTGCAAGCAGGCAGCTCTGGTCAATAGATAAAAAAACAAGGAATGACAAGTTCAGGAACAAAATAAAAGACCTCATCATGCATAGTCTGCTAAAAACTACTTTTTTTCCTACCTGAAAAAAAAGGTTTCAGATCTTGGGACTGTATGAATTAGAATAGACTTACAGAGCCCTTTCCACACAGGGTTAAATAACTAACAACATAATTTGACTTTTCTTTGATCAAAGTTTAATCAAAGAGTAACCATGGGGACATGAGGATGTAAAGGCATAAAAAAATCAAACACCATGCATAATACCTCTTAATAGAGGTTCGGCAACCATAAAAAAATAAATAGACTGTCACAGTTTCTGGGGTTCTTGATCCACACAGATAAAACACAAGATTTTATCTGCATTGCTAATGTCACAAGATTGCAACTAGAAGAATACCTGGACATGTGATGTTCTATAGAATTTATTATTTTTGAATAATTACTGTGTTTTCCTGGAGGAGGGAAAAGCACTTCCCATTTTTTTTTTTTTTATTTCCTGCCCCAGGTCTACCAAAAATAAATAGAATTCTGTATTAAAGACAGAGGTTTGAGTTACACACTGAAGGCCAAATCCTTCAGGCCTTATTCAAAGGAAAATATTTCCTTACTGCTTTGGGAGCTGAAACTCACAAGCTGGCCTCGCTTTTGCCACATGAACACACGTAGAAATCCTCAAGCTTTGCACTGAAAACTGAACCACAGGATCAACAAACAAACAGCACGTAATTATTTGCTCAATTACTCTCGGGGCACAACATCCCTTTACCCTTGAGCTGACAGGGGAAGGACAGTGCTCACTTACGATTTTTTTAAAACATTTTCCCCCATGGATTTATAATGTTGAAAAACCTTGGCAGATCACTGCCGGACAGCAAATACTGCCTTCTCACTTCAAGGTATTTAGAAAAAATATGAAATTTTAACATGGCCTAAAGAATGTTTATTCCCCAGGTAATGCCTCAAGCCACAATGTCTTGGAAATTTTCCAAAGCTACTTGTTCTGAGCCAGGTATCTGGTGTGGAAAATTACAACCAACCAGTTAAGAATTGCTAGAAGCAACTGGAAACAGCTTTTCCCAAAAGAAAATGTTAGGCAACCTTACTGATAGGCAACCTCACAAGTTCTGCATGAAATAATAATAATTAAATCGGAATATCAAGTAAATAATGCTTTTCATTTATGCTGGTCCTAAGGCAGGTATCTGGTGTGGGAAATTACATCCAAACAGTTAAAAATTGCTAGAAGCAAGTGGAAACAGCTTTTCCCAAAAGAAAATGTTAGGCAACCTTACTGATAGGCAACCTTACAAGTTCTGCATGAAATAATAATAATTAAATCGGAATATCAAGTAAATAATGCTTTTCATTTATGCTGGTCCTAAGGCAGGTATCTGGTGTGGGAAATTACATCCAAACAGTTAAAAATTGCTAGAAGCAAGTGGAAACAGCTTTTCCCAAAAGAAAATGTTAGGCAACCTTACTGATAGGCAACCTTACAAGTTCTGCATGAAATAATAATAATAAAATAGGAACATCAAGCAAATAATTCTTTTCATTTATGTTGGTCCTACCTCCTCCTGCGATGATGAGTGTTAACTGCTTAGGGACTTAGCACGGCTGCTCAATCAGTCACACCTGATGGGCTTCCCTTAGAGTGGGTTGGGAGATTTCCTTGTCCCCGCTGATGCTCCCGCTGTCCCTTACTTTGCTCTCCTCCAGCACGGCAGAGGGGACACTGAACCTGCCAGTGCCATTGGCAGCCACAGCCTGGCAGGGCTTGCTTTTGGAGGCAGGAGGGAGGATGAGAGTCAGGCCATGTGTGTTAATTAATTGCAGCCCAGCTGCCCCCTCCTGCCCTGGTCCAGCTCCCACCCTGCATGGAGAGGGGCTGCAGCTCTGGCACGCCTCGCCCCCAGCCAGCTCTCTGCCTTTCATTCTGCTGCTCATTAACTAACCCATGCCCACAGATAATTCCAGGGTGCTCTGGCCTCATTATGAGGAGGCAGACTCGCAGGTCAGTGATCTCCCAGGATAAAAGAAAACAAGGGAAGAAGAGGAGAAAGCCATTGATGCACTTTGGGCGCTGTGACAAGGCTTGGGAAGCATGGGCTGCTTTCACAGCTCCCACTGAAGGCATCCAGGAGCAGGAGGATGACTGGCCTTTGCCAAGCTGTGCCTCAGCCTGCCTCGGTTAATGCCTTTGTGGCAGCAAACCCACAGGTTTTATTGCTTTCTTCTGAGCTGGGCACTGTCTCTGTCATGCTTGGCCATCCCACTGCTACAAAGAGGTGGTTTCCCACAACTGTAACACCAACAGTCTCAAAGAGATAGGATTGTTATTGATTTCAAGGCCAGGGTTTTACTTTTGCCTGGTCTTCCTTCTCTTGCTCACCTTAGGGTCAGACTGCAGAAGGCCAGAACTGACCATCAGCCTCCTCTCCTGAAGTGGCCTTCCCCAGTACCCCCTCAGCAGGGCTCTCCTTCTCACTGCAGTTTCTAAGCTGAGCTCAGAGAAATTCTGAGTTAAAGCACAGCCTTAGTATGGGGGAAGCAAGAAAGAAAAAAAAAAAAAAAAA
>VWZG01007393.1:127791-206957 GCA_013396735.1 Grallaria varia
TAAAAATAATTTTACTTTTCCCCAAAACAGAAGTCTTAAAAATACAAGAGTAGGGATACTCTTCCTAGAAAAGCAACAACCTTAAACAGTTATCTCTTTCAGTTCAAGTCCAGAACACTGAGCTGTAAAAACAAAAGCCGTGGAGCAGCAGAGTGCCGCCTGCCATACTTCCAGAAGCTGAGCTCACAGCAGAGGTCAAACCCCAGCCCCACTGCCCCACTGGAGGCAGCTGAGCCCATGCAGTGCTCCCCTCCCACGTGTGCCCTCCTCCCTTGGTAAAGCCCTCCTCTTAAGCCTGACTAATGAACCGATCCGGGTTAAAAATAACTTTCTTTTTCCCTTCAGCTTTTTTTTTAAACCAGCTCATCCTCACAAATCCAGTCCACAGAACAGCCCTGCAAATCATTCATCTAGCAGAAGGGCTGCTGTCTGTCCAAATGCGAGGGCAGAACAAGAAGTTCCAGGCTTCCACCAGAGATTTGCTGGTGATCCCCTCTCAAGAAACCATTCGTGCCTGCACAGCTCCACAGAGCAGCCGTACAGAGCTGCTGTGGGGCACCCGGGCAGGGGAGACACTGCTGCCTCACTGCTTGTATTGCCTCTTTATTGAGGCCATCGCTCTCAAGTGTCCCTGTCTTCACCTAATTCCGTATTTAAAGTGAAAGACAGACTCTGTGCACCCACATTATGTGAACGCAGCTGCAGCTCCTGGGGAATTCCAGGTGCCACAGCCACCCTTGGGAAGGACCCAAGCCCACACCTCCCTGCGTGGCACTGCCTGGCAGATGGACTGGCCATATTCCTCTCCTCCAGCCACTCATCCACATCCCACCTGCACCTCCACGGACTGCAAGACCTTCCCTGGGAAGGCAGAGGGGATTTATTGTAACCAGTTTTCATTAATGTCAGCGTGCACATTCCATAACGATCCTCTGGTTTTACCTGCAGACAATTATTAAAATGCCACTTACTTATCCCTCCTTTCCTCCACTGCTGAACATGTCACCCATCCCAGTATCTGCTCTGCCATACTGGGTCACCACCTCTCTCTCCTTCCTTTCAGTCATGTGTCAGCACTACCTGCTTTATGAAGAAAAACAAGGGGAGATCCAGACCTTTCTTTTTGAAATTATTATTTGCCATTTTCACCTTGAGTCCTTTGCTCAGCCTCCTTGCAGTAAATCAAATCCTTTCCCACTGTATAAGAGTCCCTTTGCTGGCATAGTGTCTGGGACTGATGGATTCCCCACTGCCTTTGCATAATGCCCTTCTCACAGCCTGCACAAAGTACTTTGTTATCCGACGTGAGGCCAATTTAAATATCCCCCTGCTGTACCAATATCTGTCACACTTCAAAGGCATGTTGGAGACCTTCATCCAAAAGCGACTGTGCTGGAGACTCATAACTGACACTGCTTCAGCTAATTTTGCAGGGGAGCCTCCTTTATAATACCTACCAGAATGAATATCCAGCAACCACCACCCGGTACAGCTGCTTGTTCTTCCCTGCAACTTCACTGCTCTTCAAAACTCCTATTTTCCTTATCCATCCCCACCTGCTGTATTTTCCTGAGGTGAGGCACAATGTGGGAATTCCGTCTCAGTTTTATAGGGGTCCCACTACTTCTTTACTCACTGGTGCTATGCCCTGAAACATCAGGCAGCAACATTTATCCTGAAGTCATGAATTCATTACCCTCAGATATAAGCAAGCACACTGACTGTGCTGTGGGGTAATTGCTCACGTTGGAACAGTCTCTCATGTCTGTTCACTGCTGGAAATGTATTCAGCTCTAGTCCCAACACTCCCTCTGAAGACACACAGTGTGGTTTAGTAAGCTCTGCCCAGCCACCACGTTCTGAAAATGAATGAATTTAGAAAGAAGATATTGATTCATTTCAGCTGGGATTTACAGTGGCTTTATTGCACCCACAGCTCCTTAAGCTGCCATCACTCTTTGGAGTACCTGCAATCAGTGGAGCCCTTTTCATAAAGGCCACGGATGAAATTATGTTCTGATTTCACAATTTATACAAGTGCTTTTTGCCAGGCATTTGCCTCAGATCTAGACTAGAGGAATTCAGAAATGAGTTTCTCAGTATGTGACTGTACTAAATACAATTCAGCATTTTTCTTTTCAATGTTCCTCTAGTCCAGCCTGGTTGTTTGGATCCTGACTTCTACCATTGCCATCACCTCTAAATACCTTTGAACAAGCCACCCTAACAGGAAGGCTGCTTCAGCTTTGCTTTATCCTGTGATGTTGTAAAATCATGCTCATTTACTTTAAGATCGATTTAGGGCATTTGTCCACTGTGTCCTGGGTTCTTGAAAGCCAAGAGCTTTGCTGCTCCTACATCTACTTCCATTTTTAATACCATACTGTGACATTTCAGAGTTAGAGCCTTCTGTGGCTGGCCTCAGTCAGAGCTGTCTGCCCACCTTCTGCTACTAACACTTCCTTTTTCTATACAACACACTTAATTACCTTTCAATTCCAAGCATTTTAGCCCAAGCTCCAAATGTAATCTTCCTCTAAAAACACAATAAAATTAAAAAACCCCACTTGGCTGCTGGCAGCCAGTTGGGTAAGCTTGTCAGAACTGATTCCTCTGTGAAAAGTTGCAGCAGGTACATCAAAACTCGTATATCTTTATACTTCATTCCCCTCCAAGCTCACTGTTGTTGATAAAAACATGTCTTTAGCTTGAGAAATCTGCTTTTTCCACTCCATGGCCAGCAAGTAGCTCTTTCTCTGCCTGTATCTTCCATAGCAAGGGTTTCTTCCATCTGCATGCCAAGTCCACACTCACAGCATTTAATCAATGAGTTATAATCACACCACATGCAATCAATAGGTATCTGCCTCTCTCCAGCCCCAGATATTGAATGTTCCCACCTCACCTCCCATCCTTCCAGCTTCTCCTGCTGCAATACAAGCCCTGCCTGCATTATAAGTGTATTTTCTCATCCTCTTCACCCTCCTTATCCTCTTATTGACAATTTCATAAGTGTTTGTACAAGATGCTACAAAGAATTTGGCAGGTGTTTTGATTTCGTTAAAAGAGAAAATATTTCTTGTAACCAATATTATTATTACATTATGCCTAGTGGGATAATCATATAAGCATTTCAACCTTTTAAGCAATGTCTTTTTTTCCTTTCTTTTTGTTTGTTTTTTTTTTTCTTTTAGTCATCCTTTTTACTCAACAAAAGGTGAAGTAAAGCCCTCAGTTTCTATATGGGCTGCATCCCACATGGAAGCAGAAGTTTGGCTGAGCTTTTCTTCATACAGACTGGATTTTATGGTGTCGTGTGTGTCTCTCAAATCATGACCAATTCCCATAGCAAGCTGTCCACTCTTTCCTTCTGTCTTTTCCCATGTAGATACACACCTGCACTTAAGAAGCTTTCTGTAGACCCACTTCCTACCTCCTCATCAATACATTTGTTGTCACACAGGAAAAAGCAGGATTATGAAGTCACTGCCACCCCGATGTCATCACAAAGCCCCGTGCTGAGCACGCTCTGCTGACTCCACTGCTGGACACAATGCAGGAATAGGCACGGCCTCCTCACTGAAACTAAACAAAACAAACAGATCACGCTTGAAGAATTCAAAACTGTGTCCACCGAAGTTTTTGGGGTTTTTTTTTGCAATTGCAATTAGGGTATACCTGCTTTTCCGGGCACTCAGCAGGTTGCCCTGTGTGTGCTGTCTAAAGCCACATTAATTGCTGGCAGATCTCAGGTACAAACACTCCTGCCCATGGCAGGGCAGGCTCTGCTTTCATGAACTTCTGACTCATTGTCAAGGCAAAAAAAACCTGGAGGACCCAGGTTTAGGCATCCCTTGATACAAAAATGTCTCCAACAGCTGTTGGAGACGTATGATGTAGGATGAACTTTTCAAAACTCTGCTTGCCCACCCTGCCAGCTTTAACTTTGCAAGGACCAAGGACAATCCATCCAAACACTTGGAAGATCTCCTCTATGGGATTTCTACCTAAACTGCTTAATACAAAACGTAATTGCCTTTTTGGAATCATTAGGGGCAAACAGCTTTAGATAAATAATTGCATCAATGGTGACACAAAGCTCTGTATTTCACCAGTCTCTCAGGTAACATCTCCATTTAAACCTAACACATTTCCTGCTGCCAGCATAACAAACGCAGCCTGTGATGGAAGAGCAAACCTGTTTCTCTTGTCAAAAAGATAAAAATGTACAGATCAGGCTCTGCTTCCAGGTGAACTTGTGCATTAGGGAGCTTATTTTCATCCTGCAGTTGTCTGTTAATTAGGTGAATTTGTTTAGGCCAAGAAGACCATAAGGCTAAAAGAAAATCTCAAGAAATTTTCGTAATTAATGAAAAAATGTACCTAAGTCCACAGCTTGAATTAAAATAGACACAGTTCTTAGATAAATTTCACAGTACTATGATAAGTATTTGAATGATTAAGATCTGTGTCCACCATTATTTATAACTTTGGGTAGTCTCTAAATGGTTGAAAAAATATTTTCGCTCCTGTTACACAGTGCAACAAGGACGAGACTGAAATTGTTGCAAAATAGCACACTGCTGTTTGTGTAAGAACGTTACACGAAATAAAGCATCTTCAGAGAACACGGTGTGAGTCTCCAGCACAGTAATACAGGGTGGCCATGGGCTCAGAACAGTGCCTTTCCTGTGGCTTGAGTAGCTTCTCTTTGCTGCTTTCTGCTGCAGGTCTCAAATGGGAACACTGGGAGAAATATGATTAATTTTTTATCATCTGAAACTGAGAAAGGGGAAGGATACTGATGAAATCTGTTCTGGAGGTTGTGACAGAAAGCACACTAGAAAGAAGGTACCTGCAGAGTCTGGAGAGGCAAAAGGAGAGCAAGAGTCAAAGAAAATGGATAAAAATATGTTCAACTCATAACCATAATTCAGTTGTAGTTCCATTGTAAAATGGGAGCGTTAATGGTTTCTGTTGAGGTGCTAATACTGCAAGCAGGGGGCCCTGCTTGTTTACCTGGGACAGCTGAGCAGAATATCCTGCATCATTTCCCATGGGATACACTCCCACTGGCTCAGTGTGGTGGCACAGAGGCACACACGATGCCGGAGCAGCAGTTGGACCCCACCTCTGCAGCACAAATTTAGCTCAACTCTGAACCATGATTTTCTATAAAGAGGGTAATTTTTGAGGAAAAAATATCTGATTAATGCAGTATCTAGGTAGCATCCATAGTAGGAAGCAAACAACACAGAAGGTTCTATTTGTAATCGTGATAGCCCCTCACCAGCATTAACATCAAAAGTAGTGTATTGAATTAGATCTCCAGGATATTGATTACTGCACGTGCTGTTCTTTTCTTCATTGCACTGTTTTCCAGGGCGGCATTAAAGATTTAGCTGGCATGCTTACATGATATATAATCCCATGCTTTACCTGCCATATATGTCGCTCAGAGCTAACTTGCCCAAGGGAGAAGTTTAGCAGAGACTTTTCCTGCCACAGGGCTTTGATGCCTGGCAGAAGTCAGGCCCAGCCTGGTGTTTTTCCATTGATGAACATTTCACATTGCCCACCCCTTTCAGCACTGGCAAAGCTCAGTGTCCATGTTTCCATCTCCACCTCCACAGCCTCCTCACCCCTGTCAGCTCTGCAGCTCTCTCCTGACTGCTGGGCAGACATAGGATTTATTCCCAGACAGGAAAGCCCATGTAGTGACTGAAGAATTAATTATTTCCTTTTATTCTAGCTTTAAGAGCAAAGCTGGCTCTTGTTGGTTCTCTTGTCAATAAGACAAATACGTGGCAGATCAGGCTCTGCTTCCAGATGAACTTGTGCATTAGGGAGCTTATTTTCATCCTGCAGTTGTCTGTTAATTAGGTGAATTTGTTTAGGCTAAGGATTTCTGAATCCTGTAAATTGGCCGTTTCTACCTGACTCCTGTCTCTGCCTGCCTTGTGTTTACCACCCAGCCAATGTACCTCAAACTGCCTCTCAGGTGGCCTCCAGCAGAAAGTATTGTGGAGATGGATCCTCAAAGTCCCAGAAGACTTAAAAGCACTCTTGCTTATAAAAAACACTGCCATTAAAAAAAAAAAAAAGAAAGTTTGCTGGTTCAGTGGAGTCATATGAAGGCCACAATCTTCTGCCACAGTCCCTTAAACTGGATTTCTCTTCTGCTTAAAATGAGCACACGGTATATCAGTGGCATATGACTGGCGAGGCCAAAGCCCCTTTTCCTTTGCTGCAGCCAGATGCTGGGCTGCCAGAGAAGCCAGGACTGTGTCAGGCTGCTCTTTAAAATCTCAGCCACCTCCTTCACAGCTGGATCCTAAAGCCCAGCCTGAAGAAGCCGAGCATCGCTGCTCTAACCCTATGTGAGATAAGGCCTTCTCTGTTCCCATGAGAGCACCACAGCCACTTTCTCCTGCCCCAAAATCTGCTGGTGTTCCTCCAGCCTGAAGCCACAGAAGGGACCCAACAGCCCTGTCACCAGCCATGGCATTGACAGCTGCACCATTTCTCCAAGCAATCCTTCAATATTCATGAATAGAAGAAATGAACAGGCAGCTGCTTGGGCTTCCCCAGATGAAGTGCTCCTGGCATGTGTTCCTAAAAGAAACACAACCCCGAAAAATAAATTCAGAACATGTTAATTGTCTCTAGCTTAAAAAACCCTAGACCCTAAATTATTCGATTGATGCATTTTTCCCTCTTTTTATTATTTCCAGTTGGTATTTTTCTCAAATTAACATGTTGCTCATGTTTTTAGATTAATGTAAAACTCTGATCTTCCTAATACAGAAATCTTACATCTGCTAAAAATTATAAGGCAGCTTTAGCACTGCACATAGTTGTATTAGGAATAAAGTAAATCTGAGCTAACGAGTATGTCATCCTGTGTTGTACTTGCTGATATGATTGAAAACCCACCCAGTTATTCGGGACATAAATAGCCAGCCTTGTTATTTTCAAGACAGCAGGAAAGTGACAACAATCTGGGGACAAACCCAGGGACTGTGATTGTGGGGCTTCTCCATCGCAACACCTTCTCTGGGACAACCAGGGACTGTGATAGTGGGGCTTCTGCATCCCAGCATCTTCTCTGGGACAACCAGGGACAACCCCAGGGTCTGTGATCGTGGGGCTTCTGCAACCCACCACCTTCTCTGGGACAACCAGGGACTGTGATAGTGGGGCTTCTGCATCCCAGCATCTTCTCTGGGACAACCAGGGACAACCCCAGGGACTGTGATCGTGGGGCTTCTGCATCGCAGCATCTTCTCTGGGACAACCAGGGACAACCCCAGGGACTGTGATCGTGGGGCTTCTGCAGCCCACCCCCTTCTCTGGGACAACCAGGGACTGTGATAGTGGGGCTTCTGCATCGCAGCATCTTCTCTGGGACAACCAGGGACAACCCCAGGGACTGTGATCGTGGGGCTTCTGCATCGCAGCATCTTCTCTGGGACAACCCCAGGGACTGTGATAGATAGGGCCACCTTCTTCCCCTCTGGTGGTCACTGTAATTGGCCTGTAAGCTTTGGACCCAAAGCACCCTCTAAGCACAGGGGTAGCTTTCCATGTAAAGCCTCCCACACTGAGCAGTGCTGGTGGCTACACCGAGGCGGTCACGAGGCAATCGTGTTCCTGCTCCAGCTCATCAGGTGAGCAGGAGGCCACTCTGCCTTTGGGCTGTGTGCCTGCTCTGGTGATGATAAGCCCAGCCCATTCTACGCCTGGCTCTTTGCATGTTCTTCTCACACAAACACAAACGTTTATCCCAGTTACTCTTTTCCAGTTAGCCACTTCCTCCGAGTGGCCCACATGTTCTGGATTCCCACCATACCAAGGAGAGCTGTGGAGGCTTCTTCTCTCGCTGCTCCTTGGTGCAAACATCAGGGCACACCCAGGGCTCTGCCTGACCCAGATACATCTCAGATGGTGCCAAGATAGCACTTTTCTCCAACAGTAGCACTGATTTGATAAGGAACGTGCTCATCTGGGGGTGAGCTTGGTGGTTCCTGGCAACCTTAATGCTTTTGGAGGCCATTGACCCATTTCAGTCATGTTTGGAAAAGAGGGAGAAATTTGCTTCATATTTATTTGGAGTCCCACAAGTGCTGGGGAAGAACAGGGAGCTATAAAGAGACACAGAAGATCACAGCACACTTGGTCTCTCCTGGGGTAAGCGTTTTACAATGAACTTCCCATGCAGAAAATGGAATTAAGGGACAAAAAGCACAAGCATCGTGGCAAAGCAGGCTTCATTAGCTCTGCCACTCACAGAGCAACTTGTGTTTGACACTGGGCAATTATCCAGCCAATAACACCACCTTCAGCTCAGCAAAAAGTCTTAAATGAAGACAGGGGAGGTTTAGAGGCTGTTCCGTTACATGCCATCCTACACATATAATCATGCTGTGCAACAATTTTGTGTATTGGGATAGTTTTGTCCTGTTGTTACATAAAAGAATCTGAGAGATAGCTTAGGTAAGGAAATCAGCCGTGAAAGTGAGGAAAATAATTGCCTTCCAAAGGAGCTGAAAGAGAAAAATGGCGTAGTTTAAACAGCTTGTATTGACCAGGTGAGTAGCTATTTTATTTTCTTTTTTTTTTTTCCTCCTGTAAAGAACATTCACAGAATATGCAATAAATAAATTCTATTTCTCTCAACTTTCCTGTTTTTTGACCTCAACACTATTTTGTCTGTTGGTTTGGTTTTGAAGTTGGTGGAAATAATTAAGGAGGCCCTTAAAAGACTTCTGTTGCTTTTAGGTGATTTCATCCTTAGGTTTGTGTTGACAGAAAGCAAAACCGGTACTTATTCAAATCAAATAAAGGCATTAGGGCTTTTCCAAAAAATATTATTTAAAAAAAACCCCTAGGAACTATTCTGAGTTTATTTTATGATGATTCTCAGAGGTTGCTGGAAGCATGGCGTGAGTGCTACCACCAGAATTGCCAGTCTGTTCTGCAGTGTGGTCCTCATCCTGCTATGGGGCACACCCTGCTCCTAAAGTGAAGCACTGGAAATCCAGGTGAAACACTGGAAATCCAGGTGCAGCCGAGAGCAACACCCATGCACAGGCTTTGGTGAACATATTGCTTATGATGAATCTGTGTGTTGAATCTATATGGAGCCTGTCCTAATGCCTCGAAGCAAGAAAATGTCTTTTGTATTCGTATCCCAGAAAGGAGGGAAAAATTATTCCTGAAGAATTAAAGGCTGCTGAGCATGGAAGAATGCCAGGCTTTCAGACCAAATCTGCATTGCAGAGCGTAGGCACAAGACAAGTATTGTTCCTCTTTGCAAAGCCACTTATTTCTGCATGGATTCTGTTTGTCATCAATACCACCAGGTTTCAGGATGCTGCACAGCCATAGTATTATAACATTTTCCTGTAGGATAAGCAATGACAATGAGATGCTGCAGGGCATGAGAGGAGGAAGAACAATTGGTATGCTCCTGGCTTTTTCTCACTACCTCTCTTAGCAATGGCCTTTGTCCTCATGGACTGGTCAGGACCATCAGGTGTATTTTTTGGATGGTGCCTCAGCTGTTCTCCCTCCCTGCCTGCTGCTGTGGCACAGCAGAGATCTGATGCAGAGTAGGTCAGGCCTCAGCAAGTCTGCTGCTCTCTCAACCTTCCTGTGGTCTCAACAGAGATCTCTTTATGTGTTCTTCAAAGATTAACACACCAGATGTGTTCTTGCGGTCTGAATCATTTATGATTTGCATTATGCATGCCTTTCCCTCCTCTGAGTTATGCTGTTTTCCTGCAGAGCCCTGAATAACTGAAAGAAAAGGCTATCCTGCTGATAGCCATGGTCAGGAGTATTTCATTTAAAGGCTGGAAAATTACACACCTCGCCACTGTGAAAGGTCCAGGGTGACCTTAATTTATACCAGGAGAGGGCACAGGCTGAGGCAGACAGAAGCAAATCTCTGGCTGCACAGGGTAATGAAAGCTTCAGATGCTGATATGGGATTGTGCAAATGACACCTTACTCAGCTGAGAGCTGAAGTCTTGGGCTTTGGCTGTCTCACAGAGGAACACAGAGACATCAGCACTGCCCTGCCTGGCACCTTTGGGGGGGCACAGAAGGCTATGGTCTCTCTGCATGACTCCCTGGCATTCAGGATGGCATTCTGCAACAGTGGGACCCAGGGAGACAGGCCTATGTGTGTGTAGGATTAGGACAAATAGGGGCTGGATTTGTTGGAGTGGTTTTACCATCTTCTGTTAGTGCCCTTTTTCAGACCCTGCAAAACTGTCTCTGCTGTTCCTTTCACTTCTAATCCCCCTTTTGATGGTTTAGAGGAGCACCCAAAGTAATCTGTGCACCAGAAACAAAGCCACAGCAGTGTGGGTACCTCTGGATGGTGCAGGTTGCCCTCAGAGCCAAGACATGGTAAATGAAGGGATTTAGGAGACATGCTCATTTTAGCCATTTAACACGAACACACACAGCAAACCCCCTTCAGCAATCCACAAACCCAAACCCTACCAAACAAGTCAGCAGCAACATGGAAATGCCATTGTTTGACTCTGCAGCCAAGAATCTGCCATAGACTATATATGCAAAGCAAGTTGAAAGACTTGGTTTGGTCTAATTAGCCATTTCCCACATTGCCATGTGCCAATGAGGTTAAAGCCTGATTTTGTTATTTTCTGTGATGTCTCAGTAATCTTACCCTTCCTTCCAGAGAGCAGCTGCTGACCTGCAGGCATGACAAGCCTGGGACAGCAAAGGCACCTTCTGTGCTTCCAAACGTGCTGCTTCTCTCCAGCCTGACCTCAGCACTAAGTGACAACACAGAGCAGAGAGCAAAAAGGGGGTGGGAGAGGTGATGGAAGAGGTGTGCATGGCAGGAACAGGAGAGGAAATGGAGACGACAGAGGACAAGGCAGGAGGGAGCAGGAAGGAGACCCTAGTTCAGCAGTAATATTTCCCTGAAGTAAATGCAAGTATCATTGGCAAAATTTATATGGTAAAAAAAAAAACCAAAAAAACCAATTAATTTAGCTTCCATGTTGAAGAAGGAATGATCATCATAGCTCAGTCTCAGTCTGCCAGAACCAGCCCTAAATACCACTGCACATGCAGTGGAAACACATTCACCAGCGGCACTGAAGGAAGGGCAAATCTGAGGATGGGAGATAATTCAGGAGCAGGGGATGGCACAGAGATGGCTCTCTCATCAGCCCCGTGTCAGCCTCCCAGGATTCCTACACCACTGCTGATTTCACAGCAGTTTGCCACACTTGGAAATAACAGCATGGCACAGGTGAAAGCCAGGCAATACCGAAGCACTTCTTTGCATACCACTGGCTTTTCAAAGATGTTTTCTCCCTGCTGTGGACACTCAGCTATTGAGCACATGGAGAGGGGGAAAAATGCACCTGTGAAACCTGAGGTGGGACAGGAAAGAGGACGCTGCTGGTTTTCTTGCATTGTGCAGTTCCCCTGATTCCCTCTCCCTTCCCTTCTCCCCAGAAAAAAAGGTGCAAGAGAACAATCATACAAGGGGCAAGAGGGTCACTTGAGGAGCATGCAAAGTCAGCACCAAGCCAAGGAACAGCCTGCTCTGTGTGTCCGTAAAATGTCCAGCTGGAACAACCAACGGAGCAGAACTGGCCCCCAGCGTTCTGAGCAGTAAAGATTGCCATTAATGTCACCTCTAAGTTGTGAAGAGCTGGAGCCAGCTGGGCTCCCACACTGCAGCACCTTTGTACTCTACGTGCCAACTCAATAAATGGCATCTGCCAACCCTAAAATTGGTTTGTTATTGGGTTTGATGCATCAGGACCTGAATTCCTGCTGGCTTAAGAGCAGATTCAGGGCCATGCTGGCCCATAGTCTAAAGAGAGGATGCAAAGCACAAGGCAGAGAGGGTTTTCTGAAACATCCTAATAGTCTTGGCACTGAATGCCGAAATCATATCCTTTCACCATCCAAAAATACTGGGGGCTGGCAAAATGGTCATTTTTTATCTAGGAGAAGTCAAGCCACTGGTATCTTTTGTTAGTCCAGGATTTGTTCTCCTTGGGAACTGTTAGATACCATGCTCCTGATTAATAATTTTCTTTCTGTAGTAGTATGAAGCTGGTAAATTAGGTCCCAAGGGGAGCAAAATATCACAAATTTCCAGGTTTGCCTTTCATCTGATTTTTCCCACAAATGCAGCCTCTGTGTTGAGTCCTTCATTCCTCATTTCCTACCCCTTCAGTCTCCCCTGACTCTGGGCCTTTTACCCTCTGGCTTAGTTTAAACCTCACTGATGCAGAATACCAGCCAGGAGGAGGGTTGCTTGCCTGGGGAAAAGAGCCAAAGAGGACATTTCCATCTCTTTCACAGGGACTGATGAGTGGAAGGCTGAGTTCACGGTGGCTCTTCCAACAATGTTCCTTAATTCTGCCTCCCTTAAAACAGACATCAAGAAATAAATATCATAATTTGAAACACTTGCCTATTTAAATCTTCCTCCTAATACTTCAAAGTCCTGTTTTACAGGCAACAGAGTCAACAACAATCTTTTATTGCACCCATCAAGCAACAACTTGCCCCTGAAAAATTTTTTTTTACTTTTCTGTGTTTTTCTGTGGTTTGGGGTGGATAAATAAGAGCAGTAGTTTCTTGAGATCAAGAAAGAAATGGGACACTGCCACATAAGAAAACTGCTTTTTTATTCAAACTGCTTTCTGTGGGAAAAAGGAACTGGCTACTGGAGCTACTTCTAAGCAACCAGATCGTCATGTGATTCAGAAATACATATCTGGGGAAAATATGTATCCCAAGCACAGCTGAATAGGAGAGATCCAGATGTCATTCTTTTTCCATTCCAGGAAAGGGGGAAAGGTTTCCTACAAAAACATATTTTTTCCCTGTCTCAGGAAAAGCTGCGTTAATAAATAAGCATCACAATATGAATCTCTGCCCTGGCTCCATCTGTTAAGCCACTACAAGACTCCAGAGAGAGTCTTCCGCCAAATAACACTAAATAGAAATGAAAAGCAGCCTGAAATGTATTTCTCAGAGCCATAAAACCAGGGAAAATGGCTAAGATCATACTGCCAGGATAAAAAAAATGCACCCTGAATTTGCTTTGGTTTCTTCGTTGGTATCTGCTAATGTACAAACAGACCTTACGGCGCCCTGGTCAGACTTTTGACTGGCCAGGTCATGTTTTTTCCATTAATGGACGAGCCACCAAGGAGTCACAAAGCAGTTCCTGCCTCTCCCAGAGGAGCAAAGAGGTTATCTTGGGGCACTCTCTCCCTTTGGGATGCGTGGGACAGACAGCATGGAGGAGACCCGAGGCTGACGAAGCCCCTGTAGGTAAATTTCTGCCCAAACACTCTCCCAGCAATGTTTTCTGTAAGGCCCTCCCGATGTGAGGCTGCAGTTATGAGATAGGAGGGAGATGAGGGGTAGTAAATGAATACCAGCGCTATGAGCCTCTCTGGAGGTGAAACAGTCAACTGGAGGATAAACTTGGGTGAACTTGGCCTTAGAGAATGAACTACACTTTGGCAAGGCTGTGCGTTGCTATTTCAAGTGCAGGAGGGGCAGTTTTTGGAATAAAGTTCACTGTGCAAATGAGCTACGGGTAGCATTTTAATTGATTATGTAAAGTAACCCAAAAGTACAAGCTGACAGCAGGAGCACAGTCCTCTGGGATCAATCCCAGGAGTTCCCTCTGTGATTGATAAATCCTTGCCATCCCAGCCCTTCTTTATATTAGCAATGCCTCCTTTCTTTAAATCCTCCATTTTCCTAATTTTTCTGCTCTTTTTTGTTAGTTAAAAATCCTTGCTAGCTCACACCAGTCTTCAGCTAACTTGCCAAGTGTTCCTCCTGAGTTCTCTGTCTTTTCTGCATCCCCACCTCTGTGATCCACTTTTTCTTCAGACAACAGTCCTCTGAAACCTTGCTAATATTCATTCCTGTTTCCTCATAACAGTCCAATGAGCTCTCATAATAATGTTCATGATTTGGAACATCCAAGTCATTTCCAGGGATTCAACACCTATGCTTTCCATACAGTTCTTCACATTTCCTTCTAAGCCTTCAGCTCAGATACAGCAGTAGATACTCTGAGCATGTGTGGGGCAGTTCCAAGCAAGCAGTTTCTTAGCAAATGTGCCTCTCCCTGGAAATGTGGACTCCCTAAGCCACCAGCTGCTTTATCTGTCTGCTCATTAACTCATCACATCGGACTGGAGATGAAGGAGGACCCACTTCTGCTGACCTGCAGCGTCCAGAGCAGAAGGTCAGCAGCTGAATGTTGTGGAACTCGTGCCCAAGGACTCAGTGTCTCCCACCCGTGTTACCTGTTTGGTTGCCAAACAAACCCAGCAGCAGTCATGTCAGCAGGCTTATGCCACGCCCTGGACATGCCCTACACCACAGGTTACCTCCTTCTTGTCTTCTTCAACCTCTGCATCACCCTGCCTCCACCAGCTGCGGTGGCTGCAGCGCGTAGCTGGGGCCCCTTCACCAAGGTGAATCACCTGCCAGCAACGCACTGTCCACCAGGATCTCCAGATACCACCACTCTGTGAACACAAGGTTATCCAGGGCTTCCCAAAATCCATGTTCATTTCTGCTCGTATCTGTGGAGGACACAGACCTGTGCAAGACAGCCTGGAAACACCTCCACAGCATCTGCTATGCAGCACTGCCACAGGCACGGTGAGGAGCCCTCAAGCCCACCCTCCTCTGAGTACAGAGGAGCACCAAGGGCTCCTTTTTCCACCCTCAGTTCATGTCTATTATTTCACCTTGTTCCGGCACCTTGTGGTTTATGAACCCAAATACTCTCCTCCCTCCCAGTCCTCATGCTGGGCTTCTCTCCATCCTGCTTGTACCCTCGGTACTAAGGTGGGTGCTGCACAATATGCAGGAACTTGTTTTACATGTGTTAGCCTGGCCCACAATGCTCCTATAGCAGCTCTTTGCTGCTTCTTAACTTGGTGTCTTGCTACTCACACTCTGAACAGCTTTGAAGTCATCTTTGTCCTCCCACTGAGAACTATTGATGTCCACCCATAACCTCTGTTTCTGGGCGTTTGCTTTTCCTCCCGCCAGTCCCTCCAGCCCAGAGGCCCCAGGCTGACATCCTCCTCAGCATCCCAAATCTCTTTTTCCCTCCATTTGGTAACATTTTCCCTTTTGGGATGCCTAATTCTCTCCCTGCCCCCAACACCATCTCATCTCCTGATTACTTAAGCCTCACGCATCACTTCTGTCACCATTTCCATATAAAAGTGTGCAGAGTTTCCGTGGCAAAGCTGTCATGGCAACTTGAAGTTTGTCAAGTTTTCACATTATACGCAACCTGCAGAACCGCACATTATTAAACATGTTCTGATGTTCCCAATTACTTACAAATCATCCCGTTGCCAAATCCCACTGCTGTATTCAGTCAGCATTTGTCATCTGGAAGAAAACTTCCACGTTCAGTCGCCGTGGCTTCAGGGCACTGATGAAGGAGGGTGCTCCTCTGTCGTGCCTGCAGCAGACTTGGAGGAGATCAAAGCCTCCCATACTTCTCTGGCTCAGCCAGGGGATGGACTGAAGAGCTGCAGTAGGATAGGCTGCCTAGGGAACAAAATCATCACTCTCTGCATGCACTTAGCCCTAAAAATGGCATGCAATAGCTGTTGTCAACCCTTTTCAAGGGCATTCCTCGTTGACATTCACATTTGGTCAACTAGACTCAAAAAAATGCAGTGCCAATAGATCTAGGCATCAGCCAGATAATCCAGAACACCAACCTGAAACTCCAGCAGGTACTGACAATCCTGTGTCCCCCTCCTTGAAGCCCCTAGGAGTGCTGCATAGGCTGGCAGAGCCAGGGATTTCATACCCATCTGTGCTGCTGCAGAGACATTTCGTTCACTAATTCCATTTCCCATTTCATTTGACTTGCAAACACCTATGCTGAATGTGGCTCAGCCTCTGGCTGGTGGCAGATGGATTCCCCTTATATTTTATTAGGCAGTGAGGCTTGGGTGTGGGGAGAAATTTTTATTTCCTTTCTCATTTTAACTTCCAGTGTAAGCACATGCAAGTATTTTTCCATCTGTTACCTGATTTTCTTCTTCATAGGCTTCAGACATTGCTGGAACTGCTTCATCTTCAGAAAAACTCTGGTCTAAGGAAGAATACTGGGACTGCTGAGGCTTTTCCCTGTGGGGAGTTAAAATGTTTAATCGGGTATAATGCATTGACTGACTTCTAATTCCCATTTTTTAAGTGCCAGGAAGCTTTTTTACTGTACAACACCTGTATTAATAAATTAATAATTAATGAATCCATTTTCAAGAATTTAAAACAAAATTGTCCAATAAATAGTTTAATAAAGTGACACATCAGCTTGCTTTCCCCCCTCCATATGCAGTGTGACTTCTGGTTTCTACCTTTTTTTTGATGAAAAATTACATTCGCTCTGCATTGTCTGGACAGGTTTAGCTAACATATTCTGTGTTTGATCCTATTGGGACACCCTGGGATAAAAAGCTCACGAGAAGGAAAAAACATGTTAAAACATTTGTACCTCTTTGTAGATTGAGGTCAGGCAGAACAACATACAGCCTTTCCACAGCCACTCGGTCTCCACCGAGCTCAGCAGCATCCCCACCATTACGCTTTTTACTCCATTATTTCTCAGGAGCTGCCACTCTTTTGGAGTATCTGCAGGACATCCACTGTGAGATATTACAAATTCATTCCTGTGTTAGTGCATTCGGAATGCAGGAGCGGCTGTGGATAGATTATTTTCAAGACAGCATTATCTGACTTGAATCCTGCCCCTCCAATGGCCTTCAAAAGCCAGTTTTTTCTCTGCAGTGCATTGAAACACTCCAGTGACAGTACCCACATCTCCTCTACATGGTCACATTTCTCCCTCTCTGATTTTACCAAGAGAGTAGGAAAATTACGATGGGAGTTCTGACTCATTACTGAATTGTTTGCTATAGGCCTTTACTTTCTAGCACTTCTATCTTGTAGCAGCTCCTATGAACTTTGCACCCTCCACATACTCTCCAGCAGCTACCAAACTACCCACCTGCCTCTTTGATATGTCAGTGTTTCTGAGCTCTTTCTGCCAAGGCATCAGAAGCCGTAGTGTGCATCTGTTTTCATTTCAGTGAACTTCTGCTTGAGTCTCTGATTTTCACCTTAATTTATCTTTACAGTGAACTTTTCACATCCTCTTTCGAGGTCTCGTTTGGCTCTGCTACACTCGTAGTTGGTATCTCTAACCCTGAACAACTGTGGCTGTGCTCTACTCTTGCCAATATTCTGTTGTTAAAAAAAAAAACAACAAACAAACACCAAACCCCCCCCCTGCAACTCACATTCAAACACATAAACATACACACACACACACCAAAGAGCATCCTTTTCAAATTACTCTGATTCATTTGTATCACAATTTCTTTGGGGGAATCAATGCCTGGTGCTGTCAAATACTTAGCTATGCATCTTCCCAGAAGACCTGGCATCCTGTATCTCTCACCTCCCAATAATTCCAGTTCATGTTTTCAAGATCAGAGAGCCCAATCTGCAAACTGGATGCACGTGGCACTGTGTTTGTCCCTCTGGGATCACCAGATCCTTGACCTCCTTGAATCTTGCTAACTTTATAAACCCTTTCAAGACCCCTGCCTACATCTACAGGACTAATGTCCAACTTTCTCCTTAACCCTTTCAGTGTCACAGGAGGTCCCATTAGTTTTGGTCAGTTCTGAGCACTTTGCATTGCAAAGGCTTTCCTAGCAAAAGTTATGGCAGGGTTTTCTGGTGTAAGCAGCATTTTCACTCAGAATTCTGCTTTAGCCTTTTCCCCTTCTTTCATGGTACACTCTTTACTCTCACTTGCTACAGTTGCATTCAGATTTATTGATCCTTGTACAAAAATGGCCTCTTTTTATTGAATTTCCCAGTGACCTATGAGGTTTCCCCCACCACAGAAGGATTTCCCGCTGTTTGTAAACCTTGCAAAGAGCCGCTGGCAAAAAGAATCCAAGAATCCAGCATTGTTTGGAAGCGAAACACCTGTCAAGAGGCAAACAGAGGCATTTCCCTGGAAGTAAACCATGCAGTATGGTCAATAGGAAAGCAAACTTGCAGTGCCCATGTCACTGGCAGAGGTGTCAAACAGTGTCAGCCCCTGAGGAACGCCCCTTGGCACAGCTCTCCACACCATAATTCACTCTCCTGCCCAACCACTTCACCCCACACATCTCCTCTCTCAGGCTCCCCCTCCTCTTCCAAAGCCCAGATTCTCCAGGTGCCTTTTCTCCTTCCTTCTCTGAGATCTCCAGGGCCTGCTCTCACTATGTTTTGTCCCAGCCATTTTCCTCACTGCCAAAAACCTGATTCCACCTGAAAATCTCCTCTTGCATTGGTTTGCTGAGCCCTTCCTCACTGATGCTCAGCTTTTCCCCAAGCCTTTTGCTGCTGCAAGGCCAGTCACAGCTGTCAGCAGCTTTGTATGGAGAAACAGCCACTTCATCAGCCTCAAAGGGATGTTGACAAAAGCTTCTCCAAGCATAAGTGAGTCACTGTTTCACTGGCAGTATTTCATCCCTGCCCACTCCTGGACAGCTCGTTTAACAAACCAGTGACCATAGGAGGGGATGTGCTCCGTGACACCCACAGCCAGGTACAGCCCACGGAACAAGGAGGCATTGTGATGGTGGTATCAGCTCCAGGCAGCGTTTTCCAGCTGTTTTCCTTTTGATTTAGAAACCCCATATGTTCTAAGAGCACTGAATGTTCCGTGTGTTTTGTTGGTCTTGTTTCATTCTCCAGGCCCCTCTTCAACAAACAACACTAAAAGCCAATTCGACTTAACCTTACGTATTGCTGCAGCAGTCACAAAGGATCTTGCACAAACTGAGTCAACAGAGTCTGAATTTTATGGGAGGACAAAGGTAACAGGTGAAAAGACACCAGCAAGAGGAGGCGGTATGCCAATGTAAGATACAAAAGACATTTGGAGGACTCGCCATCTATATTCAAAAGAAACTGGGTTCGCAACTCAAAAAAAAAAAATCTACTAAATATAATCCTAACTCAGTGGATTAAACCAGACCACTTGGTTCTAACAGCATTCCTAGGTTGTTCCCATTCAACATTTAACCCAGTTGCACTCTGTGTGTGGGAAAAATACAGGTCTTACCTGTTTGAAGTGACAGAGCAGAATCGGGTGCCCACAGCACTTCACACTAGCAGTTAGTAGTCAAAGCCTGGGATGATTTCTGGATTTGCATTCAAGTTGAAACAGGATCAATAATTTCAGGCTTCCACACTGCAGGGGAAGCATTCTGGACCGCAAGGAAAATTTGCTTCTCACGTGACATGTGCAACAAATTGAATTTGCCAGCCCGTGATGGCCTTGCTTTGCATGGAGCTTCGGGATGGCACTTTTGCAGCCAGTGGGGCTCAAGGTGACCCACAGCTGTGCCTCTGGGGATGGCAGAGCAGCCCGGGGCTGCATTCCTCACCAGGCTGAGGCAGGAAACTCAAAGGAAGGCAGTGGGCAGGAAACGGGGCTACCAAAGGTGAATTCTGGCATTGCCTAAAGCTAAAGCAGCCCAGCTCGGGAGGTGAGGAGGATTCAGTAGCACTGCACACGTGTCTTATCCCAACTAACTGGGCACCGTCCAGGTTTGCCTGGCCTCGGACAGTGCTCTTTGTGATGATGATTTCTAGTGACGTGCTGATGATACCAGTCACAAAGACCACGTTCCAAGGGGGAAAAGGAGGTCTCTTCTGCTCTCTGCTGCTGGAGGTTGTGTCTTCCTTGGGGCACATCATGTTGCTTCTTGCTCTTCTCATCTCTCCCCAGCCACGAGCTCCTCCAGCTCCTCTGCAGCTCTGCTGGTGTGGAGGAGCAGTGCAGATGGAGGAACACCTCCCTGGGGAGGGGAGGCAGCTCCCAGCTTGCAAACTGAGCTCATTTTCAGATGTCTTTTTTTCCCACACAGGGAAGGAACATCCATTCTGCCCCTTCCTTCTCCCTTGCTCCTGTGTGAGAAAATAAGCACTAATAAAGATAATCCAATTAATCCTCATCCTGGCTGAACCTTTTTGTAAAACACGGTGAACTGCTGCTGCTCAGGAAGAGAAATCAATGCCAGATTTATATTTCAAGTCACTCTGTAAATATTAATACACCTTTGTTTTTTTCTGTATTACAAGATGGTTATATATGTTTGTTATAAACAAAACTACCTTGAATTTTAGGAAGAAATATAACACATTTTTGGACTTCCATTTGCAAATAAAACACCGCTAACTGCCAGATCTGCACAGGGATTTTATAGCTATCTTTTTTTTTTTTTCTTTTTTTTCCCATTTAGGTGATTCTTCTGGTTTCCCTGTTCTTTCACCCCACTTTTCAGAAAAGCTGTGCTTATAAATGAATACCCCAAAGATTCCAAGGTGAGCCACTGCACTGAGTCTTGCTTCAAAACTGGGGACTCCTCCCACACCAAATAATTACAGCAGAGGCTTCTTCATAGAATCATAGAATTGATTGGGTTGGAAAAGACCTCCGAGATCATCAAGTCCAACCCTTTGTCCAACTCCAGTCAGTTTACCAGATCATGGCACTCAGTGCCATGTCCAATCTCAGTTTAAAAACCTCCAGGGAGGGTGAATCCCCCCCCTCTCTGGGCAGGCCATTCCAGTGCCTGACCACTCTCTCTGTAAAGAATTTTTCATTTAACCCAACTCAAACCCACGAGCATGAGGCACTCCAGGTGAGCCAGCACCACCCCTCCACCTGATACATCTCCTTACAGAATATTTGGAAGGCAGTGCCTCCTTCCAGCCAGCCTCAGCCTACAGAGGACATTTTCCTTTTCTCACACAGTCCTCTCGTCCCAGAGGACTTGCTTTCTGTGCCCTGTGCCCTGCTGCCCTCCCACCAGCACAGCTTCTGCAGAAGGAACACTCTCTCAATTAAACAAGCATTTAGGGAGAGCACCCAAGCGCGGGCTGGGCTTGTCCTGGCTGACCAAAGATGTGACACAAACCTTTCCTCCATCCGCTGAGCCCTCTCCTGGCTGCTGGGTCTGTGGATGCAGAAGGGGCTCGGGCACAGCTGGCCCGTGTCAGCCACGGGTGGAGGGCACAGCTGGACACAGCCCATGGGATGATGTCCAGCAGCAAAGGGCCAGGAGGGAAGCAGGGGGCAGACGGTGTGAAAAGAGGCAGGAGCCTGAACAAAAAGAGTGAGCTTGATCTCAGAGAAGCCAAAGGACAGAAAACCTGGAAATCCTTGGTGGCACAATCACTTCAAAGAAAGTGATGACGTTGTTAAGGGGAAACACATCTTTAGGCATGAATGAATACTTGGGTCAAATATATATTTAAAAGCATGTACTGCCAATTTCCAAAACAAGATGACTGATCCCCCTTTTGCTTGGCCTGGGTGACACAGACAGGAACCAGTTTTACAACCCTGCCCCATTCTAGCTGCCATTTCTCTTGATTACTGTGAGAGCCAGAAAGGGACTGGGAGGCCCTTGAAGAGCCCATATCTTGCCCACATCCTGCCCACACTCACTGTGTGACTCCTCTCCTCTCTCAGGCGAACAAAAAGAAAGTTGTCATACTTCAAGAACAGCAACTCTTTAAAAAAAAAAAAAAAAAACAACCAAAAACCCTGTGGTTTCCCAGTCCAAAAAATAAAACTATTTACTCACTCTCTAACTTTCCCACTGCGTAACCCTGGACCACGACTGCAGTCAAAGCCAGCCACGCAAACACCTCCCTGTCCAGCTGCACACTCAGCTCCTCCCCAGGGCCAAGTTCATGGGCATGTCCCAGTTCTGGGACACCAAGACAACCTCCTTACGGTGCTGAAGGAACCTTGGAGTAAGTGCCAGCTGTGGCAAAGAGGGGAGAGAGCAAAGTTGCGTTTCATCTCGTGCGACGGTGCCTTCCTTGCGTGCCACTCACGATGCCTTCAGGTCTTCCAGAAAAATATTCCCAAGTGTAGGTTGTCTGCACGCCTGGCACAGAACCTCCCAAGCTCCACAACTTCTCCTCTGGAGGCAATTTAAATATTCCAAATACACCGAGACCTCAGTAGTTCCCTGTGGGGTTCAGGAACACGGGAAAAAACACCCTGGGGTCAAAATTCAGAATTCGTGCTGTCAGCTGAGCAGACTCTTCTGAGGAGTTTTCCACCTTTTTGCACAGCTGGAAATCAACAAATTTCAATAGATACTGGACACATCACTGGCTACTGTCACAGAATCATAAAATGGTTTGGGTTGGAAGGGACCTTAAAGATCTTTTTATATATTGATGGAGCGACAAAGTAATTGTATAACAATATCAAATTTAAAACCCTGTAAAATTGGAATTAAGTCAGTAAGGCAAATCAGCTCAATGCAAATAGCAGGCTTTAGTCCTGTTGAATATGAGCTTTGTGCTTATTTTTGAAACCACAAGTGAATAAGCACTGATAACGACACGAACAGCTTTTGTGCAAATGTTACCTCTCCCTTTTACTTCCCGTCTGTTACTCAGGAATACAGAATACAAGGATGAGAAAGTCCATATCCCTACAGTGTGTGCATTCAGAGGCCCATTAATAGCATTTTATTAATTTAGAACAAATGGCATTTCTTATTTACTGAATTGTTAATACTTCACTTGTGATTTGCTTTGGGTGGCAGCAATCTCTGTCTTGAAGGTACTGAATGGAGAAGAAAAATCGTGACTTTACCCTTAAAATGCGCTGCATTTAAAACTGGTTTATTACAATGGAAGTATAATCTGGGGTTTGAGCTTTTCATGCTTAGTTTGTAAACACAGGCCCAAAGAACCAAGCAAGTACTTCTGCTTTGTAAATTTCCAGCCAGTTTGTTTGCTGTTGCTTAGTTTTTCCCTGGAGAAAACTAAGCTGAAATAAATACAGTAAAACGAAAAAAGCATTCCTTGAGAAGTTAGGGGTATAGAAAGCTATTTTGCCAGATCAGAGAACTCTGGCCCCTGTCATTCTGTTAAGAGCTTCTCCCCCAGTTTCAGCAACTTTATCTTAAATTTAGGTGGTAAATATGCATTGCTCTTTTTGTTGGTTTTATCACATTATTTTATTTTACTTATATAATAACTACAGGCATTTAATTTTATTCCCAAATCTAATTTTAACTAGATTTATATTTTAATATTGTATTATGCTTTTAAATTTTTTTTTTTCATTTAAAATCTGACTTAATTAATTTAACTATTTTGGTCTACCCCTGAAACACATACAACGAGCTGGCTTGGAAAAATGATATCTCATATGGTGTTGCTTAATCCTGGAAAATCATCTTTCAATTCCCAAATGGAACTTTTTTCTATTTTCTGTATCATTAAATATGTTTTCTCACAGAATCATAAAGTCTACACTGAACGGCAAAAAAAACCCCAAAACTGTTCTGTGAAATATTTGCTCGACCTGACTCAGAGTGACCTGAGAAAAAGTAGAAAATACCCAGCTCTGCTCTGAACGAGACAAAGCGTTACTTTGGAGTTTAGAGATCTCAATCACTGTTTAAAATCATTGTCTGGGTGCGCAAAAATTGGCCAGAAATTCTGCTTTTTCCCAGTCTAAAAAACAAACCAAAAAAAACCCCAAAAAAACCCCAAACAAACAAACAAAAAATCCATTCTGGCTCTGTGGAATGGCATGACCCTCCTGCCAGCCCTGCCCCAGACGCACTCAGGGTGGGCTTTGCTCACTGTGTTTTCATTCTGTGACAGCCAGATGAATGGCTTGGTTCTGTTCCTGCATCCACGTCCTTCCAGGGAGCACCTCCCATGAGCAGCTCCCTCTCCTCGGTGCTCCCGGCACCGATTTGGTGGCCCCTTCAACCCGCAGGTGTCCCTCCCTCCAGAGAAACAAACTGCACACAAGCACTTGACAGACCTCACCATCTCGGGGTTATTGGCAGGTAGAGCCCACGTGATGCCCCAGGTGGAAAGGTGGAGATGTTTGCAGGGCCCCCCAACTCCAGTGAAAAATTCACCGAAGAAGAATAGAAGAACAACAACAGGGTGCACTGCTTGAGCTGCACAAAACCTCATTATTTTCCAGTGAAAAACACCTCCATAGCTTCTCTCATGACTGAAACCAAGGACACCCCAAAATGATTCATGAGTGTGTAACCTGGCTACAGCTGACAACAAGATGACTGTGCTTTGACAGGGATGACAGGCTGAAAGATGAGCCCCAAATGAAATCGAGCTCAAAAGCAAAGGTAGGGAAAGCTCTAATGGCTGATAATTTAACACAGAAAAACTTAAGATACAACAGCACATGGGAGTGCTCTGGTGTGCAATCATGACCTACACAGGCCATGTAATTAGAACAGGGACATAGATGGTTTGGGTTTGGTTGATTTTTACCATAGGGCATAATAAGTTAAAAATAAGATAAAGTCCCGTCTTAACCGGTCTTAAAGAAATTTCCATAACATTCAAAATCCGGAGTCAAATAGATTTTAACATAGTGAAAGTCTGAACGTGAACCCTGTCTTTGTGAACAAGACCAGGAATTTAAACATTCCCCATATGCGAAAAAGGCTGTATTAATATGCAGGTACACTCAGTGGTAAGATAATGTCAGCATCCAGGCCTTTTCTATAATAAATGTGTATTTTGCATCAGCACCTGAAAGAAAAGGCTTAAAACTATGGAACTCAATAACAAATCCACCGGCAGTAGAATTCCTAAAATGAAATCTCACATCAGAGGAAACTGAGAAAAGGTGTACTGATTAATTTAAAACCTCACTGAGACTTTGCAAAGCCATGTTATCTACAACCACTGCTAATCATAAGGGCCAGAAGAAAGGAGATATGACAACTGCCAAGGGAATTACAAGTAGTTTCAAAAAGGTGGAGGAGTCCTTGATGTAGGCGAGAGAAAGAGAGAGACACAGATACAAACAGCTCCGTAAGGAAGGAGGAGGATTCTGCTGCCTGGGACACCAGCTATAAATCCTGGTATCAAATACAGCAAATTAAAACTCCAAATGCTGCCAGTGCTGCTTTCCAAATCAGTGGAAGAGACTATTTGAATTAGAACTAGATTTGAATTGCAGAGTACATTTGAATTACGTAAGAGAAAAAGAGCTAAGGGTTCACTCACTGTTTTCTACTAATACAGAGCTTTATTCAATCTGTTTCTGGGCTCTCTCAGAACTCCTGAGAGACAGATTATTCACAAAGGAACATTATTTCCAACATCAGCATTATTATCACTGTCATTATTAGTCCTCTGTTGAGCATCTCTTGGCTTTCTGCTAATATTTAACTTAGCATTTTAAAATTATTTTTACTTCTCTACTACTTGGATAACACCAACGCACAAATGGTCAGAAAGCCCTAATTCAGTGAATTAGTTACTTACTACATTGAGGTAATCCAGCTGTATTCTTTGTAAATTAACCTTCATCAGGGGTAACAGATGGCTCACTGGAGGCCAGGCAGGATGGCACAATACACTAGGTGCAGTAGACAGGAATAAACAGGTTGCAACATTACCAGCAGTAGTAAAATCAGAAAGCTCACACTAAAGATCATCCAGGATGCCCAGAGTGTGAAGTTTTGCAGAAGTTCTTTGAAGTAGTAACCCAGACTAAGTAAGTGATTTTCATTAGGTCAGAATACATTTACTGCTGTAAGCTCTAGCATGCATATCTCCAGGCTACTATTCACAGCTTCTGAGGGTGGTATTTTTATACTTAAATTGTTGGTTTGAAGTCTCCCTCCTTATTTACCTTGGTGCAGCTGGGCTCCAGTAAGATGTGTTTCTTGCCAGGATGTGGAAGGCAAGCACTCAGTCTGAGCTCTGTTACCTGTGACAGCAGGATGGTCCCCGCAGCCTTGGGGACATCTCCACGCAGCAGCCCCATAACTCCTGAGCCTTGGGTTTTGTCCAAGGGTGAGAAACAAGCTGTCTGTGCTCACCACTTTGGGGCAGTGAGAAAGCAGAAAGCACAGGTAGAAAGCTGGGTTTGGGTTCCCTTTCTTGCTCAAAAGTGTCAACAGGAGAAAGTTACTACCTGTGCTGTCGGGCCAGGAGATAAATGGGCACATCTACATGGCCTAATGAGTTGGCTCAGTGCTCCACCCAGCTGTGCTGAGGATCAGGGCACATCTGCTCAGGTGAAATCACATTGCAAGTCAGCCCTGATGGTTTAGAATGTGGCTGAGAACTGGAGCTGGCTCCAGTATTTTGTGTCAGACTATATTGCACTGCATGGACATCTTCTGTCTCTCCATTAGAAGGCTTGGTTCTTCTGGGTCAGGGATGAAGTCTGCCACCGAGAATACCTCTGCTACATCTCTTCTTTAAACAGAAATTCTAACAGGTCTCTTAACAGAGTCCTTTAACCTCATTTACTAAAGCCTCTACAAATAACCACCACACAGCACTTGAGGCTAACCTGCTATCTTTCTACCTCTGTCAAAAGCAAAATGCATTATTTTACCTTAACTTCCTAGTGTTGTGTTTCATTCCTACTGCACAGAGCACATCCCACACCTTGGGGAGCAGTAAATGCTACTGCATGACCTGTACCAGCACACAGCGCTGCAAGTCTCCCTGGAGCCAACACCCAGCCAGGATCGCCTTTGGTGGGTCACTCACCAGCAAACTGGGAGGGTGCCCAAGGCCCCAGCTCAGACTCAAACACCCCGAATGACACCTGAAAATAGGTGCACAGTTCACCCTTATCGCCCTGTCCCCTGCATAGGCTGCTGGAGGACCTGCAATAATCCCCAAAGCCCTTTGTGTAGCTCAGCCCTGCAGTTTGACTCAGATCCCACACACACCATTCATTCCAAATCACCTGGTTTTGACACAGTAGGGCAGATTGAAAAACAGCCCCAGTCTGCACAGCTGCCAACCCTCGCCTTCCCCCTTCCTTGCCTGTTTGCTCAGTGACATCCTCCTCAGAAATAATGCCAGCTCAAGCTCCTGTGGTGTCCCTTAACCCTCGTTGCCTTCCCCCTCTTCCCACCTCTCATGTTCCCATACTGTTCCCAATTGCCCTCAATAATCACACAGGTAAATTAGACCCCATTCCCAGGACCCACAAAACAGGCTCTTGGGTAAACACTTGATCCCAAAATCACACCCATCTCTCCCTCTCAGCCAGAACTTCTCACACAGCTCTCCAAGTCTTCATACCGATATCTTGTTTCTTTGCTTTCTGGAAATTTTCCATTCCCATGATCTCCTTCCCTCTGAAGAGGGCTTTGGGTCACCACTTCTTCCAGATTATGCCAAATGCTGGCTGAAAAAAAAAAAATCTCTTCTTGGTCATTTCTGCTATGACAAAGCAGTTTATTAAAAGCACGAGAATACCCATTTCAGTACCTGGTTTAGACTCTACCCAGCAGATTCAAAAAGGCTGCTCAGATGCACTGGGTTATTGTGATTGGGGAACTGGAAGAGCACAGTGAGAGATTTAGACTCTTGGGCAGTTGTCAGATGGCACAGAAAGGGCAGGAATTTTGTGGGAGAGCTCAGGAGTTAAGGTCACAAACCCCACCGAAGCTGTAGTCAGAACTTTGAAGCAGGAGAAGGAGGCAGCTGAGGGCTTTGGGGTATTATCACAGCCTGCAGACAGGGGCAGGATTGCACAGGCCTGGAGAAGTCAAAGGAGGAGAAAGAACCAGTTGGGACAGAGCCACTTTCAGCACAGGCAGTGGGAACCACTGACAAAGGACAGAGGGAACTAAAAGGAATGGTTAAGAGTTCAAATATTTTATTGGGGAGTTTGACATCTGGTTAAACAATACATACATTTGAAACTGGACATCCACTAGGCTCTCATATACAAACCACCACAGTAGCTTGGCAAATTCAGAGGGCAGAAGGAAAAGCCTTAAACGCTGCAGACTCCCAGGAGCAGGGCAGACAGTGGTAGATAAGCAGGAGGGCTGGAAGGAATGGAAGGGGAATGGAGAAGAGTGTGGGATATCCAGCTCTAGGCATCTGTCTTCCCTAGCTCAAATTAATCAGTTAATTTCTCCAGGTGCTCTCTACAGAAACCAGTTTCTCCGGAGAGCAATTCACTGCACAATGTTATACTGGTGCCCTACAGAACTCCCATGAATTTATTCCCTGATTCTTAGAGGAATAATGCTCCCACCAGCAACTGCAGAGTGTGCCCAGGGAGGTGCCTTGGCTAATTTTGATGCCTAGAGATGTGTGACTCCACCCTCCCTTTGCCATTCCTCCACAGCCACCCGCTGTGAATCAGCATGTAAACAAGTGGCATTCACCCCATATCCACAGATGAGGAGTTTGTCACGAAACAGGACCTTTCACAGGTTGTCATATGCAGCAGGCAGACACACAGAAGATTCTGAACTCATTCTAATCCCAGGTAGACTTCTTGCATTCTGCCAAAAATCCACTTTTCCCCCTCATACAGCATCAGATCTGCTCCAGCGTGTCCATCCCATTGGCAGGGAAGTCCCTGCGACTGCCCAGTAAGAGGTCCAGCTGGGAGGACAAGCACATGGTCTGCCTGCACAAATCTGCTGCCAACCCACACGGGTTTCAATCCACTGAAGGCTATAGGAGGGTTTTCAATGATTTTAACAGACAGGGTAGATGTAAACACATTTCACATGCAGAATTCAATCACACATCAAGCTCCAGTCGCTCCTAAAACCTGACTGATTTGGAAGAAAATATATTGACTTTCCTTCCTTTATTCCAGCTAACTGAACTGTATCCAACTTTTGAATGAACATTATTATCCCAAAGGAAGATTTCTTTTCTGTCAATATTGACTGGCTGTAATTACGTATACATTCACAACATACATGCTTCCTTAACTAAAAATTGCCCAGGTGATATGTTAAAAAAAAAAAAGATGGTTGTGGTTTGAAAGAACTGCACAGACCACAGTTTGCTGCTGTATTAATATATATTAATATAGCACCAACAGATGTTGTAATTAAAAAGCAAAAGGCAACCAGAGGAATTGTTAATAGTATTGTGCAGTGTTTAGGCTTCTAATACTAAAACATTTCTTTAGGGAAGTGCTAATGTTTTCCTATGTGATCCTGTGACTACAGTAAAAATGCTAAAGACCCACTCCCACAAGTGTTGCACTCTATAACCTGTGCTGGGTTTGGCTGGGGGGGATTTAAACTGAGTCTCAGGGGCTGTGGTTTGGACTTGTGCTGGAAACAGCACTGAGAACACAGGGATGGTTTAGTTATTGCTGGGCAGAGCTTGCACAGCCTCAAGGCCTTTCCTGCTTCTCACCCCATCCCACCAGCAAGAAGGCTGGGGGTGCATGAGAATTTGGGAGGGGACACAGCCAGGACAGCTGACCCTAAGTGACCAAAGGGACATCCCATACCATATGGCATCATGCTCAGCATATAAAGCTGGGGAAGAGGAAGTAGCTGCTGGGTGTGATGGAGCCCAAATTTCCTGGGGATGGCTGAACTCCTGCCTGCACATGGGAAGTGGTGAATTAATTCCCTGTTTCACTTTGCTTCCACGTGCAGCTTTTCTTTACCTGGTAAACTGTCATTATCTCAAGCCATGTGTTTTCTCTTCCCTCTCTGATTCTCTTCCCCGTCCCACTGAGGTACTGTACCTATTTGCCAGCTGGGGTTGAACCACAACATGACTGCATGGCTGTATTTGCAAATTCCTTCATTTTCTACAGTTCTATTCTAAATTTATCACTATTTCTAATGAATTGCCCTGCTTCCAGGAGTGCATTAGTTATTTTTTTCTCAAAGGCAGGGCATTTGTTACTTTCCACTGTGATCCATTCACATGCTGAATTAGATACAGAACACAAATGAAGCACAATAATATGCTGTTTCCAGTACAACAAAAGAAAAATATTTAGATTCAGTAGAAAGCAGGCAGGCAAGGCATTTGTTTAATGCATGTTCCTAATCTCCGCTGGGAAAGGATTTCTGTGTTGGCACAGGGCACCAGAGAAATCAAGTGAACTGGCATGGCATTTATCACGAGACCAGACTTTTCGTCTGTTCTGGCTTGATACAAACACAGATTCTATTTGAAGGTAAATTACTTCCAGTGTGAAAACCACCCATTCCAAAAAAAACCCCAAACAACCAAACAAAACACACACCAAAAAAACTCCCAAATCAAACAGGCACAACTACCAATCAGAGCAAACACATGGAACAATTCATGGTGGCTGGAAGAAAAGGTCAGGACTGTGGTGGCACAAGTTCTGCATATCAAGCAAAGAGGTGGAAAACTCAACAAGAACTTCACTGTGGCTAACACTTCTTTCTAGAAAACAGCACATGAATACTATTGAGGCACAAATAATTTTAAGATGCATCTGGAGCAGGGGGTGGGGGGGGACACACATCTCGGAAGAGAAAAATACCTATAGTATTGACAGGATGTGCTCTCAGAGGTATTTCCAATTGGATCCCAGGAAAGCTTGCTGTTGCTAGGTTTCTATCTACCCAAAAGGATGGCCCTGCATCAGAGCAGGTGAAGGCTCCTTTGTTCTGGTGCAAACCAGAAGGCACAGGGTATAGCCCGGGCTCTCCAGAGAGCCCGGGAACCACAAGTAGTCAAAAAGGAGGTAACAAAAGAGAAATAACAACTGTTTGATGCCAACGATGAGTTCTAGCCCTACAGCTGTTCTGTCTGCCATGTTCTTTCTTCCCTAAGAGCATCTCAGGAATAGATTTTCTCTGGCTCTTCACAATGCTGTTGGATCACCTCGGCAAGGTCAAGACACCGCAAAATTCGCCATTTCTCAGCAGCCAGCTCCTCCTTAGATACCTGTCCCAACAGTTTTTTGGCAAAGAGGTTCTGATCCTGCATGAAAAGGCCCACAGAAGACCTTGGGGCTTGAGGGAAGTCCTCCAGGCAACCACTTGTGAAACAGAAGTTGATTTTCTTTTCGCGTCTCATCCCTGGTGCCCTTTCTTCAATCCAAGTCAGAGGTCTAGTGTGAAGGAACAGAGGAAGAGTACTTATTAAGAAATGGAATCAACAGTTCTAATTTATGGGTTTTTTTCCCTCTGCAGTTACAGAAAATACTGTAATAAATGCATCATTTTTCAATATCAGTCATTGCATATTCGGGCAACATGTTCTGACAAACATGCCTTGTGGTTACAGAGCTCAGCAGCAATCTCAGCTCTGCCACTTCTTCCTGCCATGACTTCCAGCACACCAGCTAAGCCCTCTCCACCTTGTGTTTTCCCCAGGCACGCAGTGAAGCCAGCGATGTCTAATCAGCTCACAAGGGAGAGGGAAGTTCAACCTGGTGGTTTGTGGACTTGGATGAAAAGTGCACTTATAGATATCCAGATATTTTGTACGTGATTCCATCACAGATAATCCCTCAAGGCCTTCAGCATCTAGTCATGCCTCCAGCAAGAGGAAATTTAGGTTGCTCAGGTAGATGACGATGCAGGTGCTGCTGTGTGAGCTGAACCCCACCCCTTTGGGATGAAGGATGAACTGCACAGGTGGCAAGCCCACTGCCACAGACACAAGGATCCATACTCTCCAAACCTGGAAAATGTTTCTTTCTCCTTACTGGGAGCACTGAGCTGATCCTAAAAATTATAGCAGAAGATGACAATTTTTCCTAGTTCAGCTATTTTTCATAATTCAGAGCAGAGTCCTGTCTTACACCGACATGATAGCCACAGCCTCCAGGCCAAGCACTGGTGGTACTGGCTATTGACTTGCATAGCTTGCACTTTCCTCCCCAAATTCCCATCTTGGCTGAGGAAAGAGGAGCCATGGGACATGCTGCATCACTTCAGGGGTCTGCAGAGACTCCCTGACCCAACACTGCAAATGCCTGCAGAGGCTTTGAAGAATGGTCCTCAACACCAGCCACAGTGAGAATCCTCCCTCCCTGCTCCTTCGTCAGCTCGCTGAACCATGCCATTACCCTCCTGCAGCTCATCCATCAGCACTCCCTACTGCCTGTGTTTAGAGCATGCACATTATTTTTCTTGCCTGGTTATTGATGGCCCTTCCACAGTCCTTTATGGCCCACTTTAGTCTGCCACTCACAAATGATGAAGGCATCAATAGACTGGAAGAACAAATTCTGCCTCCAAGTACTGCCCATTAAATCTTCAGTATCATTAGATCTGGAAGGAGAGTCCTTGTCAATCTACTCTGAATGCATCCTGCAGAGCACTCAGCTTAATGATCCTGCACCCCTCATCTTTTATGCTTTAGGATTCAGTTTCTATCTTTACATCGTTGTATCAGTTATTCTTTGCTCACCTGTACTGCCACACACCCCTCCCTCTAAAAATTAAGCACGGTCAGATGAACCTGGGTGAACAGAATAGAACAACTAGAGTGGGACAAAAAATACCCAAATCACAGCATGCAAGAACACACCAAATCATGCAGAGACACCACGGGTTTTAGGATGTCCCAAGGCTACATGTCACTGCAAGCCAGAAGGCTGCTTGAGGGCCACATCACTCAGTGTTTTCGGTGTTCTCATGCTCCTTCTCTGAGGTAAAGGCTGCTGATCTGGGTCAGAGGCTGCTGAGCTAGCGGAGCTTTGCTCTGACTTGACAGAGCTGGTTTTATATTCCCATTATAGTAAACAGCCACAGAGGGCTCTCAGGCCAGTGTTACTCAAAGCTGCTTTATCTCAGGCGGGCAGGTCTGAAGAATTCACCGGGCAGGCACAGGCAAAGATCTCCATCATGTCAGAACAAGGAGTTCACAGTGTGATCCCAAAGAGGCCCCATCAGTGCAGGGTCGCCCCCCTGGGCTGACCTAGAGCAGATGCACATCAATAATCAGGCTCAAGGATGTGCCTTCTGCTCTGGCTTGGGGAAGCCACTGAACTAGAAGCACAATCACACAGAGCGGGCAGAATTTAATCAAAGTGATTAGAATGACTGATGTAGACCAGCGAGCAGGAAAATGTTGGGTTTACTAATGGATTTATCTTCTTCTGCAATTGGATTTATAGTCATCTTCCCAAAGAGAGATTGATTCCACTTGTTTGGTAATAAAAATATATTCATTTTTAACTATCAACAACTTCTACTCTAAAATCAATCTCTTATTTTGCTATAAAGGTAAGCATATTGCAAGTCCTCACACTATATAAGCAAGTTTGCAGTTTAAGAAACAGGCTTATATTTTATGTCAGAAAACTGTGAAGGGCTGCTGCTTTTTTTCATGGACAATTCACCCATTTTCATTAAAGATTTGTATCAAAGCACTGTCTGGCTTTGGATGTATTCAGTTATTTAGAAGTGTTAGTAGTGTTACTTAGAACCAACAAATCCAATATTTTTGATAGCTGAATAAGGCCACATTAAATATGTTAGACGTTTAAAGAAGAAAAAGAAAATTTAACCAAGCATTAACAAACCACTTTTATACTGACTTTTTGCAAAGCAAACAGTCTGCAGTGAAGAAACCCCCCTGACTTTCTGTCTTTCCAGATTTCAAACAGGCAGAGTTAAGCCAGTTACATTTTATTCAGAGATGGGAAGAGACTTTCTGCTTTTCTGATCCCCTGTTTCCTGAAATAATGAGTGGCCCATGGTGGATTGTGCTAGCTCAATAAACCAAAATAAAGTGAACATTCTTTGTGTCTCCAGAAGAATTAAGATGGCTTCACACTTGAAAGAATTCTGGGTCCACTCAGCTTAATATTTTATGCAGCAACTTCTGCAGAAAGCACGTATTACATCATTTTCTGTGAATGTTCAATTTGAAGCTATTTTACTAGACTCTGTAAGCTTAGACGTCCATAAAAACATAATTTCAAATGTTCACTGCCAGAAGAGGTGTTCAGAAAATGTCTCCAATTCCTTTTAAACACTTCCCTTTTCACACTTTGAAAAGGCCAATATTTTTTTATGTGTCATGCGACCACTGAGGGGCTCCCTTAGCTGGGATGGGAATTAGACAATCGGACCCTATCCGCAGTTCCCATCAAAGGAGATGTTGCCCAAATCATTCTCTCTCCAGATTGCACTAAGAATTGATTTCTGACATTTGCTGAATCCAAGCCCTGTAACCCTGGGGCAGGAGCTGCAGTCCCAAGGCAGATGCGCTGTCAGTAGAGGTTTGGCTTTCCCTGGGTTGCTCAGTGTTTTTTATCACAGAGAGCCTGTCAGCTGAGCTGCCTTGGAAACACAACAGAGGCAGAGGTCATCTCTCAACCAGCCGGGTGCCAGGCATTAACACACACCTCCAAAATCCACTCGGAGACAGAGGGGCAGCCAGGGCGGGCAGTGCAGCAGAGACACACCAATCCCTGCTTAACAAGCACAACACAGGCTCCTGAACTTGGCACCTGCTGCATTTTCCAAGGCAGAAAACAGGATGAATTAACCCCGTGCCTCGAGGTTAGTGTATTCCTGTCAAAAACAAGGATGGGGTAGCTCTCAGGAAAGGTGCAGACCTTTCCCATCCCGCAGCAAAATAAGGACTGGGCAGAGCAGAGCCATAACCCCAACCACTGCTGCGTCCTCTGGATGGACAGGGGGCCAAATTCCCTCCTGCAGTAACTCCACTGACGTCAATGGGGGAAGGTCAGCAGGAAACACAGCCCCACCACCAGACAGAGCACAGGAACGCTATGTAACTTTCCAAGTGGTGTAAATTATCCCAGAGGAATCAAAACCAACTGTCTCCGAAGTCACTGATACGCTCACGGGTGACAAAACACTTACTGTTCCACACAAACAGTGGTGGGCTAAGAAAAGCAGGTGTTGGCTTAGTGGTGTGGAGCAGGAAAAAAGCCAGTAAAACAGAAACAGTTCTGCATCCAGCACATCTCATAGACAGCACCAAAGGACTACCCAGGAGACAGCACAGCCAGGGGAATACTTAAACCACCCACTACTTCCACCTGCTGGAATTAGTTCAAAATCTCACTCTATGCAGATCTTTACAGCTACTTATGTTACTGGCAGATAGCTAAGAGGGTAAACAGAGCTTGTATACAGAATTCTGTCCTCTCACAGCTGCACTTTGAAAGGAATCGGAAAGGATATTTGATTTAAAGAGAGAGGAAGATTGCTAAAACAAGATGCTAATCCCAATATCAATGCCAGTGGGCTTTGTAGGAGTGGCTGATAAAATGCTTAACCAGACCCGTGGTGAAAGTAGCAGTTCAAAGGAGCCCTGATTATTCATTCCCTAAATATTAGTCCTTCGGATTATTACTTTAACTAAACAGTTTTCTAAAATTCTGCATTGGGTTTGGGATTTGTATTAAGAGTTCTAGCAGGATATGTGCAACCAAAGAAGAGCCATTTATCACAAATGAAGATAGGCCAGCACATTTTCCCATGGGCTCTTATTTTCCTCTGCTCTCCAGTCTTTTCAATATGTCTCTTGTCATGTCCCTATAAGGTGTTATCTATCTCTAAGGCAGAACATGCTATATAGAAAACCAGGAAAACAGGAGTAAAAAGAAAGGAGCAAATTGCTCCATCACTATTCCTACCTGCTAGGAAACACGCAGAGCATGGGCAACTTCCCTGTACCTTTTCACATCAGATAATTCTCAAGTTGCAGCTATAGTATGCATTAATCTGTCATTGTCAGTACCTTCAACTTATCTGAAAGGACAAACTCTGCACAGAGAGTCCTGAACGACCAAACCTGAGAGTTTGTATGAAACACCAATGACTTACTTCATAGTCATAAAATATTTCAAAAATATGCAGTTTTATATCAAGGCCATTAAAAATATCCTATTTTATAAGAACGATACTGTTACCGCATAGTAAAAGGGAGATCAAACTCAATACTACAAAATGCATCATCAAAATAATCTTCTCTTGAACACTTTCATGCCACCCATTCTGTTCCCACGAGAGGAAGAGAGGATGCAGAGCTCCTGCAGCCAACGAGGAGCCTGGCCCGCCAGCTGCCCCAGCCATTACTCACTTCTTGTTCGCCGTCTGAAAGTGAACAGTCATTCTGGAGTAGTTCTTGTCCTTCTGCTTTTCTCTGGTGGCAGAGGTAACAGTGAGGTGTCCAAAGAGGTCAATCAGCCAGGTCAGCCGGGCAATTCCACTGAAAGCTGGGAAGCCTGATTTGGTTTCATCGAGGGCGCTCCCTGGTGCAACACAACAGAAACTCTTGAGAAAGAGGAAAAAGAATAATGCCTCCTGCATAGGAAAGGATGAGGAAACTGCACTGTTGTGAACTCTGAGATTAGGTTGTAGAAAGGCCAAGAGTGGATGGACTGACTAGGAAAGTCAACAAACACGGTCAGCCTTAAAGTGGATCAGTTGGTGACCTGTGGCAGAGGAGGCTGCACAAAGCACATACCCAACAAATCTTTCAGGACATGCTGAGGACAGGAGGGTGTATGTGGATTCAACAAGCATATAAAGCAGGCAGAAAACAATGGGTAAAACATCTCTCCCAGCTCTTCTGGGGCCAACCACCAGTAAGGAAGACACTACAGGTCCCCTGTAGAAATTGGGACACTTCCTCAGCACTCGACCTCCTCTCTGAGAGCAGTATGAGTGAGAAATTGGTCACTCACAGCAGAGTGCAGGCCTGAAGAAGTGCTCTCTCCTCTACACACCAAGGCATGGGCTTGCACTCTTCACCCAACAGCAGAGAGAGATTAGCAAAGCAACAGTCCATGGAATACAACTGTTAAGGCAAAGGTGCTTTCCAGATATTTCCATTATTTCAAGGAAATATCCAGAACTGATACCTGTGTCCCTACTCAGTTTATAAACAGACTCTTGTGTAAAGGGACTGAACGAAGCCTGAAAGGACAGGGGTTCCTGTGGAGCAAGTCCAGATGTACTTTGATTTCCTCACACCTACTGACCTGTGAAATGCAATGTTCCCTTCACCAGGTCTTTCCCAGCCACCTCTCTTTTCAGCTGCTTGTACTCTTCAGTAAGAAGTTCAATGTGCTCCACATGGAGTACTTTACCTGCCAGAAAGAAAAAGCCAAAAACAAAACCAAAAAAATCCCAAGTCAAAAAATCAGGACAGATTAGATAAAAGCTTTCTGTGTGAATTAAAGGCATGTCTACACAGTGAAGGCTTCACCAACCACCAGTGGGAACTCACTTAGAAATATTCTCACATGGGGCTGGCAAAGCGATGTCAGGAAGAAAATCAAAATGCCCTGCATTGAGGCATCACTCTGGGTTGGGGATTTTCAGGAGACAACAAATGTAGAGACTACAGGAACAGCAGCCACTATGTTTAACAAAAACTCTGCAGTGAAACCCAACACCCAGCTAAGGCTGAAACATGAGTCTTCAGAGTAACGGATGGATTAATTCTTGGCCTCTTTCCCCTCACATTTCCTTGTTCTGCATTTTTCCTCCCAGGGTAGTACGAAAGAAAAAAGGAAGGGAAAAAATAGCATAATGCTCAGACCCAGATGGGAACAATATGTTAAGGAGTACCTCCCTCCATCGCAATTAATTGGGCTGCCTTGGAATAGAGGTTATCCGATAGAAGCTGAACGTGGCCCTCACTCAATATATGTTTTTCTGGATGACTTTCAGGAGGGTCAGCTTAGGCTGCTGACAGCAACTGCTGCTGCTTCAAGGGGAGATGCATAAATTCTGCTCAATGGGAAACCATCTGGTGAGCAGCAAGGCAGTAAATGGTGTTGGCGGAGGGAAACAGCGAGGCAGAAATCCCATACCTCCGGTGTTTCAGGACAAAAGTCACAAAGGAAACTTTTAAGAAGCAGCGATATAAATAATGCAACTTGTCCAAATGATTTGCACTCTGCTGCTGCCCAGCACTGCTCTCTCCCTTGCAGCCCCATTCATCCCCACTGGCCTCAAGTGAAACACCCTTGGCACCATGGTGAGATGGGACCACCAGCTTCCCAGAAACAGAAGGATTTTGCCTAGAGACAAAGCTGTCCTTCAGACAGGGATGCCTTGCTGGCCTAAGACACCACGAGCAGCACCTCACAAACATCAGGAGCCAGGGCAGCACTTTGCAGGTTCATTTCAAGGGAGAGAGAGGACAGCAAAGTGCAATGGCTGCACTCTCCAAGCACTTTACTATCACTGCGACACGAGTTTTCTTCTTTAACTGCGCTCCTGGTGCCACAAACAGAGCCTGGGCTTTTGGGAGGGCAAACATGTCTTAGTGTTGACACCTGTGTGTTTGTTTCCCTGTTGGCACACGTCTTAAATCCTGGATTGGCACATCTCTGAGGCAGGCATACTCCCTTGTACGTGGTGACTAACAGGCTGGAGACTCACCTTTGAGTCTGATGCCTTTGGTGCCACCCAACAGGTTTACACCCTTGAGAACAAAAGCCTTACCTTTCTGCTCAGCCATCTCCCAGAGCTCATGGGCCGCCTTGGCAGACAAAGCCATGGGGTACTCAACAAGGACATGCTTCCCAGCTTCTAAAAACATCCTGAAAGGGATAACAGATCATCCATTAAAAAGAATGTTATCATGATCCTCTCTAAGCACCGTGCAAGCAGCTTCTCATTCCCACAGCCAGCTCTGTAAGGGAAAATACTCAATATAAAGTAATAGAGTAGCAGAAATAAATGGCAGATTTCCTAGGAAGGATGGTGTGGTGACTACATCACACATTTAAACAGCAAGGAACCCAGGTTTTAAGTCTTCTTTTTCCACAGAATTCTCTCACTCGCCTACTCCAAGTTGCTAAAATGCCACAGCATTGACCACTGCAATTTCTGACTCACAGACACCTAAGTAGCTAGAGAGGGGCACTAGAGTATCCTTCTGCTATATAATCTGTGAGGAAAGGCTTGGAATCCTCTTTCAAGCTGCCTGTCCATCAAACACAGGCCTGGAGGTACACAAATGGAATTACTTGGGAAATGAATGCATCTTAAATCCTGCACTCTTCCAAGGCTTAAGGAGTGCCCTAGAGAACTCACTATCACTCTCCTCAGGCCTCTAGCCTGGCAGTCTCTTCTCCAGTGCCCACATCCTCTCCTGCAACAGTTTTACACAGCTCCTCTGTGTCTCCAAAATACAGGGGAAAGGAGGAAAAAACGAGGGGGAGAGTCCCTCAAAATACCTGATGGTTTCTTCATGGCTTCTGTTCTCTGTGCTGATGAAGGCTGCATGGACCTCTTTACTTCTCAGAGCATCTTCCAGGCTGATCTGCTTGGCCTCGTCGATATTACCAAAACTTCTCCTGCGCATTTAGCACAAATGCAACCAGAGTTACAAAGGTCACGGTCCATCCTCCACAGCTGCATGCTGTGTAACAGCATTTAAAAATTGTTCCCGTGGTCCACTGCCTCGCTGAGCTCCAGCAGGGTATGGAAAAGGCAGCTTGTCATGCAGGAAGAGCACGAGCACTTACAGCCAGAAGTGGAGTGCACAGGAGAGCCAAAGAGATGGGCCAGTGTGTGAATGGTGGTACCAGGACAGAAAGTGGCCTGCTGCTGAAGCATAAAGCACTTTTGGAGTCTGGCTTTTTGGTTTGACTTTTAATAAGGATCATCACCAAAGAGACACTGTAAAAGAGTGACTTGAAAGAGGACAGTGCTCCTGGGGGAGAACTTCAGGCTAACTGTAGCACTGGCAGAGGCATCAGAGGACCGAAGTGTATTGGGCAGGGAGATAAAGGGGGTGACCCGACGGGTCCTTTCAGTCTCAGACAACTGTGCATGGTTTAAATATAGCTGGAAACACACATTCACAATTTGAGATCCCTATATGTACTGCCTAACTACTTAAAACTTCTGTGCTCCATTGCAATGGGGCAGCAGGAATGCTCAGAGGAAAGTACCTGCTAAATTTCCACACCTCCAACATAGTGAGAAAAACTGTTGCTCTCTAAGAAGCAACCTTATTGTATGTATTAAATCATGGAGATTTTTTTAAAGGTATCTACAGGTTCAATACCTGGCTTAAAAATGTAATACAATTTTATGATGAATTTGGAGTGCTGGGAGTTTTACAACATACATTTTTGTAAAAAAGCTTTTCTAAACCCTGTAAAACTACTTATTTTTTTAAAACATTTCTACAAATGTCACACATCCTTAGTGTAGTTGTTGTCTGCACTACCTTAAACCTATGGGAAATTACAGTAAGACAATTGCAATCTCTTCTTATCACACAGATCCTACATCAAGAAAAACTCTCAGCTTTTATTTTAGTAACCTCTGAAAGGTACCTCACTAAGGTAACCTATTTGTCCCCTCTTGCAAAGCTTTCTGTGCTCATTTCTGAGCTATGACTCGGAATGACAGGCACATTTGCATAAACTTTTCAGGCATCCTTAACTACAAGAGAAAATTAAAACTTTGGATATCAGCCCAGTTGTTCTGCACCTGGAAAGATACATGCTCAGGAAGAAAGAAACATGCCAATATACATATTAAACATGCTAAGAGGAAATTTCTAACCTGGATACAAATCCAATGAGTTTCAGGTGCTCAGAAGGGCTGGAAGGCATCGGATTCATCAAGTCTCGGATTCGTGCTAATCCAGCAATTCCAACTCCAACCACTGCTATCCCAAACATTTTGCTAATCTGTCCAAAAAAGAGAGGAGGGGGGAAAAAAAAGGCAATTTTTTTTTTTTCTTTTTAGCAGGCAGAAGAGCAAGTGGGAGGGAAGGTGAGAGAAGGGATTACTCTTGAGCCCTGCTTTCATAAAGCCAAACCTTATTCAGGTATCAGCCAAGAGAGGTGGGATGCTCTGTGCTACTGGGCTCACTTGCATCCCACTGAAATGTGGTCAGGCAGTTCAGCCTGTCATAGGACTGGTCTTGAGGCTTGTATTTAACAGCTATTAAATCACAGCTGCGGCAGAGCTCTTCCTTTCCGTGAATAGAAAGCCGACTTCAAAAGTGAGACACTCTTCTATTTATATCGCTGCTTCCACGCTGGAAAGGGGCCAGAAGGTTCTGCAAAACCAGCAGAGCTTTATATAAACCCTGCTGGCTTCCTGAGTGCCTGCAGCAGGGGCTGCCACACAGGGTCACAGCACACAGCAGCACGGCTGGAACGCTCTGGGACAGGAAGCAAAGAGCACCTTTTCTTCCCCCACGGAACCACTGGCACGTCCTACAAAGTCAAGCTGTAACCAACCACCTGGCCAAGACACTTGCCTGACATTTCCATGCACAAAGAAAGCTCTGCCTTCTCCTTAATGACAAGCAGGCATGTCCTCAAGATTTACATGTCCCAAATGCACATTCCTGCCACCGCTGCATCATGTGGAGGGCAGGGCAGGTATTGCCCTGGCTGGCCAGGCTGCTGGGGCCACTGGTAATAAATGTTTCTATTGGTTTTATCATTTGCAATTGATTTGCTGAAGCATTGGGCAGCTGTTGTAATCTTTCAAACCCTCACTGTTCCAGCCCCCTGAGGACTAGCAACACTTTGTAAAGTAATCAAAGATTTACAGAAAAAATGACCTAAAAGAAGTCAAGTCAGACCCTCTGCATTTTCTGTTCCTTCCATCCCATAAAAGATTCCCTTCAAACTCTCTTTCTTCTGGTTTGGTCTTCTCCTTCCCACCACTGCCAGCCCCTCCATCTGAGTGCACTCTTTAGATTGTTTGTACTACTTGGCTGCAGCCCTTCACATCCTTCTGAGACTGAAATGGATAAATGGGCAGTGCAGCAGCACAGCCATAAGTGACTGCTCTGACAGCACAAGAGGTTGACACCCTCTAAGAAATTACATCGACTGGCACTAAGAAAGAACAGATCCCCTCTCCAATCACATGCCATGTCTGGACTTTGCTTTCCTGTAAGCTCCTACCCATGTATATATTCCTGTCAGTGCTGAACTCCACTCACTTTATGTATGCCAAAAGGGTACAAAGGTAAAACACAGAGACGCATGTTTAATGTCAAGGAAGAAATGAGTGATATATTGAGGAGTCCTCCAGGGGCACCACACTGACATTACACTACCAGAAACTTGAGGTATAACATGATGACACTGCTCACCAGAGAAGAGAGGGCTGAGACAGAGGTGGGGGGAAAGGAGGGCAGTATAACCACACAACTCATTTTCAGTACCAGCCACAGGCAGAGTCCTGGTCTGGGCTCTGTTACATTTGCTTTTCTCTATGACTGAATTTTCTTACAGGGAGGGCACACATTTTCTCTAGTCTTCCTGTTATCATACCTATAGAAGCTTTTCTCATTGCCTTTGACACCCCTGGTCAGCTTTAATTCTGTCAGGGCTTCAGCTTTCCTAATCTGCTCCCTGGCTGCTGACAATCCACCCCAGCTTTCTGCCACGCTTGTCTCTGTTTCCAGCACACCCAAGTAAGGCACCTGTGCCCTGGGGAGGTCATCCCTGCAGACCAACTTCAGCCTCTCTGGTCCCCCAGGGCAGTCTGCCATAAGAATTTGCCAAGTAGAGTCATCAAAAAGCCATAATACCTGCTATTCTGAAGTATATGGTTGCAGGTCTTTAAAATTTGTATTCACAAAGGGCTCCAAGTGAGCATCAGGACCAGGTCAGCAGAATTCAGAAGTAGTCCAGTGAGGAAACAGCTGATCAGGAGCTTACTTTAAGTTCAGACATTTTCAAGGTTAGTGGAGTGTTAAACTGTTAATATTTGCCTATTGCCTTCAGTGGGATTGGAAGTTGGAGTCATACAGCAAACAAATATCCCTGAACCTCCCACAGTCATCTTATTTCCAAGAACTGCCTTTTTTTTTTTTTTTTGCTGGTGAGCTGCTGACTTGTGCTTCAACAAAGTGGAGGAGGTAGTGGTGGAGCTGACTATACTTTTCAATGAACAAAGAACATCTCTCTGCAGATGCTCAGGCTGCTGAACATCAATATTCTTGCCTCACCTTTGAAAAAAAACCAAAAACTTTCCTGCCTTCATCTGATGAACATCTTCTGACCTGCTCAAAAGTAGCATTTAAGACAAGCAAGATTATTTCAGCCTAAGAACAAAAACTGTAATGATGTAATGATGTAACCTGTTGCCATAGCAACCAGCCATTCGGTCCAGGTCAAGGATTTGCAGGTTAATACAGCATCTGTATGGAAGGAGACACCTACCAAATGTCTGTTACAGAACCTTTGCTTACACACGTAGCTAAGAGAGAAAATTGCTATGTTTGCATCCCTGCTGCAGCTTTTCATTACCTTTACTTTGCTCATACAACAAAATATGCAGCTGCTCAGGGAGAAAAGTAAATGAGATGCTTTTCAGAATTGTTATGAACCAGGTAAGAGTAGAATAGAGAATACTCTTCTGAGAGCCCAGACAAATAAATAAAAACTTAATTCTTGTTTTAAACCTTTACATGAGGATAACAGCTGCAGTTATCTTTCAAGTACAAAAATTATGAAGTAGGAAGCTCAGATCATAAACTGGTGTGTGCCTGCCTGTCATGCTTTTTTCTTAAAGTCAGTGACCTCAGTTAAGGCTTTGACAAAAAGGGTTTCAGAGGCATTTTCAAGGCTGCTGCACTTTGGCTCCTGTCATACTGAAGAAAAAAAAAAGAAAGAAATGTACCATGATATAACAGCACATCAGGCAGAGTCCAAAAGCATTTTCTCCACCCTTTCCTAACTGGCTGTACGAAAGCAGAGGGGCTGGTGGTGGCTCCTCTTACTGACAGAGACAAGCCCTGCATGACACAGAGGCAGAGCTGGGAAAGGCATCTAGCTGAAGGGGCTCATTTATCCTGCACTGACACATCATTGTCCTGTCACCCCTCTGCTCTTGAGCTTTCTGTGCTTCTGTTGCATATTTCCTGCGTTAGATCTAGGCTACTCTGTAGCACAAAAAAAATAAAAAAGAAATTGCTCCATACTCGATATTCTTGCAAAATTTGGCAATAAAACAAGAATGTTCCATAGCAAAACAAACAATGGGGCATATCCAAAGGGATCAGTCACTCAGCAAGTGTGTTCCTCCCCGGTGCAATCACAGTGGGACTTCAATCCCTACATCTCCAAACTGTTAACACTCACTGAGGGAAGATGAAGAGGGGCCAGGCTTACCTCTGGTTTGTGCAACATCACTAAGGCCATACAAAGTCAGTGCAGAGCCAAGATAAAAGGCAGAACTTCAGAATTACCTCCTCTTCAAGAAAATTTTTCATGGCATATCTAGACATTACAGAATGAGAACGGGTACCATCTCTCATTATATATAAAGAATTTCAGTAAGCCTTGTGCGTTTTCCCTGCAGTGTTCAAAGTCTCGTTCCCACGGACACGAATGAGAGATTCACGTTAGAAATCAAAATAGGCTGTAGTTAATGTCACATGTAACAGCACAACAGTGATGCGAGGAGGCTTTCCTGGAGCACTGCCAGCCTGGTCTTTTAAAGTGTGCTACTCCAAGTGCCACACGTATCTGAAGAGCACGAGAAACCTCAGGGATGAGCCCTTGCTCTGGAAATAGTGCTGGCAAGGTTAGCTCACTTTTGCACAGTCACCAGTTGAACTGGGAGCGTCTGAGCCCGGCTGCTGGAGGGATCCACTCTGCACACAGCAACATATTCCCACCCAGCAGACCTTCCTCCTGCTCGAGAGGGGAGCCAGACAAGGCTGATGGTGCTCTCTGTGTTTCTGGGAGTGCTCTGCCTGTGACCTGGCTCTGACCACACATACACACATGCACATACGTGGTGTATACGTGTGCTCTGCCTGCCTGTGCTGACAGGGACTATGTTTTCAGCCTAAATATTGACCAGGCGCCATAGGAAATCTTGCCCCTTTCAGGCTGTTGGACTCAGTCTGATCTTTTCAGGTTGGACAGAGGAAGTTTTCCACATGTCCCTTTGAACTTGTGGATTAGACGCCATGCAAAATGTTTGCTCTGTTACTGAGATGAGGGCTGCAGAACCTTCCTCAGCTGGAGTTTTCAGGGCGACACCAGGCAGCAGTCACTGTAAAACCAACAAGCTGAACACCTGAGGCTCCTTTCAGACCTGACTCTGATTTCAAACACCCGGAGAGGCAGCAGATGCTGCACTCCGGGTGTTGGTACACGACACAGCCTGTGCCACCACATCTTACTCTGTTGTCTGCTCTTCGCAAGAAACATCTGCAGGGAGCAGGGAAAGCAGAAGCTGAGCAGAGTGGCTCCTGTTACTATTATTTTTTGGTGTTTTTAAACGGGAAAAACTCACAAATGCTCCAATTTCGCAGCCTATTCAGAGGCATAAACACCCTTTGTTCTGCAGGAAACCACTTAGGGACTGTAACCTCTGCATGTGCTGAAGCATCCCCTGGAAGCAGAGCCAGCACGGGCCTCGCTAATCCTAACTAGAGGCAGAACCTGATGGAAAAGGCAAAACAGAAAGGAAGGCAAAGAAAATTACTGTTTGAGTGCCAACATGCTGGATTGTTTCTGCTCTGCCTTTGCTGCAACCTAGAGAGAAAAGTAAAGTGTTCTGCAACAAAGACACAGTCGGGAAGGCAACCCTCCACACTCTGTTGCTTCTCTTCAAAACATTAATTGAATATAAAATGAGAGTCAGAATTTTTCTCAAAAACCTGACGAGACCATTTACAGTCTCCACACTTCAGAGGAAAACAGCAGCACTTACAAGATGTAGAACAACCTTGCAGGTTTCCCTTGAAAGCTGTTAGTTATGGTCTTAGAAGTCAACACTTGGCAGCACCTCTCCATCTCCCCTGCCCATCAAAACCCAGGCCACAGGCTCTGCTGAGTGGGGTATAACTTCAAGGCACCAGCTCTCAGAGAGTCTTGATGGCAGAGAACAGTCTCTCATCCTGACTGTACTTCGGAAAGGGCCAGAGGGGACTTATCTTCCTGGCTTTTAAATGCCATTTGAACAACACGCCTGCATTATTTTACATTTATATGAAGGCTTACCAATTAAATTATGGTTTTCTAGCTGGCCGCCAAAGCTGACGCTGACACAGTTATATTGAGATATGGCCAGATGTTGTGTTATAGCTGCCAAACAAGCTCCTTTATCCAGCAGATCATGGAATATAACAAAGGACTGCAATTGTAAGGGACACGCTGCCTCCAGCATCAATACCTGAGCAGAGGGAAAACTCTTCATAAAACATAGTTGTGCGAGCTAAATCTGCTGACTCCAGAGCCTGCAGTGGTCCTGACTCCCACCTGGGCAGGGCTGCTTTCCACAGCCTGCAGGTTCACACTTGAAGCCAAACCATCCCACAAAAGCAACACAAACCCATGAGAAGTACGGAAAGAACATGAAGATCTGTTTCCAGTGCATGACATATTCCACTCTGTGCAGGGCTGAAACAGAAGTTCTGGGAGGTGCATGAATGGCCATTTCGTCCTGTTCTCTTGTCTGCATTCACCCTTTGTGGTTCAGATTTGGTTGCTCGTGTAGAGCAGAGGAAAGACAAAGGCAAAAATCACTTTTGAGGAAGGTCCCAGAGACGTGTAGAGAAGCTAAGCCTTCAGTCAGGCTCATTTTGTTTAAAACTGAGAGCCAAATTACATTTCAATATACCTACACTGTTTAGGATGGAACTATCCAAGAATGAACTGAGCCAGCTTTGGGGCGCCTGAAAATTAAATAAGAGCAAGACAAGAAGGACTCAATTTGTTATTTTATAAAAATATCGGTTTAAAAACAAAAAGCAAGAAAAAAAAACAAAACAAAAACCCCCAAACAAACAAAATCCCCCACAAAACAACAACAAAAAAATCCCTTACAATTAATGGTAAGTTTCCAGGACTATTCTGGAGTGTATTTCAGAAAGCCTTGTGAAACTTCTCGCTCACAAATAAACAATTGCACAGAACTGCAGCCTCATCACAGCTACTTTTTAACCAGAAAGCTGCTTGTATGTGGCTAATTAGCACAAGCCTAAAGCAAAGAGAGGCACAAAAAGTCCCCAATTTTTTTTTCAGGCTCTACTCTAACACTTTTTGAAAGGCAGTGATAGAAGCAGAGAAGAGTGTTTTAACAAGCAACAAGTTAATTACAATGCAGTAATGTCCATTTGGAAAAATGAGCTATGTTTTGGAGCTATCAGCAATTCACAGATCCTGATTTTCCATGGGATCAAATAATATTATTGCTACAGTCCCAATCTGTGCTTGAGAAAATAACCCAATAAAGCTAAAAATTGCCCTAACTCAAAAAGGATGAAAAAAAAAAAAAAAAAAAGGCCTTCCAACACATCCTCCACCACTTTTATTGTTGATTTAACACCGACATAAAACACTAAAGCTGCCATGAAGTGGAACTCTGCCAGGTCCATGTGGACCTTGAACCACAACCCCTGGCTCTGCTGTGAAACAAGAGCAAGGCTAGAAGAGTTCACTGAAGTATCTTGCTCTGCTCTGCCTGTGCTGCAAAGGAATCCTTGCAACTCGTTCTGTTCTGGACCCAAACCTCAAGAGAGGTCAAGTGTGGACCCAAGTCACAAGAGAAATGCCATACAATGAATCCAGGGGTTGTAAGTTAAGACAAGGTGGACTTTGGAATCGGCCAAAAGGGCCTAGAGCCAAGGGTTCCTGCAGGCTTCAGTCAGCAGGTCACTTCACAACAGGAGGAAGGAAGGTCAAAGCGATGTAGAAGAGCTGAACCGACCATCCAGTGTTGATGCCAAGAGAACCTGGAAAGCACCGCCCCAAGCCCTGCCTGGACCCCGCCTAGACTCCACCTATCATTAATATGTATGATTAGATGTTGAAGTTGTATGAATATGGATGTTAAGATGACGTAATCATGTATGTTGACTGTATAAATTACTTTGCTTTTCACTGATGCCTTTGGGCAAGTTTGCCCAGTGCGAACTGGCTTGCCTCCAACATTGTCAATAAATACCTTGCTGCTAAAAGACCCAAAATTCCCTTAGCAGTTCCTTTTATTCCAAGGTTTTTCGGCATCACCTGCTGAGCAACAGAGCCCCCAGAGAACAGTCTCTGCACAGCCAAGGGTCCGAACACTAATTACTGAGACTGCTTAATCACCTATTTCATACAGAGATGTTGCTGGTTTGTTCTGACAATTACGTTTTATTCTATTTTTTTTTTTTTTTTGAGAGCTTTTCATGTTCTGTTAAAAAAAAAAAAAATTATTGGAGGATTACTTATCCATACCTGCATTTCTGGGAAAACTTTGCTGAGAGTTACCCAGCAGAGGTGTAGCTGACAGGGCAGGGAGCTGAGATATGTCCAGGAATGTCAGCCCATTCCTTTCCCTCCCTTATGCTGCTCCTTTTGGTTTTGCCCTAAACCCTACTGAGAGAAGAGGCTTCTCCACAGCACTTGATTGATTCTCAAGTACTTTGCAGGTAAACTCTGTTGCCAAAAGAGGCTTCCAAGCTTTTGCTGTAATACAAGTGGCAGTGATGATGAACAATTACAGATAAATGTCCTGAAATACTTTTTCAATTACTACATTTGCCCCTGAATTTTCCTGCCAATTACTGCACTCCTTTCTACAAGCTCTTGCTTCATCGGAGGGCCTAAAGAATGCAGAGCTGGGCAGGGCAGATGCAGCAAACCTGTATTTCCAGGTTGTATTTTACCTTCTCCAAGAAGTTTACTGGATTACCTAAAGCAAGCAAATCACACCCCTTTTCCCTGTCAGTCCTCCCCGTTCTAGAACAGCAACAATCTCTCTCTTCTATAGAGCACTCTCAGACCTACTGACAATAAGTGCAGTGTAAGAAGTAGGGATTTTTACAACCTCCCTCCTTTGCTGTAGGAAATCCCACACAGGACAGACATGTAGAAAATATGACTATAGCTAAGGTTTGTATTGAAATATCTATATAAAACAATGCCCTATAATGCATAACACAAAAACAGGTTTCTTCTTTCCCTTCTCTTGCTGTTAAATTAATCTGAAACCCAAATCCTAAAAGGAATTATATGCATGCTTAGCTTTAATCACAAGTAATCCCACTGATCTCAATGAGAACACTCCTACGAGCCCATTAAGAAATAAGAGCTCTTGCTGTTTACTGCAATATTAGTAGGCACAAGAACAAAACACATACCCAGCTACCAGTATGTTCTTTTAATATATTTATGGACTGAGCCCAATAGATGATACCTATCTTCCGGTCCACTAAAGGTCACTGCAGCCCAGATCTGTAACAGGCCGACCTATTTTGAGAATTCCCCAAAGGAAAAACCCCTCCTGCTCCCCACTGCAGTCACCATAAAGACATTGCTTCCCACTGCTGATGAAACCCCCTGCCTGCAGCATCAGCATGACAGCAACTCACAGCACCAGAGGCCTGCCCCGTGCTCTCTTCAGAGCAAACAACAGACACAAAATTTAGCTAGTCAGACAAGTGTGCTTTTTCAGCTGAAGTTTTTATCCCCCACCTCAGCAAAAACAAAAAAAAAAAAAAAAAATGTTCTAACCCTTCTAAAGTAATTTGAGAGCGATACAAAGCTGAAGTTTTTTTGAATAACCAGATTGAGATAACGTAGAAAATAAAGGTTGGGATAATGCTGCATTCTTAAATATTATGCCTTAACATCTCTGCCATTTTATCAGTCTACCACTCCTCAGTAAGGCCTGAAAAATGTAGTGGTTGCTTTCCATTCCTTTTACATTTTGAAAATCTACCACTGTCGGAAATTGCTTGAGAGCAGTGAAAAATAAATGAAGGGTTGGGGTTGAATGAAGATTAGCAATTGAGGTTATTCCCTCCTAATTTTAGAGCTCAGTCATTTAACCAAAGGAAACTTAATCTCTGGGGTTATCAGCACCTTCATGCTTTGTAGGAGTTGATAACTTAGCAGCACCTAGAACGGGAGGATTTCCCCATGTATTTTAAAAAGAGGAACTTTTTTCCCAGGCGTTACAGGCTATTGGATGCTGGAGGGTACCAGCCTTGTGACGGGGATGGTAGCGAGCAGCAGACCAGCAGTTTCTGAAAGGTGCTCTCTCAACCCCAGTACATGAACACACAAAAAAAGCTGCTGACCTTCTGTCAGGGAAAAAAGGTGCCTCACCGCATCTCCCTGGTGCGAAATTAACCCTTCCCCAAAGACACCAGGGAATAAACACTGTGTTCCTCTCTGCCCTCGTGAGAAAGCAGCATCCTTTCTGATGGAGTCCTAACAGAAAAAGTGGTTTCAGAGCAGCCAGAGAATTACACGGTACATTCTCTGCTCGATGGGCAAGAGGAGGAAGGATGTAAAGCTCTTACCTTCCCTAAAACAAAGGACCAGCCGCTTTAAAACCTGTTTATATTATCATATACTATGGCTATTTTTATGGCTCTTCTGCTGTGTCTTCATTCTGTCTATATTGCAAATATGACCAGATCAGGCCAACTGTCACCAGGATCTATAAAGGAAGGAATGGGTTGGAAACACCTGTCAGAATACTCTTGTTTTTAAACAACCAGGCAAATGACCTATTTATCTTGAAAACACTTTTTCAAGAGCCCTCAGTCGTAAGGTCTCATTACAGATTCCAGGCATATAAGGACAGAGGACACATCTTAATTTGTAAATACTGGGCTAAATGCATGGATAGCTAATTCACTTCACTATGCAAGTAAGCAAATGTAAAATACATTTCAAAAAATCAAAACTCAAAATGAATAACTTGTTTCCTAGCACAAACATTCTCAGCAGCTGCTGGGATTGGTTATGCTGATTCCTGGATGATGAACCCAAGACATCTCAGACACCTCAGGACTGTTTACCTAACAGATTCTGCACTCCAGGATCCTCAGAGAGCGAAGTCAAGTACTCCATACATATGGGGAAAAAAAAAACGAAAAAAAAAAAGGAAAAAAAGAAAGGACTACCTCTGTCTTACACCAAACAAGAATGAAAGCAGATGAAGCCCCGATCACCTCCAGTGCCAGAAGTGTATCACTCTGGTTAATAACCTCATCACTTAACAGTGAATTACCAGCAGTACAGAATTCCTTTTTCTCTCACGTATCTGAGCTCTTCACAGAGTTTTGCCACTAGAGGATCACAGCTTTAGAAGACACAAACGAGGAGCTAATTTGCCTTCTCCATCCAAATTTTATTAATCTGATATAATGGAAACTCCCGCTTCCCTTCCTCCCCCCAAAAAAATTTAAAAAAAAAGAAAATCATACATTTGTATCTTCTATCACCAAGATTAGGCCCAGAGAGATCTCTACCTGCCTGGTGGCCCCAATTCCAGCTGCACACAATTGTGCTATGTCTGTGAAAAATTAGCAAATTACTCCAAAGTCAAGCAGGACTGAGGTCTCTACAGTCATCACCAAACAACAGACCAACCAGTCACCTGCTACTAATGTGTGTCAGAGCTGTTGCCTAAAATTGGCACTAAAAAGAAACCTCTAAGACTCAATTTGTGAGTTTCAGAAGTCAGACATTCTTCAGTGGACACCGTGTGGACTGGTAATCATTTCACCACACTGCACACAGAGATACCTTCACTACAGCTCATATGTTTGCATTACATGATTATTCATTTTCATTCCCCCATTCCTGCTACATATTCATGACATTTCCCAACACGGGAATCACAAAGCCTACAAAAGACACTAAATACTGACAAAGGATTGCTCTCTGTAACAACAGAAAGGGTCACAAAGCTTTACAGCTTCTAACATAGCAAAGAAAGGTTCATGAAGTTTCAACTAGAATGACTGTGGTCTCAACTTCCCCCTAACACCCCGTGCAACTTCTTTCTTTGTTTTTGTTATTTAGGGATTATTTAATAGTTCCATGTTTGTTCTTGCAGATTTCCTCTCCTCTCATTCACGGAACAAAGGTAATGACAAGACAATAAAGATGCTTTTCTGTCTACACCTAACACTATAAGGGAAATCTAATAAACATGGCAGCATTCCATGAGCCATGAGAGCTTGTTTCATTAGCCAGCGTAGTGCATTTAGGATAGTTACCATAACAGGAACATTGGTTGCCCCAAACAGGCTCTTTCTGACTGGTTTACAATGCCATACTGAAAAGAAAAATATTTACAAAAAAAAATAAATAGGAAGAAACTTCTTTTATGCTACTTGTTGAACTCATGTTGATAAAGTGGTGGTGGATTATGCTCATCTGGAGGAACAGGATTAGTGAATTCATTTCATTATCTTTCCCAGTCAGGTGTGTTTTCTGCACCGTTTTCTAAGTAGCACAGCAGAGCTCTGTCAGGGCTGCAAACAATCTAGGGAACACTTAAATTCAGTTAAACAAAAAGCCAAACCTCTTTTTGCTTAGTAGAGAAGAAACAAGTGAAATGTACATTTATCTTTTTATTACAGTTGCACTTATTTGATAAGGTTTCAAAACAGAAGCCCAACATTTTGGCCCTACAGGCGTGAGAAGACTTGATGGTTCAAGGCAAGCTCTGGAGCAGTGGGACAGGTTCTCAGCAACCTTCATTCTACCAAATTACCACAGGGCATGTACACACCCAGGGTGGTCTGGGGTTTTTATTCATCTGCAGGATTAAGCTGCCAAGTGTCTTGAGTTTTCAGAGTGTTTTTTTCCCCAGGCCCCATTCCTTCCCCTCTCAGTGAAGAAACCTTTTTGATGCCTCACTTAATAAAGTGCAGGACAAGCAAAAGAGAAGTTCTTTTAACACGCTGAGCGCTACCTGCAAGTTTCAGAAAGACCTATGGCTGTTTGAAAATTAGAGGTGAAAAAGGTTAAAAGCCCAGCATATGTGTGGATGTTGCCGTATCACCTTTTAAAGCACAAATACTCCTTTCCCAAGGAGTTGCTCTCCCAATGCAAACACTGCTTTATCACACCCATCCAAGCTCTTTCTCTTTGCTTCTCCACTTCTTTCCAGCTCTGCTGTAGTTTTGTCTCCTCACTGCTGCTTACCTACCCAGGGATGGCAAGACAGGCAGAGCTCCCATGGACCACAGCAACAGTAATGGGAAGCACCCACTGAAGCTTCTTCCAACAAACCTGCACAACACACGGTGCAATATCCTCTCCACAAGACAGATGAAACCAAGGTGGCTTCAGTCAACATTCAAAAGCAAAAATGCCAACGTGCATTCCAGTCCTGCATCTCACCAAAGTCCTGACACCAAAACCTGGAAAGCGATTCCCGTTTTAATGTGAAAACTGGTCAGTTAATTTATCCATTTATCTCCACTTGTTTTGACACTGGCAGTTCATTTTCAGTACAAAAGCAAAGAGGTCTCATTCTCATCTGTTGAGCTTAGTTATTGAAGTCTGTTGATACAGCAGATGTTCTTCATTACAAACAAAGAAAAAAAGTCTACCCTTTGACTTTTAAAATTAACTCTCTCAGAGCTAATGTGGTGGTATTTTGGGGTTGTTGTGTTTGGGCTTTTTTGGGCGGTGTGAGGAGCGGGTGATGAAACATCCAATTAACACAATTTGGAAAATAATGAGGATACTAAGAATGAGAAGTTGAAAACTACAGAGATTGATTCTCCTTTTTGCTCTACAAAATAAACATTGCTATTCCTTTAAGGAAAACCCAGGCCATACTTCATTGACTTAAACTCCAGTTGCTCACAAATAGTAACTCAGCTCACTGTCTGAAGAAAATGAGATGTTCGCTGACCATGTGAATATAAACCCAGGAGGACAAGTCCAAAATCACCAGCCCTCCAGTATAAGGGAAGTTGCCTGATCCAGTAGGAAGAAATAAATAATTTAGTAAATAATTGACAGTAAAATATTACTAAGTGGCATGCATTGTTTGTGACAGTTTTTAGTAAGACTAACTAAGGCTTTCTTATATATGCTGAATTTAAAATATTAACCTATTGCTCTTTATTTTGTGACGATTAAACTGCAAGTTGGATTTACAGTATTGAAGCAGATTTGTCTTAATTTTCTCACTTATTGACACGAATGACAGAAAGACGCTCAAACACTATGCTATTGATTTTTGGCACAGTGTCATTCTGTGTTCACATCTGTAATCAGAGAACCAACAGCTGAAAGACTAACCCTCACTGCATAAAAATTAATTTGGCAAACCAGTGCAAGGAATTGGATAAAAATGATTTTGCACAAAATCAGTTAAGGAAACTGTTGCCCTAGTTAACATTTGTTGTTTGTTTTGTTTTCCTTTTGTTTGAGAAGCTCCTACACAAGTTCAGCATGATGCCAGGAGTTACATAAAGGCTGAGCTTGTCTTCTCTCTGTCTGTAGATGGAGCCTTGATGCATTTTTTTTTTTAATAAGACAGAGAAAGGCAATAGCAGTGACTAGAGCACAAGGTAATTATTAATAAACTGTCACCCTGTTTTACACAGCAATTCCATACCATATATAAGAACATAAGAATCACCTTTTTCCCCACCAAAAGCTGTCTGAAACACGGCCCCACCACACTCCTTTACAAAAGGAAAATATTCTCATCCCAGTTTACACATGGGTAAGCAGGTTCAGAAGGGGGGCGTCAAACCCCTGCAGCAAACATGGATTTTAATAGGATTTGGAGGAAGCTCAGCACTTCTTCAAACAAGCCCAGAAGCCACTCTGCCGGAAAGGCTTTCCTATGTCCTCCGACGCTCCCCCCATGCAGTGTCGGGGCCACCCGATGATGCTGCTGGGCTATTTCCACATCCCTTACATGTGACCCCTGCGCTTCGCCCGTGCCCTGGACATACTCCCGAAGGAAAGGCTTTTCCCTTTTGTCCTCTCTCCCCCTTGCCCGGGTGGGTGTCTTTGGAGCGCCGTGACCCGCAGGACTGCCCCGGTGGAGAGCAATGCGGCGGGGACGGGGCAGAGCCGAAAGCGCTGCTCTCCCAAAGGCTAATTACAGCTAGCGGGGATCCAGCCATAGGCACTGACCTCTGCAGCTCCCGGGGCAGAGCCGCGATCCTGCGGGATTGCCCCGTGCTCTCCGCAGCTCCCGCTGGCGCCGCGCTCCGCAGCCCCGGCGCATCACGGACCGCACGCCCGGCGCTGCCGCCGCCGCCGCAGCGATTCCCCCGGCCGGGAGCCCGAGGAGGCTCCGCAGGGGCGGGCCGGGGCCAGAGGCAGCTGCAGCACGGACATCCCTCTTAGGATACCCCGGGAAAGCCGCCCGGGGCTGCCGCCTCCCTCGGGCACCTGAGCGAGACAGCCCCGGGCACCCTGGTGTGACCTGTGCGAGACCCCCGGGCACCCTGGTGTGCGGCTGCCAAATTGATAAACATCGATAAATTAAATATCAGATATCAATAAGAGGCGGTGTATACGCTTCATATGCCTCGGTAAAGTCAGCCATAGAGAAAGAACATAAAAAAGGGAACTTACAATTACGTATCTATTGAAATCAGTCACTGCGGAATGCTGAACGACCAGGCTGCAGGGATGCTTGGCAGAACACACAAGACAGGGCCCGGAGGAGGAACAAACAGTGCCTACAGCCTGAAGTGCTAACGGGGTAAAAGGAGATTTTGGCAGGGGGAGACGGAGACCATTGACTCACAGCCCACCAACTCGCAAGGAGACTAATTAGCATAAGAAGTAAATCATTGAATCAACAGAAAATACGCCCTTAATGAGAGCACTGTGTAACTTGCAGCCAATGAATACTGATACTTCTGTTTGCTAAAATGTATAAATAGCAAAGTTTCAATGATGCAGAGCTAGCCCTTTGTGGGTTACCACCTAGATGCCTACTTTGCACAAACTAGAATAAAGAAATAGAAACCTTGCCTCGGTGTTGGGCTGTCATTGCACGCCGGGTGATGAGCGTGGGTTCAGCACAAGCACCCCAGCCAGGCACGAGCAGAGCCTGCTCACTGCAGTGCCTTGCAGACACAGGCACACAGCACAATGCTTGTGTCTGCCCAGCTGCACCCCTAGGGTTTACACTGCAGGACGAATCTGTCCTCTGGAAATTGGGAGTTTCAACAGTGCCAAGAGGGAGAGAAATCACTCTGTGCCTGGCTTTGCCCAAGCAGGAGGCAGCCCAGGCCAAGTGTTAGACAAGCTCTTACTCAACAGTGTTTACCTCCCTCTCTGCAGGGATTGCTTCCTGGCCCTCAACATAAGTGCTAGCTTTTCCTAGGAGAGCCACTTTTAACCCAGGTCTTACTCCTGGCCTCTTTACTTGTCATTTCTTATCTACATGCCACAGGACTTTTAACTGCTTCTTTCAGGGCTCGAAGATAAAAGCCTGTGAGGGTGCAGATATTTTCCCCCAGGTCAGCAGTTGCTGCAATGAACAGTGTATGAAATGAGGATGGTCTGAATTCCACATGGAACCTAAAACTGTGTCACATTGGGACTACAAGTACAAAGGACCAAATTATGTACTCATTCACCTCAAACAAAGTACACATAAACGGATAACTCAGTGCCTTTTTTTGTTTTGCACACAAGTGGGTTCAATTCAACCTGTTTCTGGTAAACCTGGGCAGGTGCTGTGTAAGTAGTCATACCAGAATAAATCTGTCTTCTTCCTATAAAAGTTAAAAATTCAGTGCAGCTCCAGATTCTATAAATTCTTTGTTCTGAAATTCTTCAGTTTGGGATTTTGAGAGTGACACACCTTTCTTTCCATGTTTTCTCACTCAATTCTCACCACTTAACTTCTTCATCAGAAAGACTTCAGGAATTCCCTTGGCCTCCTCCCAGCTACATTTCCTTGGCCAGAATCACATTTTCTGAGCCAGTTGTGAAGTCTTAACTTCCACAGTCTATCATATCTTCACCTCCACACAGGGTTCATGTTGACATGGCTATGCTGGTTGTTTCAAATATGTCACAAGATGTTCCAGAAGTCTTTCCTTCCCCTCTCAAACATGTTGTAATACCATAGGCTAAAGTACAGATCTATGCCGCAGTGGCTTTAATTACAGTTATTGCACAACTGAAATAAGGAGGGGCTCCAGAGACTAACTCAAGAATTATACACAAAACTAACAAGCAGGAAGTTTAAAGTCTGAAGGTCTTCAACATCCATGTGGTGTTACACAAAGGGGCATGGGCAGACCAGGTGATACAGCATTTAAAGATACACATCCTGAGTTCAACATATGGGACTGTATGCTTAGCATAAAGTAATGAATCAATTAGCACATCATAGGAAACCTTAATGCATAGCAGACCATATGAAAGGATGCATATGGGAGTGATGAGAGGCAGATGTAACTCAGAGCCCTTGGATTCAGTAACTGTGCTCCCACTTGCACAGGCACATGTTCTACAGGATGTGGGACCCGTCCAACCTCATAATTAACCTTGTCAAAAAAACCAAAAAAACCCCTCACCTACATTCCAAATGGATCAGATCCCAAAAGCAGAAGGAAGTGGCACAACACGCAGCCAAAGAGGAGGGAGGGCACAACTGCCTCTTTCCACCACACTGTAGCATTAGGTTCACTTAAACCAGCCACGCACCTCCATGCTGGCTGATCCCTGTGTACAGCCTCGAGCTCCCTCTGCCAAAAGTTTGTTTGCTTATTCAGGTGGCTAGATAAAAACACCAACATCTAAATGAGCTCCAGACCTGGACAGGATTGGGAGGGTGGGGGGAATGGTTCCTCCAGATGTGGAGCGAGATATGGGCTCTGGAGGAGTCATTTGTGGCTGTGAGATGAGTGGCCAGCGTGGCAAGAGAAGTTGGGGCCCCAGGGTGGTGACACTGGGCAGGGGAAAATGCCAGCCAGGGAAGGAGCAGCAGCAAATAACCCTCAGCATGGTCATAGCTCTACAGGTATAATGGTGTCTTAAGCCGCCTGTTTCTCTTTCCATATGGAAAAAACAGAGAAATTATCTATAAATAATGAGTACCTTTCAATACCAATAAAAGTTCAACAGAATTGGATGGATATTGTACAGCTTTCACTGTTGTAAAATTACCAGGAAAAAAGGCCTGCAGGGGTAGTGAGGCCAACACAGGCATAGCTGGGAACTGTGGACAAGCTTTTGGCACAAAATCCTTCTTCAGGTCTGAAATAGATTTTTCAGGGGATAATTAGAAATGTCAGAGTCAGACCACCCTGAAGGTAAAGGCGCCCAGTTCCCACAAAGAAGGAAGGGTAGTGGAAATGCAGGAGGAGAGAAAGAGAGGTTTAAAACCCTGTAGATTTGCACACAAAGCAGTCTCTGAACTCCAGGGCTTCTTAGGAGTCTAGGAAGAGGCTCCTTTTTTTTGTGCTGTATTTCTCATTGTCTCTCTTTTGGTCAAATCCCCACATCCTTTAGTTCTGTTGACTGTCTTTTTGTACCATGTTTCCCTCTGCTCTCACCTTCTACAATCCCCGGGGCATTACAAGTCCTAGCCAGAAGACATGTTAATTACTTTCAGCTACAATGTAGCAATTTCCCACATGTCAATTATTTTGTGAGGATCAATTGAACAACACAAAATCACAGTCAGCTCCTGATGACGGGAGTTGACTGGAAACCACTGCAAGCCCTCCATGGGGAAAAAAGAGAATTTTGAGAATAAAACAGCAGATAAATCACAGTGCTAAGGCAAAAAGTGTGAATAAGAAGCTGGAAGCTACACGGATAACAGAACAAACTGGCTTGGCCACAGTGCTGAAAAGAATGCCTGACTCAACTCCTCAGGCAGGAAGCACACAGTAAATATCAAAGCAGGTAGGATGCAATAAGGAACAGCAGCTGAGAACGCACTCTGACGTTATTGGCACACTCATAATTTAATTTCATATGAATCAAAACCACAAGCCAAGGCTCGGGATCGTGTAATCCAGCAGCACTCACACACACGCTTTACAAATGCTACAGCCTAAGTGCTGAGCTCAGGGACAGCTCGCTTAAATAAACCCCAACTGGGACACCAGCTTACGCAGGACAATGGTGAGGGATAAATATGGAATGGAAAAGATGAGCTAAAGACAGCAGTGATTAAGTAAAATATTAATACCAGTGTGTGGAATCAGACAGTCAGATTAGAGCCAGAGTTTTCTTTGGGGATTGCTGGGCAGACGCTTGCAGGGACTCTGTTTGCTTTTTCAATTTGGTCTGACTGCCGGAGAGTGGTTTTATGATGTCCCTTGGATCAGGGCTTGTCCTGAAAAAAATGATAATAAAGCACCATAAAAAGAGAGCGGATCTCTGGCAGCAAGTTCAGGTGTGGAGGGGATCCAGGCTGTCTCTGGCAGCAGGCTGGGCACCACAGCTGTGTTTGGAAACTCCCACCCTGCCACCAGGGACAGGGACCCTGCCTGGAATAAAATGTGACTGAGACTCAGGTGGCGTAGAGCACACACAGCAATATAAGGAAGATATTAAGCTATTAGAGTGATGCCTAGTCCTGCAAAGGGCTTTCAAAACAATATTAGTGGAGATAGATGAAGTAACCCCTTTATTAGAAGCTTCTAGGTGCACAACAAAAGTACCTGTGTGCCCCCAGCCAGATGTTCCAGTTCTTATCACTTCCAGTAATTAACATATTGGATGCCGATACCTGTTGTCCCCCGGTGCCCACCCCCAGAACTCCTCAGGACTGTCCCTTGGAGCCCCTGCCAGGGCTCTGAGCTGACCCTCCTGTTCTGACTCCAAGCTGTCCCATTGTCTCAGCTGGAGTACTCAGGAATGTGTGTCCAACGGAACTTAGGGATGTGTGAGAAAGCACTCCACAACTTCTAAATGCCACCTGAAACGCGAGAGACTTAGGAAAACTTCTTCAACTTGTTTAACAATCTGTAAGACATGCATTGAAATCCATAGGCATCAAGAGAACGTGCAAAGGAGGGCGATGAGGGTGGGGAAGGGCCTGGAGGGGCAGCGTGTGAGGACACTGAGGGCACTGGGGGTGTTCAGAGAAGGGGAGACCTCAGTGCAGGTCCAGCGTCCTCGGGACGGGCAGGCGCTGATCTCTGCTCTGTGGGCACCAGGGGATGGGCTGGAGTTGTGTCGGGACANCGGGGACAGGTCAGGTTGGAGATCAGAATGAGTTCTTCCCCCGGAGGGTGGTGGGCACTGCCCAGGCTGCCCAGGGCAGTGGGCACAGCCCCAAGGCTGCCAGAGCTCCGGGAGCCTTTGGATGATGCTCCGGGAACAGGGGGTGATCCTTGGCGATGGCGCTGTGGGGAAGGGCCGGGGGTCGGGCTCGATGGTCCCGGTGGGTCCCTTCCAACATCCTGGGAATTCCGTGGCACCCGCCCCGCCCTCTGCCCCCCCGCCGCCGGTACCGCACCCCGGGGCACCCGCACCGCCGGTACCGCACCCCGGGGCACCCGCACCGCCCTCTGCCCGCCGCCGNCACCCGCATTGCCCTGTGCCCCCCGCCGCCGGTACCGCACCCCGTGGCACCCGCATTGCCCTGTGCCCCCCGCCGCCGGTACCGCACCCCGGGGCACCCGCACCGCCCTCTGTCCCGCACCCCGGGGCACCCGCACCGCCCTCTGTCCCGCACCCCGGGGCACCCGCACCGCCCTCTGCCCCCCGCCGCCGGTACCGCACCGATGGCGGCGCAGGCGTGAGATCGGGAGCGCAGCGCTGTAAGTGGGGCCGGCAGGGAGGGGACACCGAGGGATGGAGGGGACACACTGAGAGCCAGGGGACACCCGGGGCAGGGAGGGGACGCCCCCAAAGTTCCCCCTCTCCCTCCTCATTGCTTCCTTCTGCTTCCCAGCCTGGTTGGCTTCGCCCCAGTCACTTTCTGTTCCTTCCCACGGACTCTTGGAGCGCAAGAAGAGAGCGCGTAGCGTGGGGTGCGAGAGTGGGCTGGAGCGCTTCTTTTAGGGGCAGAGTTTGATAAACTGAGCGTTCGTCCAGCCAAACAAACCAAACCCCAATCAACAAACACCCAAAGCCTCCTCCGCAGCCGGTTCCGGAGGCCGCAGCAATAGCGGGCAGCCACAGCCAGGTGGCCCCGTCCCACCGCCCAGCTTAGCATCGCGCCGGACCTCTGGGGGCAGGGTCGGGGATCAGCCGGCCCTCTTAGGGTGGGCTTTGCCAGCGCATCGCGGCGTTCTGGGCATGGCAGGGCCGCAGAAGGGAGGGGAAAGGGGCAGGAGTGTCCCCCCATCCAGCAGCAACTCACAGCTGCAGTGCAGTGGGAGGCTGCAACTCTTTGTTTCCAGTCTGAGCTTTAACTCAAATTTAAACAGTGAGCCGGCGTTCCATAGAATGCAGGAGCCCCAGTCCGGGGGTTCTCACCTGGGTGTGGTAGAGAAAGATGCGTGCGTGCTGACAGATAACCAAACACTGCCCTTCTGGCAGCTGGGTGGCTGGAGACCCTTTTATGTTAGTTAAGGTCTGACAAGAGCTTCTGCCCTCCCTATCGCAGTTATTTAAAGTGCTGAAATATTTCAGATCGAGCAAATTCAATTAGACACAAAGTGCAAAGAGAAATTATCTTAAGCAACAAAGCAATTATAAAGTTGTTGCATTTATTCCCTGAGGAAGAAAGGATTCTCAGCCAGAAAGTGGGTGAAGAGGTTAGTCAAACTTAACATGTCATTTTTTTGCTAGATAAACTTTAATTTAGACTACTGCAAATTGTATGAAAAAACATGGAGAATGGAGATAAGGAGCTTTTGGGATTAAAAATAAAAATAAACTGCAAACCCTTCATTACTATCTTACAGCTTTTTCTAAGTAGCACTTTGCTGTTGCAGTTCTGAAATTAATGAAGTGTGCATGGATTACTGCTGAGCATATTTCACTTCAAAGCTGGTTATTCCCCAGAAGTCAGAGGCTTTGCATGTCTGTTAATGCAGTACTTTCCAGGCCACTTTTCTAACACAAACTTCTGGGGTTTGACTCAGTGCCAGAGAAGCAAAATAACATCCTTACCTCTGCAGCTGTGACCACAACAGAATACAAAGCAGGAAGAAGAGCTGATGCCGGGGGTTGTTTTCACCTCGAGAGCTGGAGCTCACACAAAGAGCCCAACCCACACATGCCCTCCCAAGCAGCAGAGCTCCTGGGCCACTTGGCCTTTCTTTTATACCCGCCACGGTTTAGGCAGCACAGGTGAATGCAACTTCTCTGTTACACAGCACTGCTCCATGTGAGCTTTGTTAGGGCACAGGGGCTTCCCTGATCTGCCCCTACTGCCTTATCTGCTCTGCAGCACAGCCCTTAGAGCAGCTGGGAGGGCAATTTGGTGGCAGCCCAGCTTGTGGTTGTTCTGAGGATTAGGAGGGGGCTCTAGATTTGCACACAGAGCTCACTGCTTGTCCAGTCCCCAACTGCACAAGTGCCACAGAAACAGAAGTCAGCAACAACGCTTGATCTTGAAATGCTTGCATGTTCAAGCAAGTGGGAGGGGAGAGGGGGGAAAAGGGACTTAGCTGGAGTTTTCTGTTTGTCTGTAACACTGTTAGTGACTCAATCCACGGTTTTGAGTTGTGATTTTGCATAACTAAGGAGGTTGCAGGAAAAGGCTGTGACCATGGAGCTAGCATGGGACCTAAGCTCATGAAGATGTAGTCCTACTTTTTTCTACTTAGCATCTTCTAAGGAACTCCTTGAGAGTGTACTCCTGAGAAGTTACCTGATACACAAGAAAACTTGACATTTTACTAACGCTGTTCCAGTTATCAGTTCAGCATTGCTTCTTAGTCTCTTCCATGCTGTGAGCAACTTGGAAAGCATCATCAGCTACTTTATACTGACATTTGCCTTTCAGCATGTTTCGGGGATGCTGTCTGGTATCAGAATGTCTGAAGTGACAAAATACTTTCATCTGGTGTGGTGGTGTTTTTTTTTAACAACTGCACAGCAGTAATAACACTTGTTCTTAACCCCCCCCCAGCTCCCTTCCCCCAGGGCAGAGCAATTTGCTTTTCTTGGTATTTACGTATTTTCATTAAGTGTTTGCATAACATACGGCCAGGTAAAACATTCCCTGTTTCCAGAGCTCTCTCGAAGTGCTCAGCATATCCTCAGTACACAGCAGATAATAGGGGTTTTGCCCTGCCTTTCTCACCCCTCCCTACACCAAATAAAAAGTCAATCCTGATGTTAATTTGATCTCTACACTAAACATAGCAAGCCATTACATCAAAATGTATTCTGCCATCACATTATTAGACCTCTTGTAGATCAAACTGGAGGCACGTGAACAGAGAATGTTTTCTCTTTTCATATCTGTAGCTGTATCTGCTTTGAAGATTGGCTTTGTAAGCTTCTCCCATTAAGTAACAAAGAGATAGAAATCTTCCCCCTCCCTGTGTGCCTCCTGCAGATGCGGATTAAGTTCATTAACAGCAACAGTAATCTCCCAGACTGTCTGACAGGTGTTGATCTATGCCCCAGCACCAGTGCAGATTCTCACTTTGATGCTGTTAAATGAGCTAGAGCCCAGAGCGTGGGTTTGAAGCAGATTGTCTCCATGCACTGCACTTTTGACTTGAACATGAAGTTTTCAGATGGATCCCCGGAGGCTGCACCACAGGTGAATACCTAACACCCTCCGCAACTCTTAGGTGGGAAAGTCCTTGAGAACAGGCATGAGCGGCCCTAAACAAACCACACACAGAAAATCCACGTAGTGGGAACACAACCCTCAGCATTGGGGATTTTGATTTGCAGACCTGATATAGATATAGCCAACATTTATTATAAAAAACCATCTAGCATTAAAGTAATTTCAAGTTGATGTGTTCACCTTCCCCAGAAGCAAGGCTCATAAGAAATGGCAATATCCATAGGGAAATTTGATCCAGCAGGAGTCTAACACAGTCCCAATGCTTTTCAGTCTTCCAGCAGTCTACGAGAGCCTCTACGACTGGCTATGTGGTGCTGGCGAACCCCACAAATTGAAGGTGTAAGCACAGGGTGGTACACCAAGATCTAGACTGCTCGAAAAGACGTGGTCATCTGAACAACATTCATTTTAATGTAACGTGAGAAATCATTCACCCTGAGGCTGGAAAATGCATGTCGTGTACTTAGGAAAAAAATAAGAAGATGCTCAGGATGCAAAGACATTTGTAGATACCGAGTGACTAAACTGCCTAACTAGAGCTCACTTTGGCAGATTCTTAGTAAAAGGAATACAAGCCTTGCCAGAGAAATAAATTAACAGATTTGTGTCCTGTTTATGGCATAAGAGAACTATGAAAGAAGTTTTAACATTAAAACCAGGCAGAAGCGTAAGTTAAAAGGTTAGAGAACTGCAAGAAGGTGCTCTGGAAAGCATGTGAGATAAGAGTGATAAGGATTGATTAGATGGATTTAGAGGCAATTCAGATACTTTCCATATGGGCGTGGTTTTTTGGAAATTACTGCTGGGCTCCTCTTCACCCTACTTGGGGGAAAAAGTACAAGCCAGTAGGAGAAAGACAGACCCAGCCAGGTAAAAAGTCAGAGATAACTTAGATGGACACACGGTGAGGCAAACGAGTAATGAAATCCTTATTTAGCGGGATGATGTTTTTTCCTGAGGTCTTAAAATGAGGAACAGTATTTTCTTAAAAAGTCCTTCATGTCCTATCAGCTCAGTGCAGACATCACTAGATAAAGGTCTGTGTACTCTGATCTCTGGTATCATTTTCTTCTGGCCCCTCCACAAAATTAAGGCCCCTCCAAAACACGTAGTTAGCATCTCTCCAGTGGCCTTCCCTGAAAGCACCCTTGCCAGGTGGTAGATAGAATGATTTTTCCTCTGTACTGCCTGCCCCACGTTATCTCCAGCCATAGGAAAGGCAGACTTCAAAGCAGCATTTGCCATGTTTGATGGGACTGGTTGTCCAGTACGTGTGTTATTAATGAGCATTCTGAGGAAGGAGACACAGCCTATCTGGCTAAATGAGTGACACAGCACTGTTTTCACATGACTTAAGTGCCAGGCATTTAACTTTCGGTCAGTAAAAGCGTCGTGCTTGAATTTTTGCCTTGGCCCTTTAATATCGTCTCCCCTTGGGATCCAGAGAGCTGCAACATGATGTAGTTCATACACCAACCCCTTCTGACTACTGAGTATAGTTGGAAAAATGATGTTGCTTATTCCACTGGAACGGGAAAGCAACTGCCAGCACTTAGAGCTACAATGTGAGCTGCTGCAAGAAGTTTATGAAAACTCTTTGTTAAACAGAAAGCAGAGACCTCCATGCGAGTTGCAGCTATCTAAGCTTAATCCTGGCATCCAGGAACATTTCCTTGGGTTTTGCTGGATATGTACATTTGTGGACACAGCTGCACAAGCACCGAGACAGAACACTTAAAGCCTGCGTGCTTCAGAGCCTGCACTGCAGCTAAAAGCACACAGCACAGCAGCAGGAGCGAAAGGGAAAGCTGCTATGTGCAACTTCAGCATTACATTTGGTGGAGCAGTTGCACAGGCACAGGACTGCCCTAGGAGTGCTGCTTTGCCGTAGTGCAACATTTCTTCTTCTACGTTGTAGTTAGAAAGCTCACCTGAGGAGCTGGTTCAGAATAATAGTACTTCTAAGATTCCCTGTGCTGGGTACATTTAGAAGATGGAAGCCATCACGCACCTCTTGGGAAAGGATCCTTAATAGCTTACCAAGAGCCCCATATACACTACATAACAGTCTTGAACCCTTTTTTAAAAAAAAAAATAAAGTGTATCAAAACGTGTATCCTAGAACATTTTCACTTTGTTTCCTACCTAAAGTAGCCATATATTCCTACTGTATAGTGACTCCTCTTAATATGAGAAACTTCCAGGTACTTTCTTTTAAATTTTGCTGCCTCTCACCTGCTACCCTTTTTACCATTTCTCCTTTAAGCCTCACAGGTGCTAAGCTTTCAGGTGAAAAATGTGCTCTTTATCTCTGCCTTATCCAGAAGTGGTGAGGAACATGTTTCTCCAATCTTAATCCTGCTAGGTATGAAGGATGGATGCTTAAAAAAATAAGTTGTCTGAATTTCTGTTACTTCTACTTTTTTTCTCCAGTCAGGGATTAATTAAGAATCCTACAGGCTTCTGAGTTGAATTCCAGGGGTGTCTATGAGTTATAACAGGTGTTAAACACAGGATGTTTTCTTCTCATGTTTATTAAAAAATCTACAGTGATCTCCACACTGGTTCCATTTAACTGGAGTTTTGCCACCAACTTAAACAGGTAGCTCAGATCCAAATTCTTTAACAGAATGGAAAGACTTACTCCAAGTGTGGGATGCGTGGTGAGCATGCCCTGGCTTGATGAGGTTATTTCCTGAACCTAAACCATAAACACGCAACTGTGCAAAGTTGCAGACCTGCATATGGGGTGCATCTGCTGGAAATTATGACTAAAGCGAACAGTCTTCACCTCGCTGAAGTCAGTGAAACATCCTGGAGTCAGGAGTTTGCTGTAGGTGCTTACACCCTAACTTTGCAGCAGTTAATGCACACTGCCCAGTAAACTCCTCTGAAAACTGTTTTAGCTCCTCTCCTCCCCAGTTCTCCCTTGTTCTCTAAGCTGAGTTTTAAAATGCTTTCCTAAACCTTCTTCATCTCCATTCTCCTTTTTAAAACATCAGCAAATGAGTAGATATCCTTTCAGCATTCTGCTTGAGCAATACCACTGGCATCACTTTTACACTGTGTTAATCATAACACACAATACTATGATGTCTTCCATCAGAATTTCAAAGCACTTAACAAATATTAATTAAATATTGCGTCTCTGTGAGGTATGCAAGTAATTAATTTTGTAAACCAATGCCATATAAAGGAGAGAGAAGGGTGGATTCTCACGTTAGTGCATAGTCTCTTACTTGTTTACAGTTATTTTCTTCACAGGTGTCTAGACCTGAAGTAGGTTCCTCATGCAGCTTTTGTGATGGCCTCAGGAGCATTCGTGAAGCTGAGCTGCAAGAAATATCTCATATTTCCACTGCGTGAAGGCACGTCCTCTCAAATTTGTTGTAAAATGCAAGTGTGGTAAATTAAGTCTATAGAGGAATCAGGTGAAGAATTTGAGGCTTGAGCTCCAGTCCTGCCTTCAGTTCATCAGAACAGGTGTTCCTAAACTTTTGCTGCCCCATGTTTGCTTTTCTATAGGTAGCAAAGGACTTCCCAGATACTGTAGACTTCCTTTTCCCAGACACTTCTACTCTTCCCACCTGGAAACTGCCCACATTTAGGCAGATTCATAAATTTGTCTGGGCTTTCCAGATGTCTGGTAGCCGTGGGGAGCAGACACTTCTGAACTAGTAGGTGCATGCCTGGAAACTCTGGACAGGAGCTCTGTGAGCATTCACTGCAGTTACAGAGCACACAGCCCCCAGCAGGAGCAGCTCGGGGGGTGTGCTGTGCTGTCCTGCCATGCATATGAAGCGTAGAACATCAGGAGCAGCAGAGTTGATGGAGGCATTTTGTGCAGCTGCTGAGGCTGTGCAGTTGGCCCCGTGCTTCCGTGGGGGAACCACGCAGTTATTTGCATGTAGGTGATGCATCCCCTGCTCCCGGGTGTGCTGCAGCTGCTGCACATGCACAGAGGTTTTTCCGCCCATGGAATCATCTGCAGACATGTGGGATTCCTGCTGCTCTTGTTGGCATCCTGATATACACACTCCTCCTCCAAAGCAACAGGACCCTTACTCGTTCCACTTGTCCCTTCGGTACCCCTTCTAATAACAAGTCCTTGCCCTGAGACAGCTTCCATGGCACACCCTCAGACAACTGCAGTTTGCTGTCCCCAGTCCTTTGCTCTCCCAGGTGTCCTTGCTCTTGGTCATCCTGCTGCTTACCTTGCCCTGGTTCTGGCACGTGTTGGATCCCTCCATTAGCCACTGTGACCTACTAGGCTAGAGGAAAAATAGCAGGCAGGTGGGTAGCTTTCTCTGGAATAGTGAGGTAAACCATCTGACTGAGTGATTTAAGGTTTAAGGTAAAGGATCAGCAAATTTGCCAATGATACCAAGCTGTGTGGTGTGCTGGACACACTGGAGGGAAGGAATGCCATCAGAGGGAGCTGGACAGGCAATCCCAAGCACCAGTACGGGCTGGGCAGCCCTTGGGGAGAAGGACTTGTGGGTGTTGGTTGATGAGAAGACTCGTGGGTGTTGGTTGATGAGAAGCTGGACATGACCCAGCAAGGTGAGGTCGCAGTCCAGAATTCCAGCCGTGTCCTGGGCTCCATCGAAAGCAGTGTGGCCGAGGGATGTGGTTCTGCCCCTCTACTCCACTCTCATGAGACCACACTGGAGTGCTGTGTCCAGCTCTGGGGCCCCCAGCATAAGAAGGACATCAACCTGTTAGGAAAAATCCAGTGGAGGCCACAAAGATGCTCAGAGGGCTGGAGCTCCTCTCGTGTGGAAACCTGGAGTTGTTCAGCCTGGAGAAGAGAAGGCTCCAGGGAGACCTTAGAGCAGCCTTCCAGTACCTGAAGGGGACCTGCGAAACCTGGAGAGAGACTTTTTACCAGGGCCTATGGTCATAGGACAAGGGTGGGGGGATGTTTTAAGTTGAAAGAGAGTAGGTTTACATTAGATGTTAGAAGAAATTCCTTGCTTGTGAGGGTGTTGAGACATTGGAACAGGTTGCCCAGAGAAGCTATGGATGTTCCATCCCTGAAAGTGTTCAAGGTCAGCTTGGGTGGGGCTTGAGAATCCTGATCTAGTGGCATCGTTGCCCATGGCAGGGGGTTTGGAAGCAGATGTTCTTTAAGGTCCCTTCCAACCCAACTCATTTTATGATTCTGTGATCAGAGGAGCACCAGAGCTGTTGCAAGTGCACTTGGGAGGCTGGGAAAGAGATTGAGAGTCTTGACTTCTCACTTTTGCTTATTAGATCAGCTTAGCTGCCTGTGAAGTGGTAGCTTGATTTGTTTCTTTTACACAACAGAGGCCCTACATTGCATCTGTGTCTCTCATCCTTGTCATTTATAGCTACGCCATTCAATCTGGGAAAATTTGGGTGGATTCACAGTTTTTCATCACAACACCATATTAGAATCATATATATAGAAGAATTTTCTACATCATTTTCATACAGGCAATTGCATATAAACTTTCTGTTTCTGTGGCCTCGAACCAGTTGGGTTATTTGGTTTTCCACCCCTATTTTCAGATACCTCCATGCTTTTTAAGCATGCTTATTCAGATGCTGCACTGTCCTCAAAAAAACCCCTTTGAATACGTTGTCTTGCTCATTTGAACAAGTTTGTACCTAAAGCTAAATACAGCTCCTATATTTTGTGGAAACTGCTTTGAAATTGAACAGAAATTTGAGAAGTTTCTGTTGGCTGCCTCAGAGGGTGTTAAGCACATGATATATTCCTCCAAACCACCTGGAAAAATTATTAAATAAATAACTAGAAAGATAAATAAATAACTAGAAAGATAAATAAATAAATAGTCATTCTTTTTTCCGACTGCCTAACATCCAGCTAGATTTGAACTGGAAGAGCAGAAAATCTCACCACGATGAAATTCTGGTTGTTCCTTCAGTGTTGTATGAGAAATTACGGAAGAGTTCAGTGTGTTAATAAAGCAATTTAGACATTCATCTACCACAGTGGTGGAGCTCAGAGGATCAAAAGAACATTCTCATCTGCTTGACACACACACACCCCCAGTGCTCATTCACTGATGGCATACTTTTAACATAGGTTATAACTGTACACACTGCAGAACAAAGCAGTGCCACAAGTCCCCTGTCCTTAGGGAACAGAGGGAGCAGGGAAAAAACAGTCTGGTGATTAAAGCATTCTCAGTGCCTGAGAACAGCACTAACTCCGACATGCTTTACTGTGAACTTCGAAAGGGTGGGAAGAATAACTGCACACCACCGTCCTCATTTGATTGTCTTGTTCAGAATTAATCCCCCACTGATAAAATAATTCCTGATAAGAGGCGTTCTAGCTTTCAGAAGTCATGTACTTCATACACACACAGTGGGGGGGTGTTGTAGGATCAGTGCTCAGTAAAATATGAACAAATTAGTGGTTTGGGGCCTCCCATCTGTTTTGGTGGCAGAAAGGTCTAAATAGATGAGTTTTAAGTCAAATATAACCCATTTTAGGTTCTGAAGAAAAAGAGAATCCATCTTTCCCTGACAGAGTACATCACATTGGCCCTGATACCCATTGCATAGGGTCTCTAGTTTAGAGACCTAAACTTGATTGAAAAGCACAAAGACCGTGGTAGGATGGTTGGAACTAGTTGATCTTTAAGGTCTCTTCCAACCCAAACCACTGCATGATCCTAGGATTTGCTTATTGGTTTTGCATTTTTAGGAAATAAATTTTCTCACCTCCAGTTTAGGAAAATCCCAGTTGTAATGAGGCTAACACTCGTTCCTGGCATGGGAATGTTGACTTGGTGGCAGAGCACCAGAAACGAACCTGGCCCTTTCCCTCCGTGGAAGTGAAAGTGTGTTAGCCAGTTGTTTCAGCAGGCAGAGTAATGTGCCTTAGGATTGCACACAGCTAATCCTCTTTATACTTTGCTGACTGTAACCTGCTTAGTCTTACATGAAATGTGCTCGTCGTCTTTTCCTGAGCCTGATCCAAAGCCTGTTGAAGTCAGTGGAAAGAGTCCAGGTACTTTTGCAGTAGTTTTGGAGCTGACTCTATATGAACAGCTGGTCTAGCACTGAGTCTTCCAGTTGAAAGACAAGGTAAATAAAGCAGCACCAAACCGCATTGGACTCGGTGCTGTATTCAATGTATAAATGAATGTAATGTGAAACTTGTAAAACCAGACTGGACAAAACACTGTGAAACATGCTGCAGGGAGCAGACTAGTGCTAACGGGGGAATAAAGTTAGCTATTTAATGATTTCTTTTCCATAGCTCTTACTTTTCCACATATTCTGTAATGTAATAGTCCTTTTTTCTCCTTGGGCAAAGAGGTGCCAGACAGCAGCACTGGAATGAGAACATATGTAGTGTTTGCTTTTATCTTACATTACAAAAGAAGTATGAATGCCTTGTGTTATTCCAAGTATGAAATTACAGGTATCAATTCATTTGGTGCTTTAAGTGCTGTGCCAGAAAAGTAATCCAGTAAAAATAGCTATGTCCTGTCAAAGCTGAGCAGTTAGTATTGTTATTACAGTTCCTTGTGTGGCTCCAGCAGCGTAAGATGGCACAAAACAAGTGTAAGAGACCCACAAGAGACTTGCCTGGAATGGCCCAAAACACAAAAAGACAGGAGGGTGGAAAGCAGGTAAACCCAAGGGCCCAGAGTGAGAATCTGCCTGGTCTGTCTTGCAGTTGGTTTGAACTTTAAAAATGTGGTTAAACAAAAGCTGGTTAACACCTTAGGGCCTGATTTTTACCCAGAGATGCCAAAGAATCGAAGAAGAGGGTGATTTGTGCTGGGTTCAGGGCAAGCATGTGGTTGACCCTCTTTCCTAAGGAGTGTACCGTTTAAAAAGTAGAAGAATATTTAGCTGGAAATCTCAAAGAATTTTATCCTCTCCACATTACAGGTGAGAGTGCAAAAAACCAGATTAAGATGGCTTGGCTGGGTTAAACAGTCAGTGTCTGCCCGTGGTAGAGAACCCCTGAATGTTGTCAAATGCTTTACAAACAAGGCCATCCATACCGAGCCGTGCTGTGGATGTGAAGTTGTGAATGAATGTGCGTGGTGATGTTTGCTGTGGACCTGAACTGGAACAGGAGGTGCAAGAACAGGACATAGCAGAGCCTGGCATGAGGTTTTGATACATGAATTTCTCCTCAGTGGAACATGAAGAGCCACACACACACACGTTATGCAGCTGCTGGAAAAAAAGTTAGTATTTTTGTTGTTCATTGCTCAAAAGCTGGGTCTGAAGAAAATCTGTTTAGTGGATTATGTCCCTAAAGGGGGCAGAAGAGTCACTGCATTCAATTCTTTTTCCAGGTCTTCAGAACTACAGTGAAACCTGGACAGAGACGTCCTGATTTGCTAAATTGGGAGCACGCTGCTTCTGTCAGTATAGATGTTAGGAAGCTTATTAAAGGACATAGCAGCTGACAAGTGAATCTTTAATCCCTGCCAAATCCCTTAGTTTATGACCAGTGTAAAGCAGTTCATATGAAAAAGAAACTTTTGCTCCTCAGTTCGTGTGTGGTTCCAGATGAGATGTCTTTTCGTGGTGATAATCAGAACACATTTTGCATACAAGTTTCAGGGCGAATTTTGGCTGCCTTAAGAAACATTCCCAAAAACCCAGCTCTCCTCCTCTGCTTCTTGAAAACCATGGGAGTCTTAATCGTGGTCTGCACTGGTATTTGAAGTAAGTGGCACGAAGGGTGTGGCAGGCTGCATAGGATGCTGCTCACCAGCTGGCCAAGTCCCAGTGCCTAGAGGCTGCAGTTGTGTAAAAGGGTCAGAAATGTCAAGGACAGGCAATGCACCATCCTGACAGGGACAGGAGTTAAGGGGTTAATGGTCACACGCGTTGACTTTACAGAAAAACTCATAATTTGGTTCCTCTCCTTCTTCGCAAGCCACGTGCTCTTGCTCAGTGTAAATATCTCCTGCTGCAATCATTAGGTTCCTTTTTCGTGCAAGTTTCGTTTCCATTAATCTGTGAGAAGACTACCAAACCCCAGAATCAGCCATGAAGGATAAATTGTGGGGGTTTTCAATTTCTGAAATAAATAAATAAATAGAAAAAGAACACTGCAGTAGGTCTGTTGGGCAGTAGATCAAAGGATGCATCTAGTGTGCCTTGGTATGCTGTAACGTGAGCTATTTGTTCATTAGTTAGCTCTAGTTAACTAACATGACTATTCATTCTAAAATAAGCACTCTGGCAGTGTTTGCTCCCAGGCAAATACTTGTTCTGCTACAGTTCTTTCTCAGCTCAGCTGCCTCTGATCCCCTTTGCAAGCGCCGGTGTTGTTCACCTTTGTAGTCATGAGAGTTAATCACGGCTCATTTTGTTCACTTTTCTGCACGGCCAGAAGCTTTTATGTCCTTTACATGATTCGGGAGTGGAAAGACCAGCCTGCATGAAGGGACTGCTTCTTATGCAGTGTATGATTAATAGCTGCCAACAAGTGGTTGGCCACGTGGTGCTGGCAGGGCAGTGGCTGCGCGGCTGGGCTGGTGAAGCTCATTGCATCTGGTGGGGCACATGGGCTCCAGCGCCCTGCAGGTGACCCAGGGCAGGTGAGCTGGGCCACCTAAGGAGTGGTGGCTGGATGTGGCATCTGGGCACACATAGGGTGTGCCTGCTGGAGGTGAAGTGTGGACACGGGGAGGGAACAGCCATGGGCTGCGATAGCAGGCGGTGAGCAAGGAGCAGAGGATGGAGGTAACAGCAGGCTCAGATACTCCATGGAGCAATCAGCTGTGCACAGCGTGGCCCTTCACTGTTGGCCTGGACTCCCTTGGTGTTGGGAGTGGCTGTGGGAGTGGGAGAGGAGCATCTATCATTGTTGAGCTATCGTATCAATCCGAGACATCTAGGTTTGTCTCCCAGCCAAAGAGCATTGTCCGCACAAACGTGGGCATTCAAACACAGTGCTCTGTAGTGGCTGTGACCTGCAGGAGCAGGAAGCTCAGCAGAGACTGCATCCTTTTAGCATCTCTAATCTCTGGAGTTTTTTGCTTGGATTATGTTTTTCCTTTTCAGCTAAATAAACTGTAGCAAAAAGCCTTTCACTGTGCGCTCTTGTTTCCAAGGGTGACTTTATGGGCACAGTCTCAGAACGTGTCCCAGTTACGGAATTACTTCCCGTGCTGCTGACAGCTTGGTTTGTGAAAGAAAAAAAAAGAACAAAACAACAAAACAAAGCTCAGCCCACAGCCCGTGTAAGAGAGAAAAACACGGACTTGCTGTGCTATAGAGGAAGCGTCAAACACAAACATTTCTAAAGAGGAAAGCTTCTAGACTTTGTGTACATGATAAAAATCCTTGAAAAAGGGTAAGTCCCATAGCTGTAACTATTTTTAAGCTTTAAAAGTTTCCTGTTTAATACCTGTGGGACAAGACTGTGCAGCTAGCTGGAGGCCAGTTTTAACCGTGGACCATTGAAATCTGTTTACCCGTGGTTTGGTACAGAGCTGGCCATTGTGGGTTTTTTCCCTGCTTTGAAATAAGGGATATCTGGGAAACCTCTAGCACCGCCTCCTCAAAACAAAAAAATCCACAGGACTGACTGTGCACTAGACCTGTTTTACTTGGCTGCCTAGAGTTGCAAAGTAGCCAGATACTGAAAATGTTGCTAATCAAGCAGATGTCAGACTTAAAAACTCACCATTATGCCTTTATCCTGAATCCGGTAGATACAAGAGGACATTAAGTGTGTGTGCAATTCCAGAGTTGTTTCATTCTGGTTTGACATTAAGCAGTAGTTATAGAAAGAGAAGACTGAACTGAAATGTTCTGTTGTCAAACAAACAGTTTTATTTCTAAAGCAGAACCTCATGGCAATGCACCACAGGGTCATGATTCATAAATCTGGTAGAGTGCTGAAGAGAGCTGTGTCTTGATTTGCAGCTTGTAAAACCAGAATTTTGGTAATAAATGCATTCTTCAGAATGAAAGCCCACCAGATTCTTAAATGTGGAGTTCATGGCTTTGTGTTGAGCCTCCTGTGATTACTGGGTATTGTGTTTTTATGATAGGTAAGACAGCTTCCTCCTGGCCACTGAGTTGTGCCACCATTAAATGGAGAAAAGGAATTACCATGACCCCATCTAAAAGGGGTAAAGCAAACAGCAAAGCACTGGCATTGAGGAAACAAACTTGCTTTAAGCACATTTTCTAGTTAGTCTGAGTCATCAAATATGTTTATTCTCTTCTTCCTCCTCTGTCTTTCCCAGTGCTTTGACTGGAATTGGGTGTGTGTTATAGGGGGATGCTGCTGAGAGCAGGCAGGGATGGGGACTGTGGGAAGGGACTGAGCCAAAGCATGGAGAGACAAGCAGAGCCCAGGCTGCAAGAACTGCTTGAGCCAAGTGTTCCCTCTTAAGGAGGGCTCTGGAAGGACATATCCAACCATGGATAAGCCATGCATTAGTCCAGCAACTTCCTTGATGCCTGTTGCCAGTACTGCCTGTTCTGTCTCCCATCCCTGGAGTTGCCTCTGTTGCTTCCTCCTGACGCAGGCTTTGATCCCAGACTGGGTATTCCTCCCCGTGTCATCTCCCTATTCTCAGTGCTAGGATTTTCTGTTTGAAATCCAGAATCTCGAGAGGAAAACAATATTCCCTGGTTATGAAATGGAGTAAGTCAAACATACCTTTAAATGTATTTCTGGAAAGAGGAACTGAGACTGCAGGGACAGATCAGAGCTAAGTGAGGCAAACAGTGAGCATGCCCAATTACCAAGCTGAATATGGCCACCCAAATGGTCATATCTTAAAACTAAGTAGTACAGGGGAGCAGATGTATTTTGTTAAGAATTAAGAGAGACATAGAGGAATTGATTTTCCAGAAATACTCAACTAGGAGGCATTGCTTAGTGGTTCACAGTACACAATTTTTCCTAAAGTCAGCCAAATATGCAGTTTTGAAGATGTACTTCTAGTATGTGCTGAGCTCAGGAATCTGCTTTCACTAATAATTAAAGAACATGCCAGAAATGTTTTCTTCTCTTGGCATGTCAGTATATGCATGTGTGTTTGTCTGTGTATCTGTGTGTATATCCCATTATTAACAGTGAGCACCAAGTTTAGGCATCAGGGATGAAATGGACTGTAAAATTTCCATTCTATCTGCCCAAACAACAGACTGCCTTCCAAAAGAATGCTCAGATGCTTATGGAAGCTAGACTGAATGAATGATGAAGTCTCTGTGTGAGGGAAAGCATTCATTTCTCAACTGGGAAGCTTTTTTGAAAATCAGAAATTTTGCTGTCTGATACACTGTCTTTTGAATTTGTGATTCCGGTCTTCTGCTTTGTTAGAACAGCACACAGAGTGAGCAAAACAAAGTTAGTGGCATGACAAAATGTTTTGATATGTTGTCCTAATTTGAAAGAGGGTTTCTCACCCCTCCATGGGTGTCAGCATGGGCTGAGGCTGCAGCGACCCCAGTTCTGGTGACAGAAGCTGTGTCACTGGTTTTGCTCTTCCACAAGAACCATGGGACAAAAGAAGCACCAGCTGTGGCATTAGGATGGCAAATTTGTAGATGAAAGAGTACAAATTTGATTACAGTATTGGTTATGCTATTGGTCAAGTTCAGCCAATTGCATTTATGTTGAGCAACACCCAGAGCCTGATGGAACCAGGGGGTGTTTTGCCATGAGCTTCCCTGAGGAGTAGGATTTTGCTCATTGTTTAAATCAGCCCTGTCTTCATGGGAACATATGGAGAAAATGCAAAGGGTTTGAGTTGAGGGAGCCAGTAAGCAGCTTTATGCATTTACTTTGTTACACAGGTAAAAGCTGAGACAGCAAACCCCATCTGCTAGACCTTTAACACATCTCTGTAAACCCCATGTTAGAGTCAGAGCATTCTTTTCTATTTTATTTATGACCCTTGCTGCCTCAATGAGTGCAGCTGGAGCTGAGATGTCTGATGCCCTTATTGTAAATTAGTTAACTTGAAAAACTGCACACAGTGTCAGATCTTTGCTGTGGAAGTGCCAGGCTCTGTAGCTGAGGTGCTTTTGTGTGTGCATATGGGGTTTTTTTATGTAAAAATACTCTTGAACTTTATGCCTAAACACTGTTCTCCCTCTTTTTCCCCGCCCCCTCTCCCTCTCTTGTTACAGCCTGTGGACTAGCATTGAATATTCAGAGAAAGCTCCCCAGGGAGATTAGGGACATGGACAGATTTTAAACAGAGACTTAATGCATGGACACGAAAGGACAAACATTCTGGTGGGAATACTAATGCAAATTCCCTGCTTTGGGGTCAAAATGCATTAAACAGCTGGTTGCACGCTAAAGATGCTTTTAAAATCAAAGAAGACCGGAAATGATAAAATTTATAAAGAGAGATCATGCTCTGTGAGAGTAAAAGTACTTCACAGACCCCTTTTGTTATAAACCATACAAAGTATGCCCCAGTGCTAAAGAGAAGTGCATCTCTGAATCCCTTTCTGCAGGGCTCAGAATCCCAGATCCCACTGACACTTACTTCAGGCAAGATTTGTCTGTATCCTTCCTGAAGGACTATGGGAGCTGAGACTTAACAGCAGTAGGAGTGAGTAAAGTGCTGTTGTCATCAGTTACTCTGATTACACTGTTGTGGAAGATAGCCAATTGCTATTTTTAATAAACCTACATTAAAATAAATTGAGTGAAGCCATAGCACGAACAAGCAGTAACAGTGCATATATTTGGGCCTGCTATGCAGCAACTAAACTCAAGTGGAGTCCAGCTGTAAGAACTGGCAACCTGGATGGGTCAGCATCTGAAACTGGGTTGAATAACAGCAACATGGTAATATCAAAGCTGCAGTGTGGCTTTAACTGCCACAAGGCTGGTGTTTATCGTATAGCTTTGTGTGTATTTAAGACTAAATGCAATGAAAAAATATTTAGTTTCTGAAATAAATATATTGCCTTACCATTGCTGTGCATTTGCCTTATGGGTCCTTCAGTCTGACTCCACATCGCTGCTGAGCCCCGGCCTCTGAAATGGAAACAAGTGTCTTTGCAGTATAGAAGTGCAGCAGCATCCATATAATACTTAGATCGTTTAAGTTCCCATTGCAGACCACGTTTTAGACCACCACCTGTGCATTTTACATGACCCATTGCCTCTGTTGCCACATGCTATGCTAGTCCCTAAAAAAGCTGCCCCTAAACTGAGGCCCTTTGTGTTACATGCTGCATGCTTGCAGCTGCTGGAAGCATTTGACAGCTTTGAACTCCCTATTTCTTAAATTCCATCTTAGCAAAAGAACAAGCTTTTCACTGCTGCCAGTCTTCTTACTGTCCCCATAGCTCTTTCTTTCGGCTCCTCTTTGCTTTCTACCCGGTCAGACATTTCTTTCCAACCTCACAGCTCTCCTGGTCTGCCACTCCTAATTGTACTCTTTAAACCGTTCCTTGGAGACATCTTCTCTGCACTAAAAGTTGTCCCTGAGCTTATTTACTCTGTGAGCCAGTTTTGAGGGTTCTGTTGGGTATGTGCATCCTGTTTGCCACCTGGAAGCCAGTGTTCGGGTCCCACTCTGCAGCTGCTGCTTGCGAGAGATGGAATTTTGGATGGTTCCATGTGAGAGATGTAATTTTGGATTGTTTAATGTGAGAGATGGAATTTTGGATGGTTCCATGTGAGAGGTGTAATTTTGGATTGTTTCACAATGAGGTGGCCTCTCTAACCTCAGCCTTGCCCTCGGTAGTGCCTGCGGTGTAACCACGCACAATAGTTTGCATTTTGGGTGTGAAAGGGGACAATTCTCTGCGAGAACACAACCGCTGCTGACATAAAGGGCAAGATTTCATGATGCACCTGTACATGGCCATTGAAGCCAACTGGCCAGCGAGGCAAGCCAGACCCCTCTCCACAGCCCAGTCCTTGCTGAAATGAGTGCTCTGTGAGCCCCTGAGATGGTGCCCCTGGCGTTGACCTGGTGCTTTTGCATAGCCCTGCTTTTCACCCCTAATGTGCACAGGTGTCTCTTAAGCCAGTGCCGCTGTCCTGTACCTGCTTCTGCCACGCTTGGCTGTTGCTCAGAAATCCTTGGAGAAGACAAAAAGCTGAAGGGAGAGCGTTTGCCCTTTGTTGTGGCACGTCCCTTTCTCCAGAGGGCGGGATGTGCTGGAAAACTGGCCCAGGCTGTGCTGCTGGGGCTGCCAGCCTGGGCAGGGAAATGAATCATAGAATCGATTGGAAAGGACCTCCGAGATCATCAAGTCCACCCCTTGGTCCAACTCCAGTCAGTTTACCAGATCATGGCACTCAGTGCCATGTCCAATCTCAGTTAAAAAACCTCCAGGGATGGTGAATCCCCCCCCCTCTCTGGGCAGGCCGTTCCAATGCCTGATTACTCTCGCTCGAAAGTATTTTTTCCTAATATCCAACTTAAATTTCCCCTGGCAGAGCTTAAGTCTGTGCCCCCTTGTACTATTGCTGACTGCCTGGGAGAAGAGACCAGCTCCCACCTGGCTATAACCTCCCTTCAGGTGGTTATAGAGCGTGATGAGGTCACCTCTGAGCCTCCTCTTCTCCAGACTAAACACCCCCAGCTCCCTCAGCCTCTCCCCACAGGACTTGTGCTCCTGTCCCTTCACCAGCCTTGTTGCTCCTCTCTGGAGCCGCTCCAGCGCCTCAAGAAAGATCCTGAACTGAGGGGCCCAGAACTGAATGAATGAAGCCCCTTTGGTTGTGTCCTCCCGTCCCGGGGGGTAGGTGGGGAGCGCCGGGCTGCGTGTCCAGGAGGTGGCACCGGCGCCCCGAGCCTGCCCCAGCCCTTCCCCTGTGCTCTCCCGGCCAAGCGGCACCGCCCGGCGGCCAACACCCTCCTGACCCCGGCTCTCCAACACCCTCCT
>VWZG01007393.1:209204-272727 GCA_013396735.1 Grallaria varia
GCTCTCCAACACCCTCCTAACCCCGGCTCTCCAACACCCTCCTGACCCCCGCTCTCCAACACCCTCCTAACCCCGGCTCTCCAACACCCTCCTGACCCCGGCTCTCCAACACCCTCCTAACCCCGGCTCTCCGCCGCCTTCAGGGCTCTCAGCCCTTGAAACCCCCCGAGCCCGTGCCCTCCTTGCCCGGGGGACGCGCACGGGGAGGGGACCGATGACCACGGGTGGGACTGGGTTGCGGGGACCTGAATAAGCAGCTAAACCCTGGGGGCTGAGATTTAACAGCAGGATCTTTGTCTCCGCGTTACCAGATCGGTTTTGCTGCCGAAGCGGAGAAAAGCCCGTGCGGAGGCAGCGTTCAGGGCTGCCTTGTTAAGGAGCTGCCTTGCGACACGCGGGCACTGCCGCTCGGTGCGTGTGTGGGTGCGGGAGCGGCGGGGCTATCACGCGTGCCGGGCTATCACGCGTGCCGGGCTATCACGCGTGCCGGGCTATCACGCGTGCCGGTTTCGCAGGTGCCGCCGCTGCAGACGCTGCAAGAAGAGACAGTGTTTGCTTTGCCTTCTCTGCTCTGAGGAAATCCCCGAGAATGGGAGCGGGGTTTTTGCGCCGCGATCGGAGATTTTCAGCCGGAGCCGGCCGGCGGTGAGGAGACACCCTGCTGCTGGAGGGCTCTTAGCTCAGCATCCATGGGCAGTGAAACCATTCTTCCTGCAGAGGAGAGTAGATAAAATTTTTGAATTTTTGAGGAATGAGACGAGTCTTTTCTCGAGAGGCTTTTCTGCAAGAGCAGTTCTGGCTGCTACGTTTGCCTTTTTTTTGAGATGGAAGATCTCTTTCGTAATTTAGACAGTGGTTTTCCAACCTCAGAAACCACACGATTCACGTGAGATTTTGGAGATACCCTCCTGCTCTCTATGTAGGCCAGTCTATCCCCATTTTCCCTTACTAGCATTGTTGCTCTTGGTTACAAAAAGAAAAAAAACAACTTTTTTTCCCCCCCTCTTTTCTTCTCCCCGTCCCACCTCGGGGGGAGCCAAAGCCTGTGCCTGGCACACAGAGCCAGCCGCTGGGGTCGGAAGGGGAAGGTGGGCACCAGGCCAGCTCCCGGCGGTGGCACCGGTGCCAGTCCCCATCCTCCAGCCGCTGTCCCCTGTCCCCTCCGTGGCAGCCCTTCAGTCAGCATCACTTAGCAGGCAGGGGCAGATACAGAGGCAAAGCAGGGGTCTGCCTACTGATCATGTTGGTGACTTCTGCAAAAAAAAACCCCAACAAAACAACACCCAAAATAACCCCCGAAATCCCCAAGCTCTCTTCTGTGCCTGCTCTTCGGCATTGTTAGTTTGCATCTAGCAGCATGAAATTGAAAAGCTGTCTTGAATAAACTCCTGGTATCTGGGCACAGCGTGTTGCTGTGTGCCTTCAGTTTAACAGTGTCCTGAAAGGACCCTTTTTCTTCATAGCTCTACACTCAGTAGCTATGAGTAATGGTTTGAAAATACAGATAATTAAGTCCATTTAAATTTTAAAAAGGTTTTACCGCTAAGGAGGAAACGTGTAAGTTGAAAATAAGGAGCAGGGCAGAAATTATTCCAAGATTCGAAGTTGACTTTGTGCTGGAACAGCTTGCTTTTTCCCAGGTGCTTCTCTGCTCTTGATGGCTCTTGGCATTGTGCACATGCAGGAAGGCAGAACATGCAGCTGGACAAGAGGGCTGCATACAGAGAGAACATTTTTGACCTTTCAGCAGCCTCAGATGTTGCTGTTCTGTCTTACTTCTAGCCATGTCCTTTGTTTCTTATATAGTTCCCTTTTTCAATATAGTTGGGGGCTGGGCCTCTCAGGGTTATTTCTTTTTTTCTTTCTTTTTTTTTTTTATGCTGTTAGTTTACACCCCTTCTGATAGAACCTTTCTCACCTGTTCCCTGCAAGGCAGACTATGGGGCTGCTTCCCTTCTGTAGCAGCTGTGCTGGAGGACTGCTGATGAGGAGCAAAATGGGAGCTACTGAGCAATAATTTGAAGGGTGGCTATTAAAAAGAAAAAAGCCAGCTAATTAGAGCTTAGAGGAAGAAGCAACACTTTGTGCAAAAACACCAGAAGGACGGCCCTCCAAATCCCATACACTCCCTGTAAATAGCTGTAATTAACCCCACAGTGTTCAATTTATTAAAATTTAATTAATATTTTCTGTCCTTGACAATCATCTTAGAGGCAGTCGGGAAAACATAGTGGGAACCGGGTTTCCATAGAGCAGCAGTGACATTCGAGAGGGCAGAGGCACAGGAAACTCATCTCAGTCGTGCCTGAGATAAAACAGAAGTGAAACTGGTCACTGGATTTCGGGGAAAGGAGGGAAGGCCGGGAGACAGTGCAAGCCCCAGTGCTCTCCTGCTCACTTCCAGATATCACCCTACAAATGGAGCACTCACCTTGTTATCTGAAAGTGTGAGAGAAGGGAATAGTGGAAAATGTACATTACTTACTTGGCCACACCAGCAGGAGGGCTTCTGTACAGCACTGTGCTTCACTTGAGTTTGGTGTTCTGCTTGGTGCTCCCTCTGAGCAGAGGGAGAATCCTCTTCTGAGTTTCATGGACCCCAGCAAAGTAGGATTGTTACAGCTTAAAAATGCTGTGTCTTCACCTTGGCACGCTGCTGTTGTTCTCCATGCTACCCATGGTCAGTGTGTCAGACACCTGACAGCGTCCGAGTGCTCTTCTGGAACAAATCCATTGGTGTCCCCAAGGGGAAATGGGAGTGTTGTCAGCTGTAGACTACTCCAGGGTTTGCCCTGAACAGATAGGATGGATTTGGAGGACACCAAATGTATTTCCTTCAACAGGGATGGTGCTTCATCATTATTCAAGGTTGGCCAATAGCATAATTTGTGCCCTCTCCCATTCTTTTCCTAGAGCATGCAATGATTTTTTTCCTGGCGTTACATTTTTGGCACAGCGCTGCTCAGCTGGCCTGCAGCATCCACCTGTTAGTACACTCCACACCTTGAACTGAAGAAACTCACCAAGCCCATGAACAGAAAATAGTCTGTTAGCTCCAGGGTCACGGGAAGAGACGGGAGCTGAGCACTCTGTAGCATGGCTGCAGCCACCCCTTCAGTAGGGACCAAACTCTTAATACCACGGCCATGAGCCAAGCCTGCAAAAACAGGCTGGTGAGAATGGCCATGAGGTAAAGAAGGTCTTTTATTCCCCTTTTAACAGAAGGGTGAATACTGACTCAGCAAGATAATGCACTTGGAGTGTGTGGAAACCAGATCTCCCACATCACAGGGGAAAACCTTTCAGTACAGAACTCTTAAAAGCGAGTGGGAGAGCAGGTGGGACACAAGGACTGTCATCACTGGCATCTTCTTGTCTTCTTTCTGCTTCTCTGGATGAAACGTGGGGGATGAGGCAGGTTTTTGGTATACCTGGTGGCTCAGGCCCTTCTGGTGGTGGTGACATGGCAGCTCTCAATCCTGGCGAGACAGGCACCAAGCTGTTCAGTGCTGTGAGGTCAGAAGGGCTCCCGAGCACACCCAGGGGCAGAACTGGGGCTTTCTGGTGAACATCAGCATTAGAAAAGATGAGTATCACAGTTTGGAGTCTCTCTGACTTCCAGACTTCGGTGTATAACTTCGACTTTAGGACCATCAGAGACTTAGGGTCACGCGGGACACCAGTGAGTCACCTCTGCCATCAGATGTGTGCTCCCAGGTATGGCAATGGGGGCTGGGATGAACAAATTCTCTATGTTGGTGTGAAAAGAAGTGCCTTTGATGCCCTGCTGGGCTGTCCCAGTTCTGCCAGCAGCAAGGCCAGAAGGGTGGAGATGACAATGCCACTGCTATTGCAGTGGTTCTGTTGGCATCAGACTGGGACACCCGACATGGCAACACTGAGTCACAGCAACTTGTCATCTGGTGTTGCCACACATGGTGAAGCCCAATCCATTGTTATCCTGCTGGTAATTCCAGACAAATTTCAGCAGAACTGAGGGAGGTGGAGATAGATGTGGAGACTCAGCCCAGCCTTCCTACTGAAATGGAGCTCCAAAAGAACACAGTAGTTGTCCAACAATGACTGCAACTATTGCCTGACTTTGCATGCATCACTTAGTTTTTCTTTCGTCCTTTCTTTCTTTCTTTTAAATAATTTAAAATGAATTTTTAGAAGTGTGTCCTGTGTCTCTCAAAAATTCATCCGCTTCTCTGGCTTTTACAAAAAGAGTAGGGGGGAAGAACAAACACCAGGCAACTCACTGCTAAGGTTTGAATTCAACGTGCAGAAAAACAAATTCACCCAAAGTGAGTTTTGCTTTACTGTTAGTCATTTGTACTAACCTGCAATTAAAAGGCTCAGTATTTGTTCTCATCGTTTTCTAAAATTGCATTTTCCACTTCCTAGGCCCTGGCCTTGGGCAGTGGATTTTTGAAGCAGTCATGCCTTGGTAATTAATGTTTAAAGATGAATGTTGCAACTTTTAACACAGTGTGTTGCTGAGTAAACAGCAAAAAGCATACGAAAAATCCAACGCTTTTACTGGAGGCTGCAGGTTTTGCAGACATTGTCCTTGGAGCTCCCAGCTGCAGTACATTTGATTATCCCTCCCTCTCTGCTTGCAGATGGGAGAGACTGCCATGTTTTAAAAAGAGCAGAGGAAAATAAATACCACATTTAATCTGTCATTTCTTTGTGCTACTGACTCACCCCAGAAAGCTTGCTGGGAATGATTAACTCACACAGAGAGGGAGAAAACAAATCTTTGACAAATAGTCTGTACCTGTTAAAATGACCAGTGCCATTTTCGATTTTTGCAAAAGGGTAGGAAGACAAGGGGTGAAGTAAGAAGACAGGAAGGGGTAAAAATGGAGGGGGGGAGAGGGAAAATTATGGCCAAAATTTCCATTTCTATTTCATGTTGCTTTGTTTGCCCCGAGTCTGCCTTTTCTCTGTAGAAGTCACAGCTTCCAGTCTGTTACTAATCCAGCTGGATTTACCTGTGACAGCAGCCCATCCTACACAGGGTTTCTCTGTGTGACACCAGGTGCTCCTCAGTACCATTGTCTGAATCTCTCATTGCAGCACTTTTTTTTTTGTGCTTTAGAAATTAAGTTCCTGTACCATCCCCTTCTAAAAGAAATTCTTAACAACTGAAAAGGCACGTGGGAAAATCACCAACTTTGGCATTTCAGGAAGGGGAAAGGGCAGTCTGGGTTGAGATTGCCTTCTTACTTTAGACATTTGACTTGGGCATTGCAATCTTGATTCAGACCTTTTGGAAGACACACCTCATGTCTGTTATTTCACAAGAGGTTGGCACAGTGCAGCTGTGTCTTCACCTGAGCCTCCTAAGACAGGAAAAGTGACCTCGTGAGTGATTTCTGCCCAAAGGGGCAGGGGGTCCCACTGTACCATGGGAGGGGTGCTGTTCTTCAGTCAAAAGACTCTCCTGGTCTAGCAAAAAAAAAAAAAAAGACTGGTCTGGCAAAGGCCAGTGAGAAAATCCTAAACAGATCAACTGGAACAAGAACAGAATGCTGCTTATGGATAGTTTTCTTTCTTTCTTTCTTTTCTTTTTTTTTCCATTTGTTCCTTCCAGAACAGAGAATAAAATTCCCAATCCATCATACAACTGGCAGGTTGGCCAAACGAGTTTGAAGCAGGTGCTTTGGGCTTTATTACTCTTTGATGTTCTTTCTGCTCAGAAGAAACCAGAACCTAAAGAGCTCCTGTAAGAGCTCCATGTGTCTGATTCTGCATTTAAGTAGGAAAATGGAACCTCCCAAGTAATCTTGCCTTTCTGGAAATGAAGTTCAGGATCTGAGAAAGATTAGTAAGAGACACATTCATCACTAGTCATCCTCATTTGGGTAACAGGCAAGTTTCTGCCTGTGCTCACTTCTAGTATTCATTATGAATGTGTTTTAGTGACTTCCTAAGCAGTAATCCCAGCAGAATAGTAAATGAGGTATTGCCTTCTGATTCAATAATTTCCTCTTCTGTTAGCATTGTTAATATACCATCAGTAGGATATCAATACATTAACAGGGTACCCAGTGCTTGGCTGTTTTATTATCCATTGCTTTAGTTATCTGCCCAAATTCCTGATGCTAAAAGGACTGAGCCAATTTTTAGGTGATTTTGTTGTTGAAGTGTAGTGGTCTTGAATTGTTTAACTTGCTTGTTATTATCACTTCTTTAAAAGTTTTCCAGTAAATGGCCTATTTGTACTAAATTTAAGCCTACTCAAAATAGCTTGTTTGTGGTTTTTTCTGTTGATTTTTCACAAATCTCTTAGAAAACAGAGGTCCAAAAAGCACTTCTCCAGGACAGGGGGTGCTTCAGTCACACTTCCTGCTACATGACACAGATCATTCAGCATTTTGCTAAAATGAAGCATTACCAAGTCCCATGGGAAAGAAAATGCCTTGGGATTAAGAGCAGTGTGTTTTTCAATAAGCATTTAGTCCTAAACAGATCATTCAAATGGAGAGTAATAAAGACTATTACAGCTAATGAAAAGATTTTGTGCGACTCAGTGGGCTCTCAAGCAGGCAGAGATAATATGCTTGCCCTTACTAACATTGTTCACTGAGCTGTGTTTCCTTTCCTAGACTGGAAATTAGATTTCCTTCTCCACTGCTTGTATAGAAAAACTTTCAGTGCTGAAGGAGATCATGTGGGAGCCGCTGTTGTTTAGAGGGAGGAGCTGCTCTCAAATGAAAGGTACCTCCCAACTTCATATTCATCTGCTCAGCAGCAGTTTAAATATGAACCTCTACTGTGCTTTTTGAGAGTCGATGTGTCCACTGAGGGACTGCAGAAGATCCAGCATAATAAACAGGGAGAGACATCTCACACGTGTGTGTGTTTGCACCAGGGGGCAGGTGTATTAAGCCACCCAAGTTTGTACACCTAAGGCTGGAAATGTTTATCATTTTTTTTGTCTGTGCACCATTCCCAGCTTATTCCAAATCCTGTCCACACTTAACATACTTCGTTCTCACCTTGCCTGCTTTGAAGGCTTGGGATCTGAATTGGGCAGGCTCCCAGCACCTCCAGCTCTCTCTGGACCACACTTCAATTGGCACGTTTTTATCTAGAGGACATTCTCAGAGTCATATGACTGTTGACTTCCAAGGCCATTTCATAAGGGCCAGGACTCGACAAGAAGCAAGCAGAGGCTCAGGAACAAATTGGTCAGAGGCACAGTCACCCAAGGATCAGGGATGAGGGTAAAAATTTAGGGATCTGGATTCCTACTTTTACCACAGCATAATTTGCTCCCTTTGTTTTGTTTTGTATTATGCTCTTTCTCCTTCTTACTTCTTCACTTCTGGAATTAAAATGGCCCAGGTAATTTATGCTCCAAATTTATTTTCTCGCCCTGAAACTGGCAGTGAGCACCGTAAGTTTTCCTGAAGGAAGACCTTTCTTTAAGGGTGCTACAGTTTCTCTCCAGGAGCATGGGATAGGGAGGGAAAAAACTCTATTAGTGACCTTTTTGCTATGTAACCTTTCCTTAAAATGCCAGCAACTGAGCTTCCACAGAGAGAACAACCAATATTGAAAGAGGAATGTGAAGGACATTATGAAAGAAGAAAGCAAGAAAGGGGATCTGCTCAGACAAGTTTCCCAGGAAAGCTGATGTAATATGTACTGTAGAAAATGGTAGCAGTTGACATAACTAACTTTCTTTCTAAATAGCTGTGGATGCCAGCAAGCTGGGAGAAACAAAATGTACATCTGGGAATGCAGCTGAGCAGACTGTTTTGTCCAAAATAAATATAGTAGGTGTAAAACTTGTTTTCAAAAGATGCCATTTAATTGAAAAATGTCCTTTTAATTAAGGCTGAGTGACCAGTGGATGAAAGTCTCATTTCTGTTGGGGCTGTTCATGGTGATTCTGTAACATTAACTCCTGCACCAGGGGAATACTCCAGAGGCTGCTGTTGGGATGCCCTGGTATGCAGTTCTGTGGCAAGCATTCAGGCCCTTTCCTAGAGTTTAGCAAATGTTTAACAAGGTTTTTAACAGCTGTCTTGAAAATTGCCTGACTTTGTGTTGCCTGACTTGCCCATGTTTCAGCCTGGTTTCCTACATAAATGACTGTTCCCAGCACATGTGTTATGCCCCTGCCCACATCTGTGTATATACAGTTTGGGAATCTCCCCCCCTGTTTTAGCAGACCTGACAGAGACATGCAGGGTCTTTGAGATGTTGAAGATATTGGAATTTTGTGGCTGCATATTAAAGAATGTCTGGATATTCTCTGCAGGGAACCGTGGTCTCTGTTAGCCTTGGAGACTCCAAAAGGCCCAAATCTGGAGAATATCAGATGTTTTTATTCCACTTTTCACAAAGCTTGAAGGTTGGTTGCAGCCTGAAGTGCTTCATCTTTAAAAACACCAGCTCCTCTACTTTGTTCCTCCTGGTATATGGAGAGCAAAACACTGCGTGTGCAGAGCCTGACAAACACAAATTGTCCCTGGAAGTGCCATTTTCAGGCAACCTAGTTCATGAAAATTGGATAAACTGCCAAACAAAAAGTCCCAGCTCATGGGCTATTTATTCAACATTACAAACAGAGGAAGAACTGCATAGAAGGAATGTCTATAATGAAAATGGTATTTAGTTATAAGACTGATGTACACGGTCTGTTACCTCCTTTTTACACACACTGTTAGCACTGTTCAGGCAGCCAGCGGGCATGATTTCATGCAAAGGAGTGTGTGGTTATTTTCATAAGGTTTCTGTGAACAAGGCAGGAGAAAGCTGTGGGAGATCCCTAAGGTTTTTGATGTCACTATTGTCATGTCAAAATATGCTGCGCCAACTTCTCGCTTTACTGTAAATTGGTTACAAGGAAAACTCAGGCAGTAGGACTGACAGTACTGGATGCACTTGTTGTCTTGGAGTGGGGGGTTGAGTGGCCATGTTGAATTCTCAGGAATGTTTGAAAATTCTCCCTCTGTCTCTGATACTTACCCACTCCTCTGCATTTCCTCTTTTGTTCCAGGTGTAATCTGGGTAAGAACTGTCAAAAGAGCTTCTGAGCTGCTTTGGGGCTACCCAGTGATAGTGATCTCGAACCACAGTTTTAGAGGAGCAGCACCAAAAAGCCTGCTTGCTGTTATGCTGAGTGCTTTACAGGACAGGTAACATTCCCTGCTTCCTCAGCTGCCCAAAAATCAACCTACAGATACTGAGCTTCAGTTCGAATACGGTAAGTCAGAGTCCTGCACCCACTGCATAATTGAATTTAAAATATAGTTATCAGCCTATCATACTACTGTTTGGAACAAAGCCGGGGGGAAAATCACTGGAGCACAATGCTCTGTAGAGGACAGTGGTATGGCCAGACCTCTCCCTGTTGTCCTAAAACTACAGTAAAGGTGGTCTTGTTAGTACCCCCTAGGACACCTGATGTTGGGTTGCATTTCAAGAACTAAGTTACAGCAGTGCTGAGGCTGCAAAGCTGCGGTGGATCCACTGGAAAAGTCTTGCCCACTGCCCAAAATAGTCTTGCTTCTTGGCCATGACAAAGGCTCAAGATTTCTTTGTGCCACTTGAGTTTCCCACCTCAGCTGCAAAGTGCAGAAGACATCTGGGCTGACCAGTGGCTTAAGAGAGCAAAGCAGCAGTCACCTTCTTTTTTTAACTAGGGCAAAAGACCTAAGTATCAGAAAGCCATCAAAGCACCAACTCTCTATCCCTAAAGATACAGTCCTCAGAAAGGTTACTGGATACCTAAGGAGACAGGAACCTTTCAAAAACCTCTCTATCTGGGATACAGTATTCCTAAAGCATCCCTTAAGGTTACTGTATCCTTAAAGATACGGGAACCTTTCAAAATCGTCCCTGTGGGTTTTCCTTGCGATTTGCTGGGCTCCCTTTAAGGGAAAGTTTCCCCCAGCTGAGACCTGGATGGCTCCGGTGATGGTGCAGGAGGAGCCGTGTGGTTGGCAGCTCTCCCTCTGCACAGAGATGAAAACCAGGCTCCAGTGAACCTTTAGGCTGGCATTTGATAAAACTCCCACTAAATCCTCTCTGCCGTCACACTCACCTGTGAAACCCTTTTCCATTCCCACATAACCTCCATGCATACTCTGCTTTCTTTATAAAAGTCCATTTGTGGCTTGAAAAGCTCATATCAGATACAAAGCTATTTAAATCTCTCCTGATTTCTTATCGTTGTTCTTTTGCCATCTGAGCACAGTTGCTAAAAGTCTGAGAATGGTTGCTGCTTCTGTTTGAAATTCTTCCCCTCTCCACCCCTAAATCAGGTGACATTTTTAACTTCAAGTTGTATAGCAGGTAAGATTAAACCTCAGGTCTGAGAGCAATGGGAAGCAACATGATGGGACTGCAGCTTTAGGTGCTGCAGACAGCCCAAATCTCCATATTAAAAATCAACCCTTTTATTTTTTTTTTTGTTTGTTTAAAGTGTGATCAGTCCTTCAAAAAGCTACATGGAATCCCTTTTCTGGGTGATGGAATATGTGCCTGCCCACTTTGCTTTCTGTTGGGTTATCAACACTTTCTGCATCTGTAACTGCTGGTTATCAAAGGGAGGACTTAACTCTCTGCCAGAACCCTGGCACTAATTAAAACCTTGCCTTTAACGTTTAATGAGAAAGTTGTTGCTTTCACCAGTAAACTGGCTTAGACTCTTAGTCCCCTAAAGCACCAGTGGCACATACTGCATCACAGGTAACAAGCAGATTTGAGACAACACACAGCCAGAGGAGTGCAGCTGGTTGCATAAGTTAAAAAATGATTTCTTCTTACTTTCCCCACCAGCACTGAATATTATGTATGCTAACTAGTATTCCTCTCTCAGCAAGGTATCCAGACCTTGTAGGGCCAGTTCTTTCTTCCAGTAAAACCTTTGCATCATAAAACAGCCCAGATAAAACACACCCAGGGGAAAATCCCATGCTTATAGGAACTTCCAAGGCTTTTCAACCATTTGCTTGCCTGGCTGCTTGTCTTGGGTGGAGGAGAATGGCCTGTTAGAAAGGGGTGGCTAACACAAATGGAGAAAAACAAATGAGACTCTTGAGGGTGTGTTAATGGAAATGGAAGGGAAGTTTTGCTCCTCATCTGTGCCAGGCTGGGGCAGAGGAGCAGAGCTGGCAAATTTTAACTCTGTCAGCCAATTCTGCCGTCTTGGAAATGGGATTGGATTTAAACTGAAGAAGCATCACTTGAGGGGAGTAACGTTTTGGATACTGTGTGGCCTCCTCACTGATTTTATAAAGGTTAAAAAAAATACCACAAGCCGTTTCACAGTACTTTTATAGAGTGAACGGTAAGAGCAGTGAACAGTGCATTTTATTCCAGGTGCCTCATTTAACACACATTAAATATGCATCTGAACACTGTTGCTTTGGGGTACATTCCTAATCTGACTTTGCCCCTGCTTAGAGCAGGATAGATAGGAGTTATTCTACTGAAGTCAGCAAAGTCATTACCTGGGATTAAACTCAGAAGAGAGCGAGTCTTGCTTTTTACCTCTACAGCAAATCCCCTTCAATTCAGTATGAAAACAACAGTACGTTTAAGTGGACTGCAAGAACAGAGGCAATTGGAAAAGATGTGTCCTAATTTCAGTACAGGGTTCTGGAGCTGAATGTCCATCTGAGTACTCTTGAGCACTGCGGCTCTAAATCTCCTTTTCCTGCAGTGTAGTCTAGTTTCTTTTCCCCAGAAAGAAATATATTTTCCTTTTTGCAAACAGAGGCCACATAAAACACATGGTTGTCTTCTGAGCAAAACTCTTAAAGATCATAGCTTATACATATTAAAAAAACAACAACGTACAAACTTCTGCTTTGAAGTTAAATGCAGGTTTTTAGTCTATCAGCATTTGTATTCCATACCAGCTTTCTGCACAGTGGAAAATTTACACCCTTAGGAGGGTAACAGCTACGATAAGTTGTTAAAAAACAAATTACCTAGGAAAGTAATTTTTTCCATTATGAAAGTGGCTTGTCATATATTAGTGAAATGAATTAGTCACTTAGTACACCTTTCACAACCTCATAAGAATTAGATTCTGGCCTCTACATTCCCATGTAGCATCATTCCTCTTTCTACCTACAGCACTATCACTCCACAGTTTCTGATTATGTATTCACATGGAGTCGTAAATCACTCTTAAATCAGCCCAAAGCCTAAAACTCACCAAACCAGTTCACATTTCTCACATGAACCATGCTATTTGCACGCCTTTCCAGATTAAACATTTCTTCTTGGGATACAGAAAGATTCCAGGTATGGGGATTGCAATGGAAAAAGGTGACAGCATGACGTTTAGAAGATGTATGCACAGGGAAGGGGGAAGAGGAGGAAAGCAATGGGGAAAGAAAGGGATGTTTGGTTTTGATCCTTTCAGTAGAAGAAAGTCAACTGAGCAATAGCTACCCTTTGATTTATCCTTCTGTTTTCTGGGACCATTCAGAGCAGAGAAGGCTCTAACAGGATCTCAGCAGTGTAAGTGACGGGACAACCCTGACGAGCAAGATACAGAGGTGCAAATGCAGCTTGAATGTAGAAGTAGCAAATTTCTGTCTGCCACAGTGAAAAAACAACTTGCCAAGTTACAAAGAAGGCATTTTTTCATAGTCTGCGGGAGACAACCCTGTTAGTAAGTAATAATGCCTTCATCTTTCAGTGGTGCCATTGGAAGTGGAGAAGGAGTTCTTTTCACATCTTTCTCTGGTCTGTCTCTGCTTCTAGTAAATACAAGTGCCTGCTGAAAAGCTCTGTGCTAAAGTGCCCAGGTTTCTCTGGCAGGGACCTCAGGGAAGCACTGCTGGGGTTAACATGTTGTTTTGCCCAGGCATATGCAAGTGTATTGCAGAAGGCACTATGCAAATATTGTTCAGAGGGTTTATAATTTCCTGTTGGAACAGCAAAGAAAAGAAGGTCATTGATTTAAACCAGAGAATACAAATGATTTCCTGCCCACAAAGCTGCCAAAAGCTTAGAGTTATTGATTTTTTTTTCCTCCCTGCTGCTAACCAAACACTTCTGGTCCCATCATGGGCATCATCAGCTTATTGACTGAGTAAACATAACCCATTAAGCTGAACATTTTAAAAATAATGGAAAATTATAGTGGCTATAGTAAAAAAAATAATTCAAGGAAAAAAAAAAAATTGAAGAGGAAAAACAGTTCCTGAAGTTAATTAACTTTTACGTAGATTCAAGTTTCTGGAATTTAGGTTTGCATCCAAAAGAGAAAGAGAGGAATAAATTGAAAGAAGCATCAGGGGAAAAAATCCCAAAAGCCCTTTCCTAAAGAAGGCAAAAAGAGGGTGCAGGGAAGTGGGTACTTCAGATTTAATGGCCACGAGTAAAAGAAAAAAAAAAACAACTGCAAAATTGAGACTGAAAGGGTAAAACTGTGTGGCAGCAGCATGGTGAAGGCATGTTTTTATTTATTTATTTGCTAATTAGCAGCGGGAGGTCTGTGCTGCTGTCTGGATATCTGTTTGGAAGGCAGAGCTGAGCGCAGCTGATGCCTGGCCTCGGAACACGTCAGTTTGAAGATAACACACGTAGGGTGTTAATAAAGGCAGAACAATGCTCGCTGTCAACTCCGTTACAAGGCAGCAGTTCACCAAAGGGGGCCTGACAACGTCAAAAAGCATTAGACCAGAGCCAGCAAATGCTTTACACGCTACAGCTGAACCCAAAAGAAGAATTGATGCCCTGGATCTGACTTTAAGGCATCTGTCTGCTCTGGAGAGCACGTGCCTGTCTGAAGGAGCAGGGAAACAAGTTGCTCTTCCCTCCTCCTCCTCCTCCTCCAGCCATCTGCTCCCATGGAGAAGGCGAGGAGCGAGGCACAGGAGAACCAATCCCAGCATGTTGTAAATGGACAGGGAGACAAAATAGCCTTGAAAAGCAGCAGGACGAGCTCGGGAGAGGTGCTGAGAGGCAGCTCTGAGCAGCAGGGAGGCAGCGGCAGGCTGGGACACCACGGGCAGGGCTGGCTGTCCCCTGGGACTGGCCATGCAGGTGCTGCTGTCTTGCCTGGCTTGGCCAAGAGCTCTGCAGGGCTGGCTGTCCCCTGGGACTGGCCATGCAGGTGCTGCTGCCTGGCTTGGCCAAGAGCTCTGCAGCCCTTGGGTGGGAGAGTCAGCAGCGAGAGAGGAGCTGGTGGGAAGAGACACCGGGAGGGAGGGAGGTAAACAAGCAGATTACCAAGTGATGAAAAAGAAGGGTATCAGTCTTCTACAGTGACTTAGAAGAAGGTGTGACTGTTTCCTCCGCCTCCTCACCTTCATGCCTGTCGACTGAAGAATACTATTAAGGCAGGTAGTCATAGATTATTAATGGCCTGTTAACAGCTTCTTTAATTTTCTAGTAAGTGCCAACTGCAGCTGCTGTAATTATTCTGCTGGTCCTACAACACACCCTCTGCCAGGTTGCAAAATTCCTTTTTTTTTTTCTTTTGGGTCTGGAACACATTTTCATGTACATGGGTAATTCCATAGCTAAGTAAAATTACATCTTAGACTCTCAGAGCACCTTGCAGCCATAAAATGTCAGTATCTTCCAGCAAAGCAGGAACTGGGAAATTCCTATTTTTACCAGTGTGAATTGAGACACCCAAAGTGTATGGTTTTAGCCACAGTGATGCAGTGAGTGAGTCCCTGAGCTGCCTGTGACACTTGGGAGCACTGCCTGCTGCTTCACTTGTGCTGGTGTCCTGGGAACTGCAGAAGTCAGGGATAAGTTGGTGGTAACAGTAAGTAAGGACTTTTCCTGTCCAAGCAGAGGTCCCTGGGAGCAACACTGCATAAAAGGGATTGTATTTCCTCATCACTCTTCCTAATTCCCACCGAGAGAGAGCTGAGTAGCTTGTGATGGGAAAACAAAACATAAACAAACAGAAAAATGTGCGTGTTGTGGTCAAAGGCAAAGTATTTCCTCTGCAGCCTTCAATTTCCGAAGTCTGTGGGCACAGATCCCTGCCAGCAGCATTAGCAGCAGTGATTCCCTGCTAAGTTTCCTTTCCCGGTGGATCACAGCACACCTGTGTGTCTCAGGGTTGCCACATTTGTCAAATCTCATTGTACTGAGCCCTGGGCAATCCAGCACTTGCTCATCAAACCCCACGAACACGTATTTGAGGATTACAGTAGCAACAGGGTGTGTTTTTAGCAGCCCTGTTGGAAAGCTGCTAGTGAGGATGTGTCCAGGAAATGCCATAAAGCAGACACTGAACTTTCCAAGATTCCAACACTTTTAGAAGACAATGATCATGTGCAGGTATCACCCTGTGAGCACACACAAGGCATACAGTGTTGTGAAAAATCCCAGCCATCAGCAGTACCTAAAGGTGTGGTCTGTGCTTTGGTCCAGCCCTTGGGCTGTCACACCTCCTTGCTGGACAAAGCCCTACACTGGAGCTCCAGAGGCAGAGCGTTTCCCCATATCCCTAAAGGTAGGTTTGTTGTAGGAAACAGCCCTGGAATTGTGCTGACCCTGTCTAGGCTGGCATGTTTTACCCTAAAAGAGGGCATGGTTTGTGGGCAGGGACATGGCCCACCTCTCTTGGAGCCAAACGTCTGACCTGTCCCAGGCTTCCTGTGAAACTGTTCCATGTTTGTCTGCAAAATGAAAAAAACAAACCCCGAGTTCCCTAACAGGAGTTATTGAAGGACCAAAGGTTTAGTGAGTAACATTTAAAGCATTACACAGATTTTTTTTTTCCCCTCAAATCTTTTCCCACACATATTCTGAGGAGGAAATCGTGAATTGCAGTCAGCTGTTCCCTGAAATGCCTCTTGCCCTGACTCATTTTTGGAATGGAATGATTCACATACAACTGTCTTGTGAGCATCCAGCATATCTTTTCCTTTTTCCAAGGGTGGCTGGATAAATCAGTAGCTACTGCCCAGATCAAGTCCCAGGTCTGACTCCAGGTGCTGCACGTGCAGAGTGACAGGCTCCATCACTTCCTTTGCCCCTTCACACCCTCTGTCTTGCATAGCTCTGTGCACAATTGAACAAGCTGGATCTGCCTGAACAGAAACCTTCAAGTGCTGTGAGAACTTTTTTTCTTCCCTTTATTTTTGGTCGTTCCCATAATAACTTTTTTCCCCCTTTTTGTCTTTCTGAGAACAGAATGTTTCTAGGTCAGAATCCCTGTTGGCCTTGTGCTGTTTCTTGGTCCTCAATGCTTATTAAAAAGTCACGAGTCTTTGAGGTTAGTTTTTCCCCAGATCCTAATTTGTGTTAACAGATTTAGCTGATACTGAACCCGTTCTGCTCATATGGGCAAGGACCAACTTCTGGAAATGATCCAGATGTCCAAGATGTTTGAAAGTAATTAGTTTTCCTCAAAGCCTTAGGCTTTAAGTGTTGATCTGATATATTTAAAAGGGACTTGACTTTCAGAAGAAGGGTAGGGTCCTTCTTTTCTGAAGGAGGGGCCCTTCTGGGAGAGTATAAAGATGGACACTTGAAATAAACTTATCCCATCTGAGGATCTCAGGGAGATAAGTGTAGCATTTTTTTTTTAGTTTGGGTTTTCAATAGGAAGTTATGAACAAAAACAGGGTGTTTGTGAAGTGCCAAAAGTATGTACTGCTATAATATTATATATAATAAAAAGCTTTAGATCAGCAAGGCTTTTTGGCCATAAGGCTGCAAACCTCCCCAGCTTCGCTATTTTAAAAGCTTTGTAAATCAGGCTCTATGTTGATCACATCTTTCCCCCCCTCATTTCTGGAAGCAGACACACTACAAGGGTGCAAGCATCTTATGATTTACACCGTGTTCCTGCTTGAAATATTTTTTCCCTGTGACTGCCCCCCCCGGCGTTCAGTTCCTTTGGGTCACTGTCTACTGCATGACTATTTAATGCGTGCATGTGCATCATATTATTGAAGTTAGCAAGACTACAGGCAAGCATAAGCCTTGTCAGAACTGGTGTTAGAGACTGTAAACTTCCAGGCTGGTCCTAACTTTTAACATAGTCACATACAGTTCCTAGCCCAATGACATCTGCAGTACTTCTGTGACTATTTGTGACCATTTTCTTTTCTCTTTGCAAGGTGAAGTGTGACCTGTTAGCCAAGCAGGTTATCACAGGCTCCTTGTGTTTCTGGATCTTTTTCCCACATCTCAGGATTCACAAAGTTGCCTTAAAGCTAGATCAGTCATTGGTTTCTGCTTTGAGATTTTGTCAGTGTCTCTGGCACAGTGAATGTACTGGGCGTAGATAAATGCCAACAAACCCCAAGAGAGCTAAGCAGTTACCACTTCATAGAAAGCATTGCAAATACTGATTTTTCCATGAGAAATTGTTTTGTGCTCTTCACTGCTCTCTTACATTGAAGGTTCAGTGAACCCATTCTGGGGAACTGCATACAAAAACCACACATCACTCTACGGAAACCTCCCTGCCTTTACAGTCCCTTTCTGCCAAGCTCAGAGTGCTGTTCCCTCTCATCCCAGCAGCACGAGGCAGCCCAAGGCCTGTATTTGCTATTCCCCTACGTGATCCTTTTGTTTTAAGGCGCCGGTTTGGGAGCTGGGCTGTGCCACACACTGCGGGTACAGCACAGAGCAGTGCTGCTGAACCTCGGACTGCAGCACTCATGACATCACACCCAGCAGCAAGGAAGCCAAGAAGCTGTCCCAGAGCTTGCTCAGGTGAACCACTCGCTGTCAAAGCCATAAACACCACAGGTCTGTTCTTCCAGCACCTCGGATGCAACTTTTTCATTTACCCTACTTATGAATTCTTACTCTTAAATCCTTTGCAGTTCACCTCTAAAATATTAAAGGTGAGCATTCGCACCTTCTTCCCCCCTCTGTGGTGTCCCATTACAGAAGCATACAATTAGGGATGTTAATGACAGATTATTAGGCATTAACCTATAATGCCATCCTCCAATAACAGCAAAAATGGGTCACGCTGTACCTATAATTATCCTGGTTCTCCAATAACACGCCCCAGTCGTGCCTTGTTTCTGTGATATCCCTTGTATTTCAGTCCAAAGTAAGGGGAGCTCTGGGTGTTTTGTAGGGTGACCCGGAGCAGTTTGGTGATCTGGCTGGCACATGGGCACAGCCTTCAAAAAGGCTGAACTAACTGGGTTGTAGCACCTTTCCAGCTTAGAGAAAACCAATAAGGGATTTTGGCACCTGCCTTTGTAGCCTGCAATGAGGAAGACAGAGGGAATCCCCATTTGGCAGAGGGATAAACCCTCCTTGGACAATGGGAATGGTGGCCCCACTGCTTCTGTCTGCCCAGCACCAGGGTGGTGGTGCAATAGTCTGCAGGGTAAGGGGGCACACAGAGGGGGGAAGGTGGGTGGGCAGGAGGAAGAGAAACACAGCAGAGGTGAGCCCACCCAATGAGACCACGTGGCTTAACACCACAGAGGGAAGTAGTCCGTGACAGCAGAACAGAAATGCCCTTCTGTAAATAGAATAGAAACATGAAAATAAGAGTACCGAAGAGAGGAGAAAAATGAAGTGAAACCAAGACATCTGAGGGCACCATGCAGGCTTTGTAGGAGCTGAAAAGGCCACCTGCATTGCAGCACAGGCCCCAGGAGAAGTGATACAAGAGTGAGGTTTAGAGTCCTTAATCACTTTATTGAATACTTTCACTTTCCTTGTTAAGTAGCTAGCAGTGAAGGCAGAAAAGATACTTGATACTGTATTTTGGCGTGCCAGTAGTCTTTCACATATGTAGAGTGGTCCTTTCAAAGAATTTACACCAGGGCATTACGCATTTCTAGGAAGTGATCCACAAGGAGACCCTGGAAAGGGACCATTTCAAGGCTGGCTAAAAAGGGGGTTTACCTCCCTAAATGACAAAATATGCATTTTCAGTGTATCTGAAGAAGAAGCACTGAGGAGGGGGGAGAGAGGGGAAGAAAAGAGAAAGAAAGAAAGTATTACTCCCACTTTTGTTTTGACTGTGAATTAAGTAAACTTCTTTCCTACAATTTTCTGAGGTTTTGGTGAAGGCAGTTCATACACGCAAAGTCTTTGGTGTTTCTGAACATGCTGGCAGGGGGCAAAATTTGTGCTGTTACTTCTCAGAAATGAGGTAAATAGGATATTGAGACTATTTCTATGAAAAAGGGGAAATAATATGCTGAAATCCTGTCAAAACACTTCTGCTGTACTGCCCTGTTTTTGGTGGCAGTATCAACGATGAAGGTGTTTTGTAGACAGTGAGTGTCACGGAGCTGTCTCTGAAACATCCTCCTGGCATGTTACTAGTACAGAAATTGGCTCATACCCAGATGCCTTATGGATCGTACAAGATCAATGGGTGGGCAGGAAAGCAAGAATGTGAAGTACAAGTGCGTGCTCGTGTGTGGTTTGCCTGACATTCCTCTCATCTCCTAGGACTTCCTGGGTGGCTTGCAGAAAAGCTGGACCCAGGGCCAATTGCAAATCCCACCAGCCCAGTGGAAGGTTTCACTGCAGAAGGGTCAGGCAACAGTTCCAGCTTTGCAGTGAGATGTTCAAGTCTATCGATAAATGTTCATTTAATGTAAGAGTAATCCTTTCCCGCATGCATTTCATGTGTCATGTCAACACCTCAGGACTTCAGTGGTTCAAGGGGGTTCCAAGGCTCCCAGCTGCTTGCCTTGGTGGCCTGGCACTACATTCGTGGCCCGGCACTACATTCGTGGCCCAGATGGAGTTAGCCAGCAGTGATCACACCACGTTTGAGCAGTACCATTGTCTTCTCTTTGGCCTGTGACATGCCCCAGAAGCTGGAGGTGCTGGTGGAGCTTGGTAGTGCCAGGAGGAGAAGGACAAGGAGAAAATGCCTTCCCCATAGAGAACCTGCACCCCCAGATCCTTTGCTCAGTTCCGAGAAAAATAAAATCCGTGTTTGAGGCTTGGTGAAAATGCCCTTGCTTCATTACTACCTGCCTGTGATGGAGGTGCCCGAGACTAACCTCTGCCACACAAACTTCAGAGACCAAACAGAAAACCCCAATTTGCCAGAATAAGGGCGACTCGCTTAAGCCCAGCCTATTTTTAGAAGATCCTCTGTGGTGAAAACAAAGTCTAATTAAAAACAGACTTTATTGCTGCAGTAACCCAGCATTTCGCATGTGGCCCTGGGAGTCTTCCACCTCTCTGGGTCTGTTAAATCTTGTTAACTGCCTGAGTCCCACTTGGCTTCAATGGCAGTCCTGAGTACTGCCTTCTCCTCTGTATCTTGCCATTTTCAGGGCACGAAGGGAACCTTACCGTTACTAGGATTGCTCTGCTCTTTAACAGTTATTTTCTGAGAATACCACTTATTATGATTTAATGTCTCTACTTTTGGTAACTTCGAGTTCAGTGGGTTTTTTTGTGTGTGCTAATCTCCACTTAATCTTTCTTACCACTGCAAACAGCACCGAGGAAAAGGTGTCTGCAGAGCAGCCTAGCTTGGAAACTGCTTTTTTAATTACTGGCTGTGAAGAAATCTTTTTCCACCCATTGACTTGCATACTTTTTTAGTGGTCTAGCAGGTTCTGAGAGGAGATCACCACAGATAGCAATGTGAACTTCCTTCCTTAGGAGGCAATCTGTAAGAGCCTCCCAAATGCTTTGCCTTACAGTTACTCCCTTTGTGGCAAATGAAGTGGAGGGAGTTTGGCCCTTCCCTTTACCAACATCTACACCTGGCAAGCTGTAGGCAATTTTCAGAAAGGCTCAGGAGAGGAGACATGCCTCTGGGCATGTCCTTGCTTCCCTTCCCCAGGAGCCACCACCATGGCCCTTCAGCAGAGCAGCAGATTGGAGCAGCAAACACAGCTGGCTATAGGACAGAAATCCTGGTGACGAGTCCTTGCAGACAACAGATCCTTACTACACTTTGGTCTCCCACAAGCTGACACCATCAGTATCCCCACTGTCACCATTCAGAAATCAGCAGCAGCTGCCAGCCAAAGGTCACTCAAGGATGCAATATCCAAGCATCCATTCCACCAGGGACCAGGATGGCAGGGAAGGGAAGCAGCAGCCCTACTGTGAGGGATGCACTGGCCTCCAAGAACATTTCTGTCCTTGGGTTTGGAAATTGACTGGGAATTTCAGGATCAATGAGAATGTTTGCAAAGTCTTGAGAGGCTTGTTAAAGCACGGAGCTCTGACCCTCTTTCCACAGCGTGCTGTCATAGGACTGGCTTGGGCAAACAGCTGAGAAACAAGTGGGAGGAGAGCACCAAGGTCTACCCAGGGGATATGGTGGTCCAGCCCATGACCAAAAACAAGTGATGGAGACGTTCTCCCTGTTACTGCAGGCACACCTCAGCCCTCCACATTTCTGCCTCACCAGACCCAGCACCAGAGATCCAGAGATGTCTGGGAACAGGGGTGGCACGCCAGGAGCAGCCAGGTGCTGCATGGGCCAGCAGTGCTCCACAGGGTCACCCATGCCAGGTGGCACTGCCATGGCACCGCAGTGCTGGGGCACAGGGGGCGATGAGACCGTGTGTGAGCCTGTGACTGACCTGCATTAAGTTCTCCTTGCTTTCCACCCATCGCCCTGGTTTGGGTGCGAGCAGACCGTGAGACCCAACAAACCTCAAACCCGCAGAGAGCGAGTTGCAGAGCCTCTAATTTCCGCTGTTTACCAGGCAAGTCCCCCAAGCCCCAGCCAAAACCTCCTCCCTGGTGCAAGAGCTCCATGTCTTCCCACTCTTACTCAGCAATCTGCCAGCAGCACCCCCAGCTCCCAGACATTTGCATTCAATTACTATGAATTTCATCACAGAAAGCAAATTTTGCCTGGCCACAGCTTTGGAAGGGACAAAAACAAACGCCGCGGGTCACAACCTGTTATATCTGATCCTCCCTACAGATTTACCACGAGGGTTTTTTTTCCCCCATCCCTGTTATGTGGTGTTGGTGTCAGATCCTCCTCCTGGCCAGATGAATCTTACAAGAAACTTGGTTCTTAATCAGGTTTTGCAGGGATTTAAGGAAAGTTGCAAGCACAAGCATGCAAGCAGAAAGCTCTCTGTCCTTGTGAAACAACTACCCCTGTTTCTCTGTAAAACCACATCTGTATTTCCTCTGCTGCAACTTCTCACGCCCCTCAAATTACTCAGGGGAAGCAAAGGAGAAAACTTCTCAGAGGAACAGATCAGGAGAAAGAAGACTGTACCAGTAGCACAATTTGGGCATTTTGGGGCATAAAATAGACATAACACCCACATGCCTCTCTGGCTTGCTAACACTAGCAGCCATCCACAAAGTTGAAGTAAATTAAACAGTAAACTTAAAGATTTAAGAATTCTTGAAAGTCAAGGGAACTAGTTAGCAAGGAAAGCATTCCCCTGAGGAACAGCATGCTTCACGGTTAAATGCTAGTGCTGACAGGGCAGTAGATGAAATTTATCCATGGGCTCATTGGGTTTCCCTTAGGCTGGAGCATGCAGGAGACAGCACATGGGCATGGCAGCAGAGTGGTGAGCAGAGGGAGGCTGTCTGTGTCACCCTGACCCGGCCACCATGGGAAGGAGTCCTGATGTTTGCCTCTCCACCCTCTCTAAACTGTGGTTGCTGGTTGAACAATACCTGACCAACACACACCAGAGAGGTGCTGGAGGTGGTTTGCACAGCCTTGCCCAGGTCCCATTTCTGTACCTGGTTTGGGCCTTGGTTTAGTAACCAGCTCCCGCTGAGTGTAATGCTTTAGTCACAGTATCGTGTGACAAGCGTTTGGGATTACAAATTACATTTCTCTATATGCCTGTTGAAAAAGAGCAGCTTTTTGCTAACGCGTTGTTTTTAATTGTTGTCAAAACCATTCCTCCCTCCCATCCCAGCTGCAAGAGAGTCAAGAGCATAAGCTGAGACTCAGGTGCTTGTTCGTGTCCCATCCTGCCACTGCCTGAAGCAAACTTGCTGCTCCCCACTGAGGACTCAGCTCGACTCCCACGAACCTGCTGTGGGCAGGAGCATCAGCTGAGGCTCTTTGGGCCACACAGTCCCCCTCTGCCCCTCTCTGTGCAAGTCTTCGGTAGGTTGACTTTCTCAGAGGTGTTTCTCACTCTGCTGGGTCATACATTCAAACGCCAAAACTGTGACTCATTAGCAGGGCAAGTTTGGGCTGGGGGGGGGTGCAGGAAGGAAGAAAAACAGCTTGCAGGAGCCTTCCTGTTTATCCATGGCTTGGGAAGAAAAAGTGACACAACAGACTCCACACACCCTGGCTCCATTATCTTTGCTGGCACAAGCACTGCCTTGGCTCTGTCCCTGACCACTCGGGGCCAAATCCATCCCTGCCATGAGGGTGTTTACTTTAGAGGAGTTTACTCGAGAGGGAAGCCTGGCCCCCAGAGCCTGAATGCCCCCAGTGTGCCAGCGAGGGCATCGGAGCCCCCGCCACTGTGGCACTGGCCCCTGGCCACACCAGGGAGGTCATTTTCTTCTCGGCAATTAGCGGAGTGGTGGCATCTCTAAGAGAAGTTGAATAAACACATTCAGCCCAGCTGGACTCCCAGCTTGCTCTGTTCTCACCACCCTTCCTTCTGGGTGCACGGTGGGGCCCCAGCAAGCAGGAGCCCAGTGCCTGTGCCCCTGGCTGGAAAGAGAAGCAGAGGGACAAGCAACCCTTGGGCTTTCTTCTTTTACAACAAATGTCTTCCCTTTTTCTTTTCAGGGAGGAAAAATGCCAGCTTCTCTAAAAAAGCTGCAGCAAATGGCTGTTTTCATGGGGCTGTTCAGCGGCGGGGGATGCCTCGTGATGTATAATCTCATGCAAAGTAAGTCTCAGTGCTGTTGGCAGCCCTATTTCTCCTCCGTGCCTTTCACTGGCTTTTGTGTGGCGGGGAGAGCGGCAGCATGCAGGATGTGAGAAGCAGATGAAGTAAAGGGAAGTGTGGCTGAGCCTCCGGGTTCTGCCTTTGCGGGCTCTGCTTTGTTCACCCCCGGGGCTTTTGCTCTCCCAAGCGCTGCCACGTGCATTTCCAGAGGCGGATATTGCGCAGGGAGCAGGCTGTTGCACTCAGGGAAAACTCTGGGTTTGGGGGTTTCCTGAGGGTGAGGGCGAAGTGAAAGCTTAGGCTGTAATACAGGTTTCATTTCCTAACTGAGACTCCATAACTGGGCAGTGAAAGAGGAGGACCATCTGTGAGAAGGTATTCGTGTCTAGCAGTTTTATCTCGAAATCTCTGTGTGGTGCTGGCCCTTAAACACAATCTGTGAAGTGCCAAGACATCATTGGTTTCTCCTGAATGAGGGACAGATAAGAGCAGTCAGCACTGAGAAGACCTGGAGAAGGAGAGACAAGCTAGACAGGTGATGTTGCTGTTTATAGACATCTCTAGTTGCTACGTGTCTTTGGCCAAAAATCCAAATTTTTCGTCCAAATGGTAGAAGTTTCCTTTTTTTAAAACAGCTTCTAGATATTTAGAGCAGAAATAGGCTTTTCCCCTCTCCTTGGGGCTGCTATAGGCCTCTTGGCCCTCTGCCTCTCCCTTGTTGGTGCTATCAAAGGCTATTGCTTTTCACCTACCCTTATATCAGGGGATGCTGCCAGAAAAGTGCAGCCAAGCCTGTTTCTCAAGCCTTCAAGATAAGCTCTGAAACCTCCCCTTCATTTTACACTTATTAATAACAAATCAGACAACGCTGGAAAGCAGAATTTAATTTTAGGCAGCTCGTGCCCTCGAGCTCTGGAGTACATGACAGAAATACGACCCTTACACAGTAAGATATCGAGCCTGGCTTTAACAAGGACATGAACATTTTTTGGTTTGCAGCTTCAGCAGTGCCCTGTAGAAGTCTCGTGGGGAAGCCACCCCCTGTGCTGTACAGCAAGTCAAGAGGGCTCGTTACCCACATCACTGAGCTGTGCAATCAGGTGGCACAACACCACGGCTACTTCTGCCTCCCTTACAACATCGGTGGCCACCTAGAGCTGTCTGATAACGCGGTGGCAAGCCAGCCAGGCTGCTGATAGGACACTTTCTGCTGCCCAGTGTGTCTTCCTCTACCCTCTAACAGGCACAGAAGCCACACTGGGAACCTTCCTCACTTGGCCTGTGCCCAGGGCTATCCCAGTTCCTTCTGCCCAGTGCACAGAACTGGTCCATATGTGGGTCTGTGAGGAGCAAGTGGTTCCTGCAGTGGTGGGAGCAGGGAGAGAGGGTTGCTTCCCTTCCTTTGGGCTCAAGGGAAGTTTGTGTGCACATGGTCTCTGTGCAAGCACTCAGGTAATCCTAGTTCTGCTCCACACCCTCCTGATGGAAGCAGCCTGCTCAGCCTCCTCCACTGTCCTTTCCACTTTCCTACCACAAGGTGTGTGGACAAATGGATTATTTGGGTATTTTGTGCCAATGCATGGGGTGCTAACCAGGCACAAATGAGAAGGAGCACCAGGAAACTAGACCCCATTTCCCCTCCAACATGCAGGATGGGCACAACATACTTTTAACATGGTCTGGGTGGCTGTTTGCCATGACCTGTAGGCACTAAAGGGCTGGCATGCTGCAATTCCTTTGGCTGGACTTCCCTAGGATGGGTCAGGGGGGAACCAGCTCAGGCTGCAGCTTAGCAAAGCTGTTTCCATGCCAACTGGATGCTGCCTGCTCACAGGGGATGCCTCCAGTTGGGGAGAGGGTGCAGCATCCTTCTGCCTCGTGCTCCAAGACTGATACTGACAGGCAAGAAACAAAGAAACAAACCTTACACCTTGTTCTAAACCCTTTGAAAGGGGGGAGCAAAGTCACCAGAGTAGGATTTTCACAAATGCGCGCTCTTAGCTTAACTCTGCCCTTCTTGATGTCGAGAGACTGAAATTACACTGGCTTGAAGCACATCTAGAAGCCTTAAACCTGTTAATAAGCAGATCTCTGCCTGCATGAGGAGGGTTGGCACATTTCCAGCCTCTCAGCTCTGCACTGTCCACTGGGGACCATGGTACAGCATTTCACAGCTACACACAGCACCCAGGCAAATAACAGTTTGCCACAATTTTCCTCCATGTGCCAATCCTGCAGCTTCCATCTACTGTGCTGTTGTGGCTGCTTGACCAGTAACTCTGGTGGTGCTTCTTTGTGCCTCCCTTTTAGAATGCATCTGTCAGCAGAGCTGTAGCCTCATGGCTGCCACTTGGAAAGGTGCATCAAGACCACAGCAAGAGTTCCACAGCAGCAGCTGTTCCTGTCTCACATCAGTGTCTGCAAAATAGTCTCCATTCCTAAAGTATTTTATGTACCTCCTATAAAAAAGCCCAATAAGTTGAATTACCATCGAAACATTTCAGATATTCATCCTTGTGCCTTTTGTCCCCACCCCTTTTTTCTTCCTTTTAAATAACCTACAAAGGCATGAAAAGTGGGGAGACAGAGCCATAAGCAGAGCTGTGTATCAGTATGGAACAGGCTATATTTGGAACCCTCTTCACTTAAATGAGCTGAATAACATTGGTTTCTCTGATGTTTCTCTTTTAGCCAAATTTCTCCTAATTAATGGTTTTGGACTGTGTTTCATGGAGGGTGTGGTAGTCTGGAGAAAACTTTCATTTTTTATTTTTTTCGCTCATGTTCTGATTTTAAGAAAAAACAGCCTCCTGACTCCCCTGTTTCTCTCACCTAGAAAGCTTTGCCAGGACCCAGTATTACCAGCAAGCTTTGGAGCAGCTGAACAGCAACCCTGCTGCCCTGGAAGCCCTGGGGGCTCCCCCCCTGAAGGTTCACAACATCCGACTGACAGATGGGAGCAACCGCGTGGACACGGAGAGAGCCCAGGTAACGCTGGGGAGGGGGTGGCACAAGGTGGCTTCCCCACGTGTCAGGTGACAAGAGATCAGCCAGGGGATTTGGTGACCTCAGCAGCAACTCACAGGTCATTTGAGGACACTGGAAGGCAAGTAGGATGGGATACCAGTTGATTTGGAAGAGGAATGGATTATGCACAGCATAAATCTGCTAGGCTAGAAACAGCAAGAGCAGCATCTTCACGTTCTGCTATATGGGCACATCACAGAATGCCAGGGGATCTCTCCAGCCAGTTGACCCCCTCCTGCCACTGTAAGCCACAGAATCATTTTCAGATCCAGCTTTGAAACAGCACCTGCCTCCCTTCCCCACCTCCAGATATGTCCCGTGCTAGTTTTAAAAGCTTTGCTCAGAACAGAGTTTTACAGCCACTTACGGTCTCTGCTGCGGTACAGCACAAGTGGGGTGGCTTTTAAAAGCCCCTGGACGTCTGTGCCAGGGAGAACAAACAGCTGCTGGCCTGAGACTGAGCAGGTGGCTCAGGCAGGGACTGGAAACCTCGCACTGGGTGCTAAATATTGCACAAGGCTGCCTTGTGCCAGCCCAGGGCTGGGCCCCAGCAAACCTCACCACCACGAGTCCACCTCCACTCGGCACTGCTGCCTGAAGAGGACTTCCCATCAGTCTTTACCCCTCAATCTGGGACTGGCTGCCCTTCCCATCAGTCTTTACCCCTCAATCTGGGACTGGCTGCCCTTCCCATCAGGTTTTACCCCTTAATCCAGGACTGGCTGCCCTTCCCATCAGGTTTTACCCCTTAATCCAGGACTGGCTGCCCTTCCCATCAGGTTTTACCCCTTAATCCAGGACTGGCTGCCCTTCCCATCAGGTTTTACCCCTTAATCCAGGACTGGCTGCCCTTCCCATCAGTTTTTAGCCCTCATTCTGGGACTGGCTGCCCTTCCTATCAGTTTTTACCCCTCATTCTGGGACTGGCTGCCTTTCCCTTGCTTTGCTAGTGGCACAAAATGTCCCCATCGACTCTGCAGGTCCATCACTGGGGTACCTCGTCACATTGGAATAACTTTGTTCTTCTTGTTGAGTAGTTCTGAATTCTGGGAATCAAGCAAGGGTATCAAGGAATAGGTCTGATGGGACAAGGAGAGGGACTATGAGGGGAAGATTAAAATAAAGCCCCAGCCTTTAACCAGCTCACATAAAATTCCTTTCCATTTCACTCCAGCCAGGCTGCACTCACATGACACCCTACGCCAAAATGTTTACCAGGTTTCATAGATTCTACCAGGAAACATATCTAAGGTTAAAAATGTGCAACCCCCCCCCACAATCTCTTATGCTGACTGAAAAGAAGATAACCTTTCCCACCGGTGTTTTCCTATGTCACTGTTTAAGAATGCTGGTCGTTTGGGTGACTCAGGGTGCAGTCAAACCCTGCCTTCTACCGACCTCACCCAAGACACAAACCACCAACTTTCTTCTCCACTTTTTCATGTTCTCATGAAATAAACTGGTTAATCATCATTGTATCATAAGGCAATTTACTGACTCCACGACATTCCCAGCTCCTGGGTCTGTTGGAGGACACCTGGCATTTTCTCTTTATGGTTGCAACACCAGCAGCAAGTGCTACACCTGGAACATATTTCTTTTATTCAGACATCAGACCAAGTGCAATTGGCCACGGTCACCACTGCAGCTTTCTTTGTTAAACAACTGACTGAATTTGTGACACTGGAAAAAAAAATAAATAAAAAAATAAAAATAAAAAAAAAATCAGTGAATGCCTCATTGCCTCAGTGTGTGTTATGAGATGACCTGTAGAGGATCTCAGCCTACCAGCTTGTGGTTGTGGGAAGCTTTGGCAGTGCAGGTCACCTCTGGATGACCATGTGTTCTGGTAAGGAAAGGTGTTTGCTCATAAATATTTCCATGAGCCAGTGGTTTCCCCTGGGGGTTGCAGCTGTAGCACAGGACATTCTTTCAGCAGAAAGAGATTAATGCACAGCAGAACAGACATACTTGTGCAGCCACACACATGTGTTAGCTGCTGGAATAGCTTAGTCAAACTCTGAAATACAGTGACAAAAACTATTGGAGTTCGAGGTAAAAAGGTGTTACATCGTTGTAGAAGGAGTCAATGTCCTTTTTGCTTTTACATTTGCAGATCAAGTTACCAGTGTCTGGAGCAAAGTCGGCGGGGTACCTCTACATTAACTCGGAGATGGACCACACCCGTGGGTGGTGGGTACTGGGGCAGGGGCTGGGGACGGGTCGGGTGCGGGGAGAGAAGGGGCAGGAGGAAAGAGGAGAGCAGGATATTTGCTTTAGTCATCCGTGGTGCGACATCACACACACAGAGCAAGAGGAAACTCCCGTCTAAAGGTCTTGTGAAAGGTCATTACCATCATTGTGACAAAAATGTAAATTACTTGAGAAATGCACTGAATTAATCTGAGTGCCAGCAGAAGAGCAACACGAGCCATTCATCTATGCTAAGCATGTTCTGCAAACTGTAGCTTGATACACATACACACACAAATCCTGTGAGCCAAAGTAATGCCCTGTCCCCTGCCACCCTCCTCCCCACAGAGGTGCAGAGGCTGTTGGACAGCAGCCCTGACTCTAGTCTGGAGTGGGGGAACTCTACTCTTGTAGTAGGGGAATCACACATGCTATTGGAGCTGTGCAAGGTGAGCCAAAATAGAAGGATTTTTTTGTTTGTTTCATAAATAAGGTCCTCATGGTTAAAAGAAAGTGCTAGAACAGATACACTGTAGTATAAGGATGCTCCAATTCCACATTGTATAGAAATCACTTCACGGTTCTGTAGTACTGAAGCCTGAAAAACCTCCTTTGTCAAGGGTAAACTTGACTTGGTTTCTAGAACTGGGCAAAGAATTGCTAATGTGAATTCGAAAATCCATCTTCTATTGCAGAAGAGTAAGTTTTACTAGATGCAAACCCCTTGTCAGGTGCTCCTCTTAGCTCTATTTAGAAACCAAGTGCTACAAAACTTTTACTCAGCTGCCAGGGGCCATATGGTAATGTTTTCTTTCATAGTAAGATGAGCATGACTTACAGGATTTCTCCTCTGAGTAAGTACAGGAAGCAAGGCATAAAATGACACAAGGAAGGCACTAGGCTGGGACTTGAGAACCTCAGTACCAGACCTGGCCTCCTCCCTAGTGACCGGAGAGAAGCCCAGAGGTCCCCAGCCACCTTTCAGGCACACATCACTTCCCTGGTGCCTGAGCTCTGATTTCCTCACTCCTCCTTAGCCCCTCACAGGCACGGGGAAATAGCAGTTCCCTGTTATAATTCCCTGTCCACGGTTACCGTGAGGATAACTGAAGACTGCAAGAGATGTTGAACTACATTAGTGTGCACAAATCTCTCAGAGTTTTGTTTCCAGGGCAGCTCTCCATACATTCCTACAAGCTTAAGAAAAAAAAAACCAAAAAACCCTGATACAACCCCAACCCCAAAATACATTTGCCTGGATTTGGGGCAGATAATCTGTCAGACTCAACCCACTCCACCTGTGTGCAGGGTCCTGGCCAGAGTGTGGGGAGGGAACAGCTCCTCCTGGGTTGGGGGTGGAAGCAGAGGGCTGGTTTGCCCAATGACTAAATTGTATGTACTCAGCACTGACTCCAGCAAAAGAGAGCTTTGGAAAACAAACCTAGTTTGGTACCCTAAAATAATAGTCTTTTCCAGCTGGAAAAGCAGCATGAGCAGCCTCTCAGAAGTGGGTTTGGAGCAGAGCTTAGAGGAAGGAAAAGACTCCCCCTCGGCCTCCAACAAATGCAATTTGCCTTCTTTGAGTAACCCCCGTCAGGGTTTCGCCAGTCACACTGAGTGATCACACAGTGTTCAAACTCCTCCAAGCCAGGATAATTCCTTAGCAACACCCTCTGGCTCCAAGGCTGGAGAGGAGTGGAGCAAGGAATGCACCCGCAGGATGGAAAGGATAACAAGGCACCGGCTCGGGGGAGGAATGTCCCATCTAAGAAGAGCTGGCAGGGTTTTTATTGGAGTTGCAGCAAATGGGAACAGGCATCCCAGACCCTTGAATCCAGGCTGTGCTATGCTGTTAGGGAGAACAGCTTTCAGGAGCTGGCACTCGAAAGCCAAGTTTTAAAACACGTGAGAGTATTTTGAAAAAAAGCAATAAGGGTGTGGAACGATTTGTTTCCCTGTGCCAGCTGTTTCTACGCTGACTTTACTTGTATATTAAAAGTGACTGGTCCAAGTTAAAAATCTCCTTTGGTTTGTGCCAGCTGGTGCCTTCAGGATGTCACCTTGAAGCTGCGGGACGGTCAGAGGATCCCGGTTTACCACTCCCTGGTGGGAAGCAGTGGTGTGCAGGAAGGCTAAAAATCAGAGACAGCTGCCTCTCTGCCTCCTGGTGAGCCAAAGGAGCCATTAATCGATTGCACCCCGCTGTGTCCATGAATGTGCACAGTTGTCACAAGTGACAGTTCCACTGAAGTGGGTGCTCTCAAGACAATTTTCTCTCTAAGGTTGACCTCGTCATTGTTGTAATTGTGATTTCTTTTCTTTTGCTGGTTTGTTTGTGTGTCCACTAGAAACCTAAAATAAATGCCTTGCAAAAGACTTGCTGTTCCAGAGAAGTCCCGCCTTATGCCGTGCGTGTGCTGATATTATGAAATTGAAATAAATAAACAAGCTGCCAGGAAACTTAGCTTTGTTTTACAACTGCAGACCAAAGTCTAGGCAGTTGGGCTGCTCTGTCATGGCCAGAAGACCAAGCCAGCTTCTCAAAGCAGCTCCCACCCATTTCTCACCAAGGTGTTACCTACATCAGCAGCAATGGAGCAGCAAAGGTGAAGCCCAGCAGCAGCACCTTCCACTCCACATATCAGGTGGACCTGCACCCTCACAGGTATCATTAAAAAGCTTGTGAGATAGATGGGGCTACTCATTGGAACTCAGGAATTCCAGGGAGAGAATTCAGCTGCTCACACTGAAAGTCACTGGGAAGAAGCCACTGCCTGACCCTGGCACTGCCCGGTGTGAGAGAAGGAGAGGACATGGGGAGGAAAACAGTCAGGAGGGGCAGAACAGGTGAAATACGGCCACAGTTCACTCTGAACTACAACAGGAGATTTTGACTGTGCCATGATTCTGTCCATCAGGTAGAGAATTGCCCATCACCAGCAGCAAATTGAGGAATAAGCAAAAAAAAGACAACCAAAAAACCCCACGCAAACAAAAGCCCCCATCCCAAACAAACAAACCCCCAAATATACACATTTTTCACCCCAAACTGCACATACAAACAAAGGCACAGTCTGAGACATGGAAAAGACACAAGTAACTGTCCTGCCTTCATACCTTAAAGTAACACATGAGCCAGTAAGAACATCCAGACAGAAGAGTATTTTGGATTCACTCGTTACAGAGAGGCTTAGCCAAGCAGCAGCTAGGGAAAGCCCAGAGCTGGTATCACTCAATTCCCTTTTCCTCCCCCTTTGCCCTCTTCATTCAAATTTGAGTCCTAGAAACCCACCAAAGGCACAGGCACTGCAAAGCTTTTCACAGAGAAAGGCAAGTTAGAGCAAAGAATTGTTAAAGAACAGGGAGCATTTTCTTGTTCAACAAGGATCCAGCAAACTGGGCAAAGTGGCTTTTGAAGAAACCTGAAGAGCAAATGCCAAAGTAAAAAGAAGGAGGTACTAAAGAACCACAGCAAAGGCATCTCAGACAAACAATTTTAGAAAGAAACAATATACATGTGCTTTAGTTTGAATTTCACAAAGAGCTGCCAGGATGAACAGCTCTTGTGAGACCTGATCCAGCCACATGAAAGCCCAGCACACCAGGGAGAGGATTAGAATGAATCAAAGCATTCCCCAGATTGAAATCACTGCTTACTGGCTTCACAAATCAAAATACAAACCACGTGATGTGAAAGCATCGGCCTTGCACTACGGCAGCCCACCTAGCAAGAAGAACACCTGAGAGATGTGGAGATCTCCTGGCCACCTGGTGTCTCAGAGCTTGATCAGCCCTGGCTTTTGGTCACTGAAGAAGTTTGGTAGGGAATCAAACAGTTGACAAGAAAAAGCCAAACCAACCACTTCCCATCCATCAATAGCCAGTTTTGATTTCTCACCAATCTCCAAAGATGCTGTGGACAACAGCCCCAGCCTGTTGAGTCCCTCCCTCTGTCTGCACTAGCAGCCTCTGGCTGGCACAGGGGGCCACCCATCTGCCTGTTGTCCCCTCTGTGTGCCCAGTAAGCCCAGGAGCTGCAGGGTATGGGTGGGTGCAGGAAAGCTGGCCACAGCCACCCCAGCCTGCAACACGGCGCTGGCTCACCAGCTCCCTGATTCCAGAGGCTGGCACACACAAGATACCAGCCCTGGCTTCCCAAATTGCTGCACCACAACACCTCTACATGGCCCAGCTCTAATCCTGGTTTTTCCAGGCCTGGAAATGGTATCCCCACACAAACCTCACCGGTAATACCAGGGATTTTATTGCTTTTCTCCAGGGAAGCAGGGCTTGCAAAGAGGTTTCATCTCTCACTTTTCCCCTGGAGACACAACAGGGCACCCCTTTAACCTGGGGTACTTCCAGTCATCCCAACCAAACAACAGGGTCACCAGAGCTGCGAGAACGGGCAGCACCATCACATCACACCAATGGTTCTCTAAATCAAACCTTTAAACCCAGAGAAGGAAGAAAGCAACGGGTGGAGCTGGAAGCCAGCAAACCAGTGGAGTGGGGCAGGAGTAAAATCACAACCAAATCCCTGCCTTTGTTTTATCACCTAAGAGTCAGCAAACACAGAATTTCTTACCTCATGACCTTGAAGAGCCACGTAAGCCACTTCCCCTCCACATCTGAGCTCTTTCAGGATGCACATATTCAAAGGGAGGAAAAAGCAGCAGGCTGGTGTGCTCGGTGCCAAGCCCCTTTGGCCAGGTGGTTCCCATTAAACACATCACAGCCCAGGGCTGCTTTCAGAGAGGACACAGGTGCGGCAGGAGCAACCAAGGGAGCTGGAACATGCCAGGAAAACAGGCAGAGCAGAGGTCTCAAAACCACCAGCACCTGCTGAAAGCCCAAGTAACTTCAAAACGGCACCTGGGCCCTTTGCAGCCTTTTCTTCTTAGGAGCACTGGAGCAGATTAAGTTCTGTTTAACTTCACAATGTCATGAAACACTAATTTCATTTTTATTGAGAAAATATTCACCTTTTGATAAAAGACCCTAGATCCCACAGAACAATTAAGGTTGGGAGGAGTCTTGGGAGAACATCTAGTCCAGCTGTTTCACCAGGGTCAGCCAGAGCAAATTGCCTGGGACTGTGTCCAGCCAGGTTTTGAGGATCACCGAGGGTGGAGACTCTGTGGCCTCTGGACAAGCTGTACCAGTGTTCAACCATTCGGACGGTAAAAAAAGCTTTTTCTTATGTTCAAACAGAATTTCAGTGTGTGCCCACTGCCTCTTGTCCTGCCACTGGACACCACTGAAAAGAACTTGGCTCCATCCTCTTTAGTGTTCCCCCGCACTGATAAGATCCCCTCCTGAGCCTTCTCTTCACTCAGCTTTAATAACAGGTGCTTCAATCCTTTAAGCATCTTACTCATGTTCAGTGTGTTAAATAATTTCATTTTAATTGGCTGGAAAATTCGCACTGTTCCTTTTCAAGTGTTGGGTGTCGTTCAGACAACCATCATTGTCATGCCCTTTGCTGGATTGCATGTTTGTTTCTTATCCCCTAGTTTGATTTTAATTGCTTCTGCCAGGCAGCCTCGCCCTCAAGGAAACCATCAAGGTGGCAGACTGTTCAGGACAAGGACTTGATGTACTGCTGAGGAACAGAAATATTGCTCAGCAGACTGTTCCAATGCCTGCACCTCTTTGAGTTGCACCTGACTAGCACGTGGGGGCTGCATTAAACCAGGTGTTTTAAAAGCACTGCCTCCACAAAGGTAATGTGTTCCCTTTGGAGTATGTTTCTCCAAGGAGTAACAGGGGTTTGTCCAACTTACAGGCCAGTTCATTCACTTCCTAGCTTGGACAGATGTCTTGCATTGCAGGGGGGACACAAGTCATTTGGATTAATCTCTCATTTAGAAGTGAGAATGCATCCAGTTGTTCCCTGCCTTTTGCCTGCATCTTTCATCTTTGTCAAAGAAAAATCATTTTCCTGCATGATTTTCGCAAAACTTGCAAGTTCCCTGTGGCAGGGCCCAGGCAATCCTGTGGCTCCAGGAGCAACGATGCTATTTTGGATGACACATCACACCTGGCCAGATGCCTTTGGTTCATTTTAAGTAGCGCCAATTGTATAAAAATACTAGAATAATGTAATTTCGTAACCAATCTAGTGCCATTTCTGTTACTTTGCTCTCCTAAGAGGATTTAGGAGCCAGCACCTTTATTCAGTACCTTCTGAGACAGTCTTTGCCTGTGTTTGGGAAGGCCCCAAGGATTTCCATCCAGCAGCCAGAGCAGCTGCATCTCCCAGGGTGCTGCCGGAGGGTGGCAGAGGGGAAGGTGATACCCCGGCAGCTCAGGAGATCTCCCCGTGAGGATTAGTTAAAAGGCACCTGTGTCATTCAGTCTGTACACTGGCACTGCAAATTAATTGAAGAGATGGGGTACACTGATTTCAGTGCATCACCAGCTTAGCTGTGATTCTAATTGCACAAGCAAGCAGACTCAGTGTAATTAAGTTCTCCGTGTTTACAGGAAAAAAGGTAATCCCTTCAAGTAGTTCCCTTTCCTCTCCTATTTTTGCAGTAACTGTTGTGGTCCTAACGCTCTGCTTCACTTTGACAAATCCTAACCTTTTCTTAATTAAGAGGGTTTTTTTATCACTCCCATACGGACTTATTTTTTTCCTGTTTATTGAGGCTGTATTTTTATGGAACCAAAATATTTGACTTTAGCAAAGCTGTCCAGTTGACAGCTGTCTTTTAAGAGGAACAATTAATGAAATTAAGCAGTGTTAGAAGAGGAAATGCCTTTCCATAGAAGAGGAAATGGTTTTCTCACCCACGGTCTAGTTTATGCTCTGACTTTCCCCTCAGGAAGTCACATCAGGCAAATAATACATTTCTGGACACAGCACACTTTGGAGGGGATATTAAAACTTCACTGCTTAGGAGCCAACATTAATTTTGCATTAATTTTTTTGTTAAACCTGCATTAATGCTGATTTCTATCTGCTCCGACTGTCCTGGATACAGCTGTCCTACACTGCACACAGTTCTCGGCATTCTAATACCACCTTTCCAACCTCACATCCTCAGACAGGTCATTTCCCACTTGTTCAACATCTAAAATAACAGTCCTAAATTTAATGGAAGTGTATTTCTAGGTTTAGGATACAACAAGAAAAACCTGGGAATATTTATATGGATAATGTGACTATATTTATCCATCCCAATGACAGCTTAATTCAACATCTGTAAATGCTGTGTTGGGAAGAGCTCCATAGTGGAAGCACTTTGCTTTAGGGTGGAAAAGGTTATTGGTTTGTTTTATTGCTGCACAAATTGAACAAATATATAATTCAGAAAACTAAAATATCAGCAATCCTGCTAATGGGTGTTGAGAAATGTAATTTCACAGTAGTCCTTGGAGAAGAGCAAGAGGCTCCATGTAACATATTACAACCTAGGTCCAGCAGTGTATTTCTAGTTGCTAGTCAAAGCCAGGCATGAAGGTGTGCAGTACCACAGAAGAGTCTAAGTTGCAGTAATTTGCAGTGCAGCCCTGAACTTCAGCTTTACTTTGATTTCAGTCACCATGCAGCTAATCCTGCACCAGACAAACCAGCGTGACTCTCTGGATTTCAGTCTCTTATCAGTAATGCTGTCTTGAGGAAGGATCATGTTTTAAAGTGTTGCCCAAAGCATAAAGAACGAAAGACCCACCAGCTGTTCAGAAAGCAAAATTTCATTTATTGTAAAGTTCCTGAAGCAGTAAACACCTTATCAGAAGTACAATGAACTGGCACTATTTCTTTAAAATGTTGAACTCTCTTCAGAAAGAACACCTGAAATATTCGAGAGAGATCTTAAGCCATGAAGTGACTTAGTGCAAGGCCCCTCTCCCTCCCCATTCCCTGCGACCACCACCAGTGGAGAACGGGCAATGACTTTTTATTTGCAGTTGTGACTTAACAGCTCTCGAGATTCACTTGGTAGATCATAAGCTGGGACAAGCTTATATTTAGGGACCCACAAATTAAAAGTGTGACAAATGAGACAAATCACAATACAAATTCAGCTTTGGACAAAAAGGAAAATATTTTGTAGATCTCTTAGTATAGTGACTATAAAATCTACAGCCCCTTCCTTAAAGAGGTGAATATAGCAACAAGGGGAGATAGGCTGTGCTTTCAGGAGGTGTTTGCTGTTTATCCCAACAACTGCAAGGGGGGAGCCTAAGCCTGGACCTGCCCCTCCTGCTGATACAGTTCACGGGTCTTGCAGCAGAACCGTGACATGACAGCTCTGTAGGAACACCTGCCCCTCCATTCCGTCAGCATCCTGCACCCGAGCAAACAACACCCGTGCCCCCAGCGCCAAGGCAGCCAGCAGGTGCCCACGCTGGAGAGCAGGGATGGGGAGAGCATTGCCCACAAGGTCCAAGGAGCCGATTCCTCCTCCACAACCAGCCCCTTCCCCACCAACATAAACAGCTTTTTTCAGATGACTTGCATGTGCACACACAGCCCTCTGTATCCAGAGCTGTGGAAAACCAGCTCTTCCACACAAACTAGCCATTTGTTCCCAGTCCTACTGCCATGTTGCTTCACCAGTAACAGCCTCTCAAGAACATGGACTGCAATAGTCCCTCTCTGAAGTGCAGGGTAAGAACACCTCATTTTCAACTTTACCCACACAGGAACAGCTTCAAGCTTGTGGGACTGGCTGATAGTCCTGCAGTTAAATGCTGTGGAAAATTTCCCCTGGTATAGGGTAAATCTAAGATGCCTTGTTTATAACTTACACTATTAAACTTTCACAACTTTATACAAATTCTTAATGACGTTAAAAAACACCATATAAAACCACCTTAAGGCACAAAAAGTTAAACAGAAATGCAGCCCACTGGAAATCTCAAAGCAGCCAATTAAAGAGAAGCTGGCCTTGTAATAAGTACATAGTTCAGGTATACATGTTAAGCTTCACTGTCATACGTTAAAACCAGTATATACAGAATGAAATGTATACTGCTCTGCACCTACTCTTTCCACTAGTACCAGTCTCCATGTGAGACATGGTCTGCGGTTACAAAGAAGAATTCAAACAGGCACATGTCCCTCAGATGATTTGCTGTGAGCAACTATGAGTGATTAAACATGACTGTACGCAGATATGGCAACACTGCTTTGCAAGGGTGGGCTGTGAGCATGCTTCGACCTCACTGCTCTGCTCAGCTTTGTGAGGTAAGGAAGGATGGATGTAGGGAAAAAGTAAAAAGTCAAAACGGCAGTGATGGAAGCTGGGAGAAGTTGCATTCTTGCAGAGAAGAATTTCATGAGTCAACGTCCCCTCACGCAAGCAAATTGTCTTGGGCAAATGACTGGGCAGTAAAAGGCAGGTGCTCATGAAAGGTATGGTCCTGCCTAATGAGCCTTAAAGAGATCAGCACTGTAGGCAGGGTCAGCGACCATCTGCCTCCAGGAACACCCAGACAACACAGACACTCTCTGCTGGCTCCAAGATCCATGTTTAACTCCTGCTGACCGCCAGCCAGAGCTATCCAGCCACTGACTCATCCCTGCATTACAGTATAAAACACATCCAAACTCAATTCTGAGGACTGCTGGGGTGTTTTCTTATATGAAGGTCTTCAAGGAGTGAGAAGCTGCCCTACCTACCTGAATACTCAATATTTAATGCCACAGGGAAGAAGCCTGATAGAACAGTTCAATTTCTCTGATGTGGCCTGAAGTGAAGGCAATCTGACCTCTGGCAATGAAGCCTTATGGAAAAACACTCCCTGTCTCAACTCAGTGTCACACTGGTTTTGGTTCAGCTTTCTTCTGGACTAGAGTTTTTCCAGCCACGCTGATCATATCCCCCCCAGTACCACTGGTCTTATTAATAAGCCATTTAACTCTTGTGTGAAGGAGGAACTGTAACCTTAGCACAGAGCCCTGAACTCCTGCTCACTAAATAGGCTAAGAACATTTTATACATTTGAAATTAGGAAAGTCTGTAGCAACATGGAAAAAAGGGAAAAACTACCTTAAGAGTTTCTATTCATTGTTTTATAGCAAGGAAACTTTTGTCAGAGTTTATTATAAAGGAACAGCATAAGGAAACCAAATAAATAGTTGAATAGTTAACAGTATGCAATATAATAGCACTAAACTTCAATTACATAAAAATTAAACTTTGGAACAGCATCAATATGAAAGATTTCTTAGAAAACTAGGACTCAGTCCAAGGTCCTCAGATCTGTACATTGCAAAACCCACTCAGTTTTGATGCCCAGTTGGTCCCAGCTCTGTCCTCTGAGGGACCGCGTCCGTTGAGAACTATGACCCACCCGTGCTGCTCCCTAATCCCCTGTGACCCACTACACAACATTTTTCCAGGTGTCTAAGGGGGGTGATCAGGCAGCAGGAGGCATGAGCTGTGCTTTGTTGTTTCAGAGGAAGCTGTATCATCTTCCTCATCTGATAGCTCTACTGAACATGGTAATGCAACTTAGCCTAAGGATGCTTCTTTCTTCCTTAAAGCAGCAGTTAGAGGAATAGAAAGAAGGCAGAAATGACCTCATGCTCCCAGTAAAACCCCAGCCAGGTTCTGGGGGAGGGGGTGGAATCAAGGGCTAATTAGCTGGACAAACTGCCTAATCTAACATGGTGAAGTCAGTGGAGACGACTTCAATGACTTCCGAGGAGCTACATCAGACTCTCACCAACACTGTGCAGCCACACTGAGCTGGGTTCTGTTGGCACGTCTTGCCCAGCACAGGAGGGGAAGGGAATGATTTCTGCTCGGTTCAGGAGTGACTGACTTCACCAAAGACATCACCCTCAGGAGCAGGATTTTCCCGTGCTCCCAAATAAAGATGGACCTCCAATACAGATTTCTTTACCCATGGGACACATGCATCTCTTCCTAGAGAAGAGCAGCCCACTGTTTGGCTACACACCAGATGAATCTAGGTCTTTGTTTACATTTTCCTGATGCAAACAAAGAAACAGACGGATTTCAAACTCATATGTGTGTATGTTGAACAGTCGATCAAATTCTCCTCTCACACCAGTTTTAGATCAGCAGATAGTTCCACTAAAGTCAGGAGTGCCAAGAGGCATTTGAGGAAAACCCAGCATTACGTATTTGCATTAAATGCCAAAACATATCCTAAAATATTTGTCTTGACATCTGTCACTGAAACACTTCCAATGTCAACTTCTCCAGAACACTGGAACAATTAACAAAAATGCTGTTATCAAGCAACAACAACAAAACCCCCCAGAAATAAAAATTACAAACAAAAATAAGCTCATAATCTTGTTAAACTCCTTTCAGCCACTTGAAATCTTGTTTATCTGTTCCATGAAAATAAGAACTTGGCACATTTTCCTTGCATGCCATTTATCAACACTCTCTTTTATCTAGAACATTTATTGCATATCAGAAATTCACTTGGCTAGGATATTTTTGTTTAGTAGAAAACACTGCCTTCCAGTTATAGCTATGAAGCTCCACACAGTTCAGTAAATGAATTCTCCTGGTATTTCCTGCAGTAGTGGTTCCTCAAACTTAAATCGTTTGGAAATGGCTTTCTGCTCAGTTACTTTTTCTTTTTCTGATTGCCTACATTGTCCCAGTGTGTATGAAGCCACTACAATTAGTTCTTCTGTCACTATTGATTCTTCCTCTTCGGTCTTCTCAGCATCTACTGATTTTTCAGAGGCAGAATCTGCATCTTTCTGGATGGCATCACTTGGCTCCCCTCCTGTGCTCTTATTCCAGGCCCTGCAAGCAGGATTATCACTTTGTTCTAACCATGGATGTTGAAGACATTCTTCCGCAGTTGCCCGGTCCCTGCAGAGGAAAGAAAACATGGAAATAAATGTCCAAATGAATGCAAAATCCAGCACCTTGCAGAAGAGATCCCTACAGATTATTTCAAGGACATGAATATATTAAAGACAGACTGATAGAATGGGCAAAAAAAGCATAAACTGACAGCTGTCTTTTATCAAAAGAGACCAACAGCAACCCAAGAAGATGAGCTGCTAGCATTTAAAGTAAGAGAGTTCATGGATTCCCAAAACAAAGGAGTTCATGGATTCCCAAAACAAAGGAATTTATGCTCCCATGTTGCCAACCAACTTTCAAACTTTTATACAGATATTCTTTTTATATATAGGAAAATTATCCAATCCTTACACTCTTAAAGTATTCCCACAGACAAGCAGTAGGCAATTTCAGCAGCTGACATGTCCCATGAAGAACTGGTGAAGTTCCACAGAAAACACCTCTTTTGCTTAGAGCCCTGGAATTTCCAATTTGCTGCCCATTGAGGAAAGCGTACAAATGACCCAGAAAAGAGCAAGGTACTCCACCAACCAAAATTAAGGACTCAAAGCACAGTTCATTTAAAAGACTTCAGCAAAGTACCTGCAAGAAGAATCAGGATACTGTACACATTACAATTCTTAGGGTTCTCTGAAACTAACTGGAGGTTTAAATACTAACACTCAGACACATTCATAATATACAGGCTTGGATGGAAATGGAGGAATTCTCTTTTCATATACATAAAAAGTAAAAGCACAATGAAATCAAAATTCCCTTATACTTTAAAAATGAAAACACTAGCAGTTGCTCTATTTGAAATTAATTCAGTCTGACATATTAGCATATACAACTGTGTATTTTACGTACTCGGGTTTCTTAACCAGCAGAGTTTTGATGAAATCCACAGCAGACTCTGATATGAGGTCGAAGTCCTCTCCAGAGTAACTTACGTTCATCTGAGATATATTTAAGAACGTTTCTTGTTTATCATCCCCTAAGAAAGGTGATATCCCTGTTAGCATAACATATGCCAGTACTCCAATGCTCCTGAATTTAAAGTAAAAAACAGAAAACCAGATTTTTAGTTTGCCTTTTTCTTAAAAAAAAACAAACAACCCCCCTTTTCAGTAACGTTATGATGACAATTGTTGAACTTACCACATGTCAGTTGCTGTACTGATTGGGTCATAACTCAGAATTTCAGGAGCTATTGACGGGAGAAAACAAAGTGGGTTTTGTCTTATGGAGACTTTACATTGTAATTATATAATGCAATAATGGGCATGTAGTGAAATTTAAGGTAAGCCATTTGAAGCGTTACAGTCTTTTGAAATTAAGATATTTCTGTTCAAGTTAAGTGATTTCTATTATTCCCCGGTTTTGAATACAAAAGAATGTTTTCCTTTCATTGGCATCTTCAGAAGCCAGGCCAGTCTCTTTCCCAATTAAGGAACCTGTATACACATTTCTTTCAGAAAAACCAGAAATAGCCAACATTCCATATTCCAGCACTGTAACCCATAACCATGAAGATATACCACACCACTTAAAGATATTTTCAAGTATACTTTCAAGGCCTGGAATGGTTTGGGCTTTTTAAAAAAAATAAAATGGATACAAACCTCCATAGGCTAAAATATTATATTTAGAGGCTGACTATGTGAATTTAAACTTTTAATCCAAGTAATACTTATTATTTGATAGAATCATTTACAGTGTGTATTCATCTTCAACAGAAGCACACAGTAGTTTTTCAGTACATGAGTAAGACTTGCCAGTTCTACCTTTTACAGCAGTACCATGTCCAAGTGATAACTTCATTCTGTGACACGGTAACTAGACAGCCAGTCTGGCATTTTCAAATTGAGGTGGTTTCTCTTTTCACTGCCCAGAAGCCTGGACTACACATCACTCCCACAGTACCAACTTACCTACGTATTCTGGTGTTCCCATAATTTCTCTTAGTTCCTCACTGCTCTTCATTATTCTGGAAAGGCCAAAATCCACTATCTTAATGTCTCCCAGAGGGGACTTATTGGTTAGCAGAATATTCTGGGGCTGAAAAAAAAGGAGGAGACTTTCAGGATCAGCTAAATCTAACATCTATGGCATCATATTGCATAATTATTTTAGATCATGAGTAGCATAATGCCTTCCATAATAAGTACAATACCCAGCATCCTTTATGTATTTTCCCCAAGGTGATCTTGAAGAGACACGTAGGCTAAAAGGAGTGGCAGGATTTTCTGTTTAGAACTGAGGATCAAACCTTTATTAGCTTAGAACACATACACAATACATGCCAATGGCTGTCATTTAACAATAGCATATAAGTACCTCCACATTTGTACCTTTAGTTCTTTGTATCACCTTTTTAAAACCCCTTCCCTCCTTATTTTCTTACGACAGATGGTGTAAAATACCTCCCATTGAAGAGTGTCCAAAAACACCCAATTATTTTAAAAACCCTGAACACACAAAATAATTTCGACTGCACCTGTTTAAAGGTCTGTTGCAACCAGACTCAATCCTGTTCAAAGTACAAACAGCTGTATTACAGAACACTAAGTGAAGAACAGTTTAAAAAAATACAGCAGCCTGAAAAACAGGTTTTTAAGAGCATCACCTTTGGATAAACTTGTTTGTGCTGACGTCACTAGATCTTGGCTGTCTTCCTTCAAAGCACCTTTGTGGTCATTAAGAAGTTCCTTACTATTTTAAATCCTAGCTCAATTAAAAAAAAATCTGAAAACTAACTTTAGACAACCGGTCTTAGATTTTTGCAACTGAAGCATATCCTTGCTCAAAAAAAGGAAAAAAACCCAACAAACCAAACACAAACCAAAAAACAACCCGTGTGACCTTCCCTGCCTCCAGGCCAGTGATCACTGGGTTTTATCATTAACTTCTCCGAATGGTAACACAGGCAATTGGCAGGGCATTCATGCCTCTGGTGAGCACAAGTTCCCTGAAGGTGAAGAAGCCTTTCCTGGGAACCTGGATCGTCTGCACCAGGGTGGCTGAGAAGGGAGTAAGAACAGCAAAGCAACGCCTGACCCAGCTGGAGTAACACCAACGCTTACACTATTTCACCGATCACAGAGCTGTTCTCTCCTCCATACACTAAGTCAGTCATGAAGGCACATGAACTGCCTTGCTTTTGAACACAGAAATAAACCTGTGCAAGAGCATTTTAAAAAACCTGGCCCAGTTCTCCTCACTGCAGGACGTGAATTAAGTCAAGTTCTTTGATTCCTGCAGATAAACCGTGATATTTCAAACTAACTCCAGGATGTTGTCAATCTGTTTTCTGCTTGTAAACCTACATATTAAGAACAGCTCTTTGTTTTTTGTTTACAAACTGGGATCTGGTGACCATACAGAGGCCTTTGGAGCTGCACATCACCATGTGCTTTATAGTTCACATTTGTTATTTTCTATTTGTATTAGAAAAGCAAACATCCAAAAAATCTGACCATGCCTCCCTCATTTCCCTCTCAGATGTTCTTTCCAGTGAGAAATTTAGTTGCATTCTGAAGAGGCAAATTAAAACCATGAGAAAAGTATTTGTTCTCTGCATTGAAATGAGGCAAAGTTTCTAATTCTAAAAGTTTTGCAAAATTCCTCAGCCTTGTATTTTAATATTTTAGAAGATAAAGTAGTTGCCAGAAGTAGTTTTCATTGTCTTTAAAAAAATCCAAAAACTTCTGTAAAACACACCTATTCAGAAACTCCCCCTGTCTACAGCTGAATTGAGTTATAACTCTAAATCAATTCATAATGAAGTATCATTACTTTTCTTATTTTAAGGAATCATTGTGTGTCACTGAGAGGTGACAGCCTAAACACCAGCATGAAACCTTAAAGAGGGCATAGATTTGAACTTCTCATAGTTTCCAGCTGGACACCATTACTCTAGAACTTTCAGAAAAGGAAAATCATCTTCCTACATCTGTAATCCTGTTTCTTTCTTGTTTTCACTCTGTTTGAATATGTCTAGGTTTGCCTAATGCCAGTCAGCTCACAGAGGTAAGAGAGATGTAGGCTGGAGGCTCTCCTGGTGGGCATTCTAAAAAGGGCCTTTTACTCTTACCCTCAATTACTTGATGAAATGGCTGATGAAAACCATCAAATGTCAACACTTTAAACCAGTAAAAGCAGTAAAGATTAAAGGTGCCAATTTAGGTCCTCTAATTTCTTGTACCTTTAGCTGGTTTCAATAAGATACCTAAGGACTAAGGACACATAATAAAGGTCTGGTTTTTAAACTAATCAATGCCTCACCTTACCTAACCTTCAGTAATGCTGCAAGGTATCTGATTTTACAATATTCTAAAAATCCCATCCCTGAAAGAAAAGACAGAATTATCCAAGAAAAAATGTGCAGAAATAGGAAAAAACAGACTCGTTGAGACACCCCAACAGAATATTAACAATTTTGCTCTAACTGCTGTAAAGGTATGATCTTCAAATTAAAGTGTTTTTTTTGCTTTGAAAATTTACTATTTCCATTTTCTAACTTTTGTCTTAGTTCCTTTAGTCAAAGAATAACTACACATCTATTAATACTACACTTCTGTGTAATAACCATTTTACCTTAATCCACCTAGAAAACTCAGCTGAGAAAATGAGTCCATGTTATTATTCCAAGAGGCCACTTTTGTAATTGCATTAGTTTGCTTTCTTAGTATTGGTGTAAAATGACACCCAAACCCATTTGAAATAATGATTTTGCTAGTTGCCATCTCTGAACACAATGCAGAAGGAAGGAAAAAGCTGTCTGTTGGATAGCCAGAGTGCTGCTTGGAGCAGACATTCTCCCAGACCCAGGGCTCTCAACCTGTCTCTGCTGTGGACAAGAGGCAGCAAGTCCTTCCTCAACCCCAACGCCTTCTTAAATTCTCTTTCATTCCCAACTACTTTAAGCTTTTACCAAACTCCAATTCAAGATCAAGTCAAACAGCAAATGAGAACACAGAGAAAGGAGTCTTCCCTTACTCTGCAGCTTTTATGTGCCATTAAAAGGAGATGAAAGACTCCTGACTACAATCTATGCACACCCTTCAAATTAAATGGCATTAACACAATACTGTCAAGAGATACTTAATTTGCATTCAGTAGCATTATATTTGCTCTTTCTCCAAGTCAAAACTGGACTACATAATTGTACTTTGTTATTAAAAACAAGCCCTATTTCAACCATCTTTCAGTACAACCATGCTTTTGGAAAGAAATGATCAGGTGGCATCCTTGCTAAGCCACACCAAAATGCCCCATTTCTTTCTGCAGTGTTCTGTCTCTTAGGAAAAATCTTGTATTATTAAGAGGGCGAAAAGATGCTAAAGCAAGTTAGCTGTCAGTGTCACAGATCAGGTTCATTAGATTAATAGCATGGAACTACAACAAAAAACTGGCAATTACATACTGACAATCATTTTGGTTTAAATTCTTTTTGTGTACAATTTGACTTCTTTGAAGGTGCAACTTATGCAAAATTGTATGGACCCTTCCAAAGGTATTTGCAACAGAAAAATGAAATGGAAATCTTTAGACACACAAAGGTGAAACTAATAGTACATGGAAAACATTTTAGCAAGAATTTGTGAACTTTGCTATTGGCAAACATCTTGCATAACACCAGTACACACGCATAAGTGTTCACAATATCATCACAAAGCCAAGTACTTCGTAAATTCCACCATGCTTTAAGCCATGAGGTAAAGCAGTGAGACATATACAAGAGATGATGGTTTGAGGGCAGTGGGTTAACAAATATGCAGCCAAAACCAGCACCCAACTTAAATTTTTTAGTTCCTTGAAAAACGGGCCTTTTTTTAAAGTCTTGCAAGACGTGACAATCAGTCTTTGCAAGTCATGGTTTTTAATCCTACAGTGTCCATCATCATTATTTGCCAACACTCTGAAGACTTCCCTAAACCTTACTTGCAAAGGAGTGATAGTTTCATTTATCATGAAAGTCACCACACTGCAATTAGGACTCCTATTAAGATCCACTTCTAGAAACACACTGCACACTGCAGTAATGTATAAACATTAACCTCAATCACTAGACAATTTGCTCTGCTAATGAACTTTTGTAAGGCAGCAAAGCAATGATGGGTCTTTCAGAGAGAGCTGCATATGCTCCATTTTGTAACATAAGTTTTCTACATTTATTGACTGCTTCTAAGTAAGCTTTTTATGCACTTTGAAGAAGATACCTGTTCAAAAGCTGTAATCAACATTCCAAGTCTACTTTTGCCAGTAAGTACTGGAGTCATTTAAAACACACTTCCGATTACAGATATCCAGCTGATGGTGCTAAGGAACACCACAGCTTTAACTACAAACATGTATGAATATATACTGTCCACAAAAGATGTTTTCATTTCAGACACTTTGCTTCAAGAAAATTCAATGGCCAAACATTTTTAGAGACACTGAGTATCTTGTTTACGCACACCAGAACTTTAAGGAATTCTAATTGCTCATTTTTAGTCTTTCCAAACACTTTCACATCACTTGCTAAAAATCTTCCATCAATTATTTAGTACAATTGTTATTATTCTGTGTGTATGACTCAAAGTTTTAAAGGGTTCAACATATAATTTGAATAAATGGTTGGAAAACAAGGCAAGTGATATATTTGTGTGCAAATATGATTCATCACCTGCTTTAGCTGATGAATGGTGGATGATGTGCTAAGTTACATATTAAGTATGTACAGCTTGATACTGGAATCTACTGGTAGCTTTGTAATACTGCCAAAATACAACTAAACAAGCATCTCTGTAACAGAACAAACATCCAGGAGCTTACAGCATACCTAGTAAATACGAGAACGGGGCATGGAAAAAAAATTTAATGCAACTTACTTTTTATACAGCCTTGCTTAGTAATAAACTAGCTGAACCTCACAGTGAGAATAAGTTGCATCTTCCATAGGAGTGTATGGATGGAAGCCAGAGAAAATTACCTGCAACTTGATGCCAACCAGAGAGGACAGTTTTCTGAATCCCTGTTACAACTCCTTTCTTGACCATAAGTGATACTCTGGATTTCATATGATGGCAACTGTACTTTTCTCTTGATTTGGGCCAAAACTCATTTTCAGTATGAAAAGCTATTTATCACACTAAATCACGATAATTTATATACCAGTATACCGTTGGGTGTCGGCCAACTGTTTGGCAGCAAATGGCAAACACTTAAACCAAGTTTCACAGTGGTTATTTTTGTAGGGGAAAGGAGGTGCTATAAATGTATTTAACACATTGATTTACCAGTCTTGTATGAATATTTCATCCTGAAAGGTTACACTTGATACTCCAGTGTCTCTGCCACCCTTCTGCTTCATTAAAACTCAAGTCAATGCAAAAAACCAAACCTGTTTTTCAATGGCCATACAATACCCAGACATTTTTAATGCACTTGAAAAATGAGTCAGTTTTTACCCAAAGCACTCATTCGCAATTTAACGCGTGAGGCAAATTCCCTTTGGAATTCATGACATTTCACTTAATCAAATAAAGTTTGTACTTGACATAATCATAGAAACTCTCCAAAAGGCTTGCAAAGCCCAAGGATGAATTTTATCATACAAGGTATAATAAGATAAAAATTGTGTTAATTATAAATTACCATTATTCTGATGTATGACCAGCAAGAAAGTCAGCAGCTCAGAAATTAATGACGAAAATAGAGCAACAATCTTACCTTCAAGTCAAGATGAACAACATTGTTTCTGTGCAGGAATGAAACTCCTTCTAATATCTGCCTCATAAGTCGTTTAACATCGTTTTCTTTGAAGGCTTCCTCTCTTTCAGCCACACACTGGTCAAAAATTTCACCTCCAGCAGCACTATGGAACAGTATGAATATTATTAGTTCGAAGACTAAGTTGTAAAACCCATTTTGCTCTACTTGCACTGTTTATTTCATGTAAGCAAGATCAGAAGGCAGTAGCATCCAATAGTGGTATTTTCAGTTATTTGACATTTGACAAGCTTTTACAGGCCCAAAAATGTTCTCTGTGTTACGGCAGCTTTGGAGAGAGGCAAAGATTTTAGATATTTATGTTGGAGAATATAAACACTCCAGAAATGTTGGGGACTACTTTGGAAACGCTACTGACTATTCTTTCAGAAGAATGCCACATTTATTTATGGACATTGTTTTCATAAAAGATGTGCCTTCTTCCATTCCTATGAAACTACATAGAAATCTAGCCAAGGTAAGCCTTTGCAAATATAAAATAAAGCAGCCACACCTCCCACCCTCCTCAAAACACTTTGCATGTACTCAAAAGACTAAATGTAAAGTCTGAAACTGAATTGTTTATGAAGTCCCTGGTATACAGGATTGGATTAAGTTTCTAAACATCCTTCATCTAAAAATACTTCTGAATATTTTGGCTCTCCTTCTTTTATGCATGTTTGAATAAAAAACATCTTTAGCCATCAGTGCGCTTGCAGCAAGTGTGGGTAGAGCCCTTCCCAAATCTTCGTCCACGAACCCGAGTCATGATGAGGAAATAAAAAACAAAGTAACAAAAATAGAAAAATAACTAGGTATGAATGAATGTTTTTAAAGCACTCAGAAGCCACAGGCAGTACCATTTCGGTATAGCAATGGCTCTAGAGAACTAGCATTGTTTTAAAACAGAACTGTGTAGCATCAAAAGTGAAATAAACTGAGCAGAGGCTTCATCTTAAAACGGGTGTAAGAATAGTAGAATGGGGCCACTTTGCACATGGATTTTTGAAGTACTGCTAAGAAATCAACACAATAAATGCTTCATTCTGCAGCAAATTCTATAATCAGCCCTTAGTGAAAGATAGTGAAAGCCCCGAGGACAACATCATCTCCAGTTACACCAAACTGTGGCATGCCAAACGTGACTCCGCACAAGCATGAATCTTTACTGAGGCATTGCCATCTACTCTGCCTTTGCTTGCTTTTTCCTGGCAAATTGTATTTCCCAGGCAATCCAGAAGACAGCGAGGCATATTCAACACCAGCATAACAGCAAGTGAGAGTGCTACAAAAATGGTGCACTTAGACTGTGCACTCCCAGAAGAAGAACACCTAAAAGCCTCATGGTTTAAAAAAAAAAAACATTTTGCTTTCCCAGATATTCTCACTACTGTTATTTTAAATTTTCCCAGCAGATTGTCTTAAAAAAAAAACTAAAACCAAACCAATAGAATTTAAAAAGAAGGTTAAATCTTAACCTTTTCTAAAGAGTTTTATACTTCTGTTCTATATGCTGACTAGTACAGTAGTACAATTTGATTTATTAAACTAAGATTTTCCTTCTAAAAGAATTATTTTTCTTCATCCTGTATCAGAGATGATAGAGCTCAAGAACAAAATGAGTTTTCAAAGGAATATTAATACTTTAATTCCTTTTGAAAAATTGCATATGCCTGACACTATTGCATCTTTCTTCAGTCAATTTTTATTTAATGCATGGAAGTAGTAATATTTCAGCTTTGAACAGGATTCAGATATTAATGACACTTTTAAAATGGACACAGGTTCGTGTATTCTAATATTCTACACCAAATTCTTTGAAAAACCAACATAAACTGGATCTTCCAGATAGGGATTGAAAAACTTCTACTGCAATCCATAAATTAAACTTTCTACTTTAAGAATGCCATAATATGTCACTTGGAGGAGCAATTTAATTCCTTTTAGCAGTGAATTATAATGATACAGTGATAAAATCTACTACAAAATTACTAACACAATGTGTTTTACAGCAACAGCCCTGGGATTTTGCTGGTATAGCTCTGCCACTTCAAATAAGGGAAAAATACTTGTGTATTAATCTATATACTATTTAATTCTGGGAAATAGAATTTACACCCAAAACCTGCTATTGTCAACCAGGGATTACACTTTAACAGATACAGCTGAAAAAACAGTGGGAGTTGAGGGCACCGGGGACCTTATAAAGCCCTGTTGGCTAGCATCTGTTACAATTTGTTTATTAGTGCAACTTAATTAACACTGAAGTAGGCCCAAGCTAAAATGTAAGCTACCTAGAATTTTAACACTACACTCGAAGAACTCTGAATTATAAGTGTTAAAAGTCAAGGCACTAAAAGTTGAAGCAATGTCCCATCACTGAAATCGAGACACAGGGCTACCACAGGAGAGTAAAAAACCCTTGATCCAGAAAACTTTATTTTAAAAAAAGATATTTAAGTACCTCCCAGTACATCTGAAGATGCCTGGGTTCATCAGCATTTTTAAGAGGGAGACATGCAAATACAGCCCTTACACATGCACAGCACTTCATGACTTATGAGACATTGCTGTTCCCAGCTACCATAGACACTTGGCTTTACAAAATAGTTGAAGAGTGATTTCACATGCTATGTTGCATTTTTTGATCTCAAATTTGCTTTTTAGGATGCAAAGAGAACAACTTCTTCTGGACAATTCACTCTATCCAAAAATCACCACTTTCTAACAAGTAACCAGCAACCCTTTACAAGAACACATGGAAATTTGATACTGCAAGACTGTTTTGTGTATTGTTGCTGCGGAGTGAGCTTAATTCCCTTAAGCAAAACAGTCAGCTAGCTGTGAGCCAACCCAGTCACATTGGAAGTACAATGTCAAAGTGAACTCTGAAAAGACTGTCCTGCACATCTGTGTCAAGTTCTGCCAAGTTCCTTAACAATACTTTCAACTCAATTAGTTTGTATTCCCCTGCTAGATTTCAGAAAAAAAAAATTAATCTAACCAGAGAAGGGATTAAAATACCTGATAGGAAAGTATCATGGGCATGTCATTGCTATGATTTCTGCATACATGCAGACCAGGAGCTCTCTGGTGTTAATAACATTTACTCATTTTTCCTCTAAGAACACATCTTCCACACAACTGTAGTTTTTCTAATTATCATTATGAAATAACTTTGCAAATGACTAGGCACCTCCATCCACCTAGACAGAAAATGTTCCTAGGGGATAAAAGCAAAAAATAATCCTTAGGACAGCAAAGTCTTTAGGAAAACAAGCCATATTAATCTGAGAAAAAAAAAAAGGATAAGGAAATATTTAATAACACAACCTTTTGAAACACAGTGTTATTTAGAAAGCATTATTTCTCTAGTACATGCTCCCCTAGCTAGGTGTATGAAAAAAAATAAGAAGTCTTTCCAAACTTGAAAGCTGTGGCAACCACAATTCTTTAGCTATTTCAATTTATTTATGAAAGTACTGTTGTGCTATTAACTTCTCTAGTTTCAAGTGAAATCAACTGCTCTTCATCAGTGAAAAGCCTGCTAACACTTTATTACCGCTTATCAGCACAAATGAGCTAAAAGTCATTTGGAAGTCTGGAGCACTAACTTTTGTTACAATTATGTTGACTTTAGATTAAATGGAGACTACTTATCTTCCTTGAAATGTATCTTAACAATGCAGTGTATGAAATTCAACATCAAACTTCTTTCAAGTGCACTTATGATACACTAACATGCTCATTTAACTTATCATTTGAAAAAGATTGAAGAAATCTATTTCAGAGCATCTGAAAAAAATTAAACATTTCCCCAGCTGTAATGGACCAATCATTAAGTTAGTGTTCTGAAGGACTCAGAAGTACAAATCATCTGAGTATAGACATGCAGACAGGTTCCCAGAATGCACTTGATTTCAGTGCTGGGTGAGACCATATACAGTCTGCAAGGGGAAAAATGTACTTCCCGAACATTAAGCTCTGTCAAAACCCTTTCTTGAAAGGGTTATTTTTGCAAGACAAGGGAAACTCATCTACTTTCTCTACATGAAGCTTATAGTACAAGAAGATCACACCAACCTGGCTGTAACACTGTGGGCAAAGGCTCATGTTCACTGCTGCTGACATCCCCCTCCCTTGGCTAGGCACACCTTTAGAGGGTAAACGCTCACACTTTTTCCATTTTGAGGCAACCGTAACACACCAGTGTCCCCAAAACCTGAGAAAACTGTAAATGCACATCTGATGCGAGGACATAAGGGAAGAGAAGTATCCAGATACTTTATGTTGTAGATACTGTTCTTTTAAGTTCTTTTTTTTTTTTTTTTTTGCCCTAGCCTTTCCAATCAGGCAGCCTAAGAACTGAATGAAATGCAAACAAAAGGTAACTAACACCATTTGAGAAGGTTTCCCCTAAAGCTTTTTGAAGAGCTTCAGTCTTGACTTGAGATTGCCATCTAGAACAACTTTGCCACTTACTCTAATAGACAGGATGCAAACATTGGAGTACCACAGTTATTTCTGATTACAGTGTTTCTGCTTCAAGTTCCATCTGTTCAACCCCACGTCAAATGAATCGTTTCCTGCCAGCAGACTCTTACTTTAACCAGACACACCTTCAGTACGTAGGACAATAAATAATGTCCAAGACAATACAAGTAGTAACATTATTCCAGTCCAAGTAACTACAGGAGAAAAAGACACTTCATCCAGCATATCAGATAAGCAGATTGTGTCTTCAAGATGATTAAGAAAACTTTTTCTTTTTTTTTTAAAGCAAGCATAACAAAAGTCTACTGTATTTACACAAGACCCTGGCAGGTAATTGCTCCATTCAGAAGCGCTTCACAACCTACTACTTAATGCCTTAGATTTTTGAAGTTGCACTTAGAGGTTTCTGTAACATCTGACCCACCAGCATCATCTATCCTTTCCACAGATGTGTAAAAACACGGGGGAAGAACACTTAAGCACCAGATGCAACTCTATTGCTCCTCCTTTCAAAAGAAAGTGGAAAAGGCTAGGCAGGTTGTATACATCTCTCAAATCCTGAAGTTACCAAATTTGCTTTCTTTTCCTTTTATATTTGATGTGTCAAGTTTCCCAGATGGTATCTCTACCTTTTCAGTAAATTTCCAGGGCTTTTTTGTTCCTTCCATTTTCACTGAAATGTGACAGACCCACAGATTAATTCCAGGCTTTACCTGTTACCCCTTCAGACTCACTTACGCCTTCAGCTTCTATTTAAATGTCCTGACTGAGGCCTTAGGACAGAGACTGTTGTCAGGGTGGATGCAGACACCACCAATTTGCTATGCTACAGCTGAAGCCAACATTGTAATGCCTCATTGCTTCCTATTGCTCAACACTTAATATTTAAGAGTTACTGGCCAATTTCAAGTTTGTTTTCTGTCAAAAACTGATACCACTTGAAAGACAACCCTCTGTGTAACATCAATATTTCTCTTCCTGAAGGCAAAACACTAGGTGTTCCACTCAGCCCTTATGAGAGATCCAACACCAAGACAAGAAACTTGAAAACCCTTAGCAGATAAAGTTAGTGGCCAACAATTATTTGTTTTACTCCTTCACAAGATAAAGATCTGCCACACAGACCATCAAGGTTAATAGAAACTGAAATGCCCTAGAGAATCTTGCAGTCTAGGTACGTTCTTTAATCCTCTGCATAGAGAATGTCAGAAATTTGCTAACATTCATACCTGCGTTGTTGCAACATGTCTCTGAAACATGTTGACATTGAAGAAGCATCCAGACATACTTGCTGAAGTCAGGGAAAGACTGTTTTTGTAATTTACAACTCTAACACACAGCTATTTATCTGAAACAAGGTAAGACTGTTTGATGCACATAAACCAAATAATTTTGCTAATTACTGAACAACCTAGTTAATACCGTGGATTAAAAATTTTTGCAACTGTAAGAAAATTGAGATCTAAAAGAAAGCTAGCAATTTTGCACTGAAACGATCACAAAACTTCATTGCTTATTTGGATTCTATTGATCATATTAAAACCCTGTGGGAACCAGAACTTTAAACCCTATTCTAGTTTAAATTTCTGACAGTGTTTAAAGCAGGTATTTATGAGTCTTCAGTAACAGTAGTTAAAACTCCAGAAGCTCTGTCACATCTTTGCATTAAAACAGATATGTGAATATTTCATATATAATGAAATCCACAAGGGCACAATGAAGTTTAAAAATGTATTCCAGAAGGAATTTTGCCTTAAAAGACACCATCTCACTCGGTTTCACCGAATTTTATGATACAGTTTGACTTCTAAACAAGATGTGATTAGGACACAAGAGTTCTCACCATTTCTTTTTGCTATCGAGTAAGAAAAGAGCTGCACAAACTAGATTTATCTTAGCAGACAGGTTAAGTCACTTCTGAACTATTGAGCCTCACTGTTCTCCTAATTATTTCAAACCCACAGAGCCTGAACATGAACTCAGCAACAAGCATTTGGCTGTGTCTTGGAACTTAGCTGTCAAGTATCTAAGCATATGAGATGAACAGTCACAACAGCTGCAGAAATACCCATCTGGACAAACTCAAAAGGAGAAAACCACAAAGACAAATGCAGATTCACAAATTAAGTGTCCTTTGAAAGAAACTATTCTGGGTCTCAACCTTCCTCCTCTTTTTTTTTTTCCCCAAAAAAGGTAATGTTTTGGAGAACTTTTCACTGTAGGGGTTTTTGATAGTTTCTTTTTAACAATGATGTTGTTTTCAATACCTTTTCCATAACTTATCACAGATTCTAATACAGAATGTGCTGAGTTGGAGGGGACCCACAAGGATCATCAAGTCAAAGTCTTAAGTAAATGACCTGAATGGGAATCAAACCTGTAACCTTGGTGTTTTAGTGCAAACCAACTGAGCTAATCTCAGTGGTTAAAAAACACATCACAGATTTCACCCATCTTAATCACTGTCAATAAAATAAACTTCAGTTCTTGAACAGATACTCATTGCTTCTTCCTCTTTTACAAGTAGGGAGTGCATACAGTTCATATTTCATTCAAGATTTTTAAAACTACATAAATTATAGTTCAGCTTTGACAGATACACAATTAGAGAAATTTATTATAATCTGCAGTAATTATGAGACTGCACATAACTTCTTGTAATTGTGATTTTCTTAGCAATTCTTTTCAAAGTTAAGCAAGTGTTACAGGCAAGCAATAAAAACTTTCACATTATTCACATTGATACACATTATTTTTACATTGTTAGCTTTAAGCAAATACTGCAGAAGGTTATTAAGAAATTAATACTGATACTTACTATTCCAGGACTAAAATCATCTCTGTCGCAGTTTCATAAACTTCATGCAAGTTAATGACCCAGAGGTTGCACTGTGCCAGCTCAAGGACTGCAATTTCGTGGATTATTTCCATCCGACAGTCTTGGCCCTTTCTTCTTTTTCTCATGAATTTTGCTGCAAACTCTTTTTCAGTGTCTTTCTGGATACACTTCTTCACCACTGCAAATTTTCCCCTGAAATTAAGTAAGAATTTAATTTTAAGTGCCTTAGTGACATCTTTAATATTGCTCTCATAAATTAACATTTCAGGAAACTTGAACCAAATCACTATTAATGGGTACATTTAAAATCTATTCTAAATTTGGAAAGATGCCTTGCTGAGTGATGATCCGTGTGCTTAAAAGTTAGGAACACTACAGCCTAGAATATAATATAACCTCTATGAAAAATAAGGAATTAAAAAAAAAAAAAAAATCAATTCAAAAAACCCGAATAAACAAGCTGTGATAGTTCCCAAGATCAAGTTATTCTCAAAACTTTAATTTAAAAAGCCGGCAAAACCAAAAGGTACAAATTCAGACAAACTGAAGGCAATTCATGCTTTCTTTGACTACTTCACAATAACCCAGTTATTGTTTTCTCAAGTACCCCACCACATTCAAGGGAAGAGCAGCCTGCACTGTCACTGAACCTGCTCCATTTGCCAGGCAATATCCAGACTCTACTCTGCATTTTCAAAGATGGCACTTTGTATATCCACTATGGTATGCCTCAAATGATAAGAGCCAGAGTTTTTTGATTAATAGTTCTCAGAATCCCTTATTCTTTGCCTCAGTGTGTAAGTAAGTAACATGGATGACTTAAATTAAATTAACCAGCTTGACTAACACCAAGCTGTCTAACAAAATTTTTGCAACACTGGGAAGGTGAGCAGGAGCACACAGTGGGCAGAGCTGAGCACAGTGCCCAGCCCACACTGATGAGTGCCCTCTCAGAGCACACCCTCGATGACACACCAAGCCAGCAGGGCAGCTGAACCCACACTGCAGCGCTCACGTCAGGAGACTTCCCCCACAGTACTTGGGCTGAAGTGCCTGCTCCAAACATCTCCGCAGACATTCCACACCACCCACTCCACTCACACACAGTGCAGATTTTTAGACTGAAAAGGTCTTTTAATTAATACCTGTCATCTAATGAACGATGTATTCTCATACTTTGACGTTATAGTAATCTTACTTTAGTCCTTACCTTCCTGGCATAATGTTCAGCAAAACTCTCCTTTTTTATTTACATGTCAACATTTTCTTATAAAGCTGCAGGAATAGTTTGGAGATCTTTATTTTGGTTTGTTCTTTACTTATGGTAGGGCTGCCAAAACCAAAATAGTAATCTTCATCTGTTTTGGAATACAATTACAATGAGTTTTGCCTCTCCCATCTCCGAGCTGAAGTTCACAGAATTAACTAATTCAGCTCATGCCCAAGTTTTCACATCTCCCAACCTGTTGGCAGAAGACTGTTATCCATGAAATGTAACTGCAAAACCAAGTTGTGGTCAGCTTGCTTTTAATGGGCATTTGTTTCAAAATCACACAGTCTAAATTAATCAAGACAAGTAAGCACCCACAAAGTGGGTATTTGCTGGGCAATCTCAGTAAAATAATTGGACTTGTAACCACTGATACAGCCACAGTTATTCCTTTAGGAATAATATTTTGCATAAGCACACATTATCTACAGCACAATATGTATTAAGACTACATCACAGCCCAGCCCAGATGTCTGGTGAAGGTAAACAAACACTAAGAATATGCTTTCAACGTCTTGAATGAAATTTTTTGGGAGAAGGTTCTTAATTACTAATGTATACATGAAGACATTGTTACAGAGCTTTGCAAATGCATGAAAATAATATTACAGGACTTTGTTACACAAAATTTGCATACAATATAAAGCTATGCATTTATCACAAGTGTTAAAATACTGGCAGAAGTTCTTAGCACCAAAAGTATCACAAGAAAAAAACCCAAACAACTGGTGACTAGGCTGATAAGGGGAAAAAACCCAACAGATAAAAATCAATTGAGAAACTACCAGATAAGCCCTTTATTTTAATACCTGACAGATACTAAGCATTTATACCAAAATATCTAGGTCCTTGACTAGGTTCAGCCTTTTTGAATTTCCCCCAGTAGTCTCTGTATTTACTGCTTCCTTCTGCTTGAACATTGCCTTAGTGCAGTGAAAAGCTTTTAGTTCTAGCACAAGGAAAAAACTAGAGAAAGCATCTTAGGAAAGTCTGAAATCTCTATAAAACAGCTTTCAAGCACTGCGCTGTTCTGAATTACATACAAAATCTATCTGGAAGCAAGTTAATTAGCCTAATGAGTACCAATGTTGCCGATTCATTGTGCGTTAGTCACTATGGAAATAAAAGAGTACTAATGGAGCAGCAAGAGACAGCAAGAGCCACCAAAAAAGGCGTGGCCACACATGTCCTGTTTAGCTGAGCTGGCCAGAAGCCTGATAGGTGACGTAATTAAAAGGACAGGTTACACGGGAGTTCAGTCGGCTGACAAATAATAATAATTCTTAGTTGTTTGAGATCAAGAATGCTGCCCAGATTCTTTATGGTTATACCTATAATTAGAGCTATTTAACTACTGCCTGTTAGAACTCATCTTTTCTGAATACAATCCCCAAAAAGATCATACTTGACAAACCTGATGCTTATAACTAGTAGAACTATTCACTGCGCAGTGATCTAGATTCATCTCTGAGAAAATTTCAGAGCTATGATCCAAAGATAGCATCCACTGTATGGTTAAGCCCAAGATAAATTTTAAAGAATTTCTTTTTGGTTAAAAAAGAATAGTAGATAACCAGCTATAAACAAGATTTCTTAAAAAGCAGACATTGCATACACTTCATCTTTGCTTTTCTCAAAATCCTGCTTTCCAGAACTCCTTATTAAAAAATACATCCAACAGTGAAAAGCGTGTTAGATCACATCATTGCTAGTTCAGTGTATTGAGAAGAGTTGGCAGCAAGAACATTGCATAGAAGGAAGAACAATTTTGAGACGAAAATTTAAAGCACATATCCCAAGTTGAAAACAGACTACCAGTCATCCCAACACAAATACAAATGCTTCGGAGGGAGACAAGAATGGGAAATTAGAAGTATTCTAAATTCTCAATCCTCACAAGAGTCTCATTCAAGAATTATGATTTCAGATAAATCACATCTGGTTACAAAGAAGCTCAATGTCACCTTTTCAGATTGCCAAGAGAATTTGCATTGTTTCATCAGGCACACATTATAGCTTAAAGGAGACGTGTCAAATCACAAATAAAACATCAAATCAGATAGCCAGGAACATTTATGTCACACCAATTAGTTTTGGTTGTCCTAGATTCAGAACAACAAAGAACAAAACATACAGTAATCATTATTTTTAAAGTGACCTATAAAACACTGTCACCATAACAAATGCAGGAATAACAGTAATTCCTGTGAAGATATTTACTTTTTATAAAGTTCAGAAAACTTTTCTGAGATCCATAGTACTATATGCAATTTATTATATAACTTACATAATAATTTTTTTCTGAAGTGTGGGCTTTTTCCCCTGACAATTCTGGATTTCCAAACAGCAAAGTGCAAGGATTCCATTTCTGATGTTCGTGAAGAGTTTACTCACATAAATTTATTCTCAAATGGTGACACCAACTACTTGTAATTCTTCATCTTCAACTCTTTTTCACTTTCACTTAGTTCCACAACTATCTCACCCAAGCTGTGCAGAGAGCAGCTGAGGACAGAAGTCTGATAGCAGGCACATTCTCACTGATGCACAAAATTTGTACAAGGGCTATGCACATTACTGAGAGCTACCTGAGAAATAAGAAAGTTCATGCCAGAGTACGGATTTTCTTTTTGGAAGCAGGGGAGGAAGATTTAAGACATGAGTTGCCTGTACATGAAACTACCGCCAGGTAACTTAGGAACAAAGAATATGTCAGTCTCCTCAGATGATTACAATATTTCTTATTCTGAGGTTTGGGTGGAGAATGAGTTTGTCTGCTTTAACAAAAAACTGGGAGAACGAACTGAATTGCACCAGACATGTTTACATGTGTGCATTGTGCTCATTTCGTCAGAAGATCGTTTGTTTTGGATCAATCATTGAAGGAGTCTGTTACCTTCCAGAAGACAGACAGACAGACCAGTCATTTATGCCTTCTTCCAACTCAGCTCTCCCATCAGGAGTATTATTTTCTGTACACAAATGATGACTTCCAATATGTACACAGCTTGTTCCATTAAAAAAAAAAAAAAAAAAGGCACAATTCTCCATCAACAAGCTAAAGAATTAATAGTCTAGTAATATTTTGTGAGTAATTAGTTTTTTTTGTTGAGGAAAATGCGCAAGGCAAGTAAATATAATTACGGTAAACTCTTTAACGAAGCTCTAGGTAGCAGAAAAGGTATTGTTCCCCATTTTACAGTACAATTACTGCTTAATTGCGGATGGTATGGGGAAGAGTTAAGCAATTGGTGTCTTGTCCTCTGCAAAGGTTATGCTACTTCAAACTAACCTAACTCAAGCTAGCACTGTCTGAAAACATTTGTCTCAGGGAGCTGATGAGAAGAGGCACCCTTAAAACATTCATCAGATATGAGTTTGATTTCAAACCTCATGCAAGGGAAGATTTGTGTGAGACCATTCCGATTGTGAGAAAAGTAAAATTATTAAGGCTATGAAGACTGGACAAAAATTTCATATACTAAATAATTTAATTTAATTAAAAACCTGCTATTTTCATGTCATCCTAAGCAACTTAAAATAATTTGCTTTCCAGAGTGGCCATTATAACCAAGTTTTGATATTTTTCGCAAATTAACCTGGCTTGCCTAAGAGCTGTATCTCAATAGACTTGCAAACACCTGTTCAGCCACTGAATGAGGCAGCAGCCTTTTGAAGCACACAGGCTTTACATTCTCACAGCAGTTTTTTTCTCCCATGAGGAGAACTAATGAAGCCTGACATCCTATGGGTTTGCACCCAAGTCCCTGTGGTGACACTCTGATCAGGTTCCTCCAGGCTCACGGACAACTTCCAGCAATGCTTCCCCCAGGACTTTTGCTTCCTAACACGCCACCAGGGGCCTGAGCCCCAGCATCTCCCTTCTCTGCACTGCTAGAACTACAAACCCTCAATATTTTCCCATGTTTCCCATTCTTACCACCTCCTCCACAGACAGGTCACAGGGGAGCAGAAAACAGAGATTCCAAGTGCCATGGCAAGTTCAACAGACGTGCCAACGGGCAGAATCAGAGGCCCAAGAGCACACAACCCTGCTGAGCTCATGCAGCAGCCCTGATCTCAGCAAAGGTGACAAATCTACTTTGTTTTTTCTCCCCACTGTCAGCTTTAAACACAATTCATAGGAATGTTGTTTTTCTCAAACTTACCTAAAGTTCAGCTTTTAAATTGTTCCCCTGATTCTGGGAAATGGGATGGACAAATACAGAGTATAAAAACTTTTTTGTTAGCCAATTCAGCTACCAAATTAGAATTATGATAGATTATATTGTGTGCACAAGGACTGCTTTTCATCTGGGACAAAAACCTGTCATGCCTGGGTGATAATTTGTCCAAGTCTTCTGTAAAGATAAACTCTACCCCATATGTAGAGAATTACACACTTCATGAACATATAAAAGGGAAACAATTTGTGCTAACACATTATCAATATAATGACAGTTACAAGTGGCAGAGAGACTTTCCACCTATGCTTTGTCAGAGTTGGCAAAATGTTGTCCTTAATGCAAGTACTTGACCTGAAGTATCCAGCTCTTAAAAATCAAAATGGAGTAAAAAAGCATTCAAAATTGTTGAATAAAAAACCAAGTACATACACTCTAATGTATAGATTACTATATTCTAAGACAGAAAACTGTGAAAACATTTGTAAAATTGAGGAGAAAAAAAGAGTCTGAACCAAAATATGTGCAACTGTAGCACAAAAACAAGACACTTAGAACCCTCACTTAACTCCTTTTAACGTAACTACAGGTGCAAAATCACAACCTTCATGCAAAGGACATCTTTAAATATAGTTCTGGACAAAAAATATTTCACACAAAAAAAGTCATGCTGAGATTTACAAGTTTAAACTGCAGACTAAGACTTGCTGCAGTACTTAATTCTTCTTGTTCATAGCGAAAAGTTCAACATCTCAGTTGTACTTTTGTGCGCCGAAAGGAACCTTCATCTATTCCACATTCTGATTAGGTCAATGACTATCACTTGGCTCTAAGACAAACTCTCACACCACAGCAGAACTGCAAAATATTTTCTGAAAACTCATTGAACTTCAAACAAAAAAGAGCAGCAGAAGTGATACCAGGACACCCTGCACTACACCACTCCTACGCCTTCCTGACTGTTTCTTAGAATTTAGGTTGATTTGTAGCCTGCTTTTAGTCAGCTTTAGATTCCAAGCCTTGGACAATGTTGTCAAAACATGCTAAATAAAGCTTTCTCACTCTAGCGGATGGTTCTCCCACCTGGTTCCCATGGGAACACTTTAGTTCACTATGTTTAAACAGGTATTATTCTATTCGCACATCAGAGCTACTAAGTGAGCATTAAACTAACACCTAGGTAACCTAAAAACTTGTTTGAAATACTTACTACACCTACTACACTTGCTTTGAAACTCTTTAGCACCAAAGGGGTTGGTTTTGCTGCTGTATAAACTGAGTTACCCAGCCAGCATAACTTGTGAAAGAACATACATTGAGGAGGGTATCCTGTCACATATCCTGTGGTATTCCATCTAATCTTTTCTATCTGAATACTCCTTAGACGAAGCACGTGCAATTCTAGGTATAGTGTTACTCTTCTTGTAAGAAGTGACAGAATTTCCGACAAAAATAGTGGTTCAGTGGTGCTGAAATTCCATATACATAGTTCCCGAGATGGAAAAACCTTCCAACAAGCATTTTTGTCCCAAACCTTGCTTTCTATCAGCCAGGGGTTGAAATTATACACGGATTAAACCTTGCATGTGTAATCACTTCCAAACCCAAGATTTTCACCAGCTTTTTAACTCTTGGAACAAGTTCCACCGTAAGATCATTCTCAAGCATATGCTGCCCCAAACAAGCCTAGTTTTTCTGCACGGCACAGAGACCAAGGAGAAGGGGATAAAAAAAAAGACAGAGAAAAAAAGGAGGCAGGTTTCCCTCTCCAATGGAAATCTACAGCAATACCCACTACTCCACAGCGGCTTCCAGGGAACACCACAACATCTTCCCACCCCGACCCGCACAGCCGGGGAGCGGAGGGTGGGTTGTGGGGCAGGCGGCGGGGGGCCCCATGAATGGGATCCTGTAAGGGCAGGCACCCCATAAGGGCAGGGGGACCCCATAAGGGCAGGGACACCCCACGGACGGGACCCCAGAAGGGCAGGAATCCCTCAAGGGGGGGTCCTCTCAGGGGCAGGGACCCCTCACTGGTGGGTCCCCATAAGGGCAGGGACCCCTCACGGACAGGACCCCATAAGGGCAGGGGCACCCCACGGACGGGACCCCATAAGGGCAGGGGCACCCCACGGACGGGACCCCGTAAGGGCAGGGGCACCCCACGGACCGGACCCCATAAGGGCAGGGATGCC
>VWZG01007393.1:272899-377286 GCA_013396735.1 Grallaria varia
CCCCCCCCCCCCGCCGGCCCGGCGCTGGCCTCTGCGGTGGCGGCGGGGCATGCGAGGCTCTCACCTGCCGAGCTCCCGGCCGGGGCTGAGGCTGTATCGCTGCTGGAAGGGCTCGGTGCGGATGGGCGTGCGGATCGCGGACATGGCGCCCCCTGGCGGCGCCCGCTGAGGGCGGCGGCCCGCGGTGCCCCCGCCTGGCAGAGCGCGGCTCGGTTAAAAGCCCCGGGCTTTCCTTCGTGTCCCTGGCAGCTTCGTGTCGCGGCAGACGGAGGGAGGTGGTTCTCCTTCTCTCCTCGGCCCTGGTGGGCTGTGTCCGGTTCTGGGCTCCTCAGGACAAGAGGGACGTGGAGCTCCCGGAGCGGGCCCAGCCGCGGCCACAAGGATGGGCAGCTGGAGCATCCCTCTGATGAGGTGAGGCTGTGGGAGCTGGGCCCCGTTAGTCTGGAGAAATGAAGGCTCTCGTTAATGTGTAGAATCACAGAACAAGGCAGGTTGGAAGAGACATCCGAGGTCATCGAGCCCAACCCTTGGTCCAACCCCACTGTGATTCCCAGATCGTGGCACTGAGCGCCACGTCCAGGCTCATCCTAAAAACCTCCAGGGATGGAGAATCCACCACCACCTCTCTGGGCAGGCCATTCCAATGCCTCATTTCTCTCTCTGTGCAAAATTTCCCCCTATAAGTATTGTAAAGGTGGGTGCCAAGAGGACAGTGCCAGGCTCTTCTCAGCGGTGCCCAGAGACAGGACGAGGGGCCACGGCCATAAACTAAAACACACAAAGTTTCACCTCAACAGGAGGAAGAAATCCCTTCACTGAGGGTGGCAGAGCCCTGGAACTGGTGCCCAGGGAGGTTCTGGAGTCTCCCTCTCTGGAGACATTCAAACCCCAGCTGGATGTGTTCCTGTGTCACCTGCTGCAGGTGACCCTGCCTTGGCAGCAGGGTTGGACTGGATGATCTCCAGAGCTCTATTGATTTAAGTTTTCCCTCTAGAAAGGCTAAACATAAATAGTTTCAGCTGTGCCTTAGAACAGCACTGATCTTAATCTTAAATACTGCAGCATAAGCTTATATGTGCTACCTACACAGGGAGAAGTATGTGTGGATATGAGCAATGATTGAATCATTTAGAGATAAGCTGACAGACATACCTAGGCTGTACCTCATATGTAACCTGCTAGTAAAGTGTATATGCTTTTTCTCTGTTGTTTGGATATTTGGCTTCAATCACTGAAATATCATTAGCAGCTGTATGCTCAATTGCACTCGGATGGCATAGCAAACATTGGTTCCTGCTGGTGCAGGTAACATTAACTGGTTTAGACTTCAATGTATTTCTTTTCTTTTCTGGCAGTAGCATCCAAGCAATTCATTTGCATGAGCTGTGTTTGGCCTGCAAGCTAAAAAGCAGGTGGAAGACACCACCACAGGTATTCTCTTTAAAACAATGTCCCCTTCAATTTGTGTCTGCATGCACTGGAGTCAAAGAGTGATTGCTATTCTGCCCTGAAGAGGTGGATCAAAAGTGTTGCAGAGGGACATAAGCTTTGTTCAGTTGTATCAGTCTGACTCCAGCCTGAGCATCACAAGACATATATCTTGTCAATATGAATGTATTCAGGCAGTATGTACATGATGGAGAAGTCACCCAAAATAATAGTCATCCTCACTGTGGTCCATTTATAAAAGAAATATGAAATCTTACCATCTGTAGCTCAGCACACATAACTTAAGATGGTTTTTCAGGGGCTAAATTCACCCTTTCAACTTCGGTAATTGGAGAAAAACATGATCTTCTGTGGCTGGAATTTCTGCAGGCTGCTGAAGCTCCATTATGAAGTTAGTTATTTTGCATTGAAGCTACTTATTTCTTGATGTGGTGGTTTTATCTGAGAGGCAACAGGAAGAGTACACATTCCTCAGCTGAGGTGTTTTGCTCCTGTGTTCCTCAAATACCTCGTGTCATCATGTAAAAGCACTTACACAAGAACTCTGAACACCCAGCACACTTTTGTACAAATGGAGGTTTCTTACCAGCTGCACAAGAAAGGTGTTACTAATCTACTGTTTTCTAATTTAAGGAAGGAAAGCACAGCTCCACTAAGTGGCAGCAGTAGGCATTGTTACAGCCAGCTTCACTGAATTATTTTTATATTTGTGAAAGATTTAATATAAACTGGTATTCACGTCACAATAACACTTATTCCTCTTTTTTGCTCATAGGGTTTGATTTCATAATTTCCAAGACAGATGAATAACTTGTTCTTAGGGAATCTAAGAGGAACATTTCCAAATACCCTCATGGGTGCATATTTTGCAGAAACTCTCATTGGAATATGAATTTGACATATATTATAATAATATTAATTTACCAGTTGGAAAACACATCACAGGGGTCCCCCTGCATTATATTGGTGCTTCTCAGGTCAGTCTCACAGCTTCTCTGCAGTGCCCAGGCAGTCCCAAACACAGACTCACCTTTCACAAATTAGGCAGACTGTATTTTACAAAATCTAAGATGCATCACTACTTACGTTATGGCTTTGTCCAGAGCAAAAAGATAAACTGCTTCAGTTTGTACATTAGGAGGACTAAAATACATAGCTGAAGCACCATAGAAGCAGGGGCTAAATTCTTAGGTCCCAGTTCTGTTAATCAGTGCATGGATCACTAGAGCTGTTAACTTACATGCTTAAAGCTGGGAAGTTTATATTCAATTGCCAAAGATACCAAAGCTGTCAGTAAACACATCTTCACACATTGTAAGTATAGTCTTATATAGTAATCTCTAGTACTAATTTCAGTCATTCTTAAAAAGTCACCGATTGGATCTGGTACTAAGAGATACCTAAGAGGTCCTGAAGTCAAATCACAGCTTGTAACGAAGTTCCTAAAGAGATCCCAGCAGTGCCCCAGCTGCATTCCTGAAAAGCTGTTACCTAAACAAGGTGAGTCCATGTGGCATGCTGGTTAGGAACCCAGACTGCTTTGTCTACAGACCGAACCATATTAAGTACTGAAAACAGAAAAATAGGAGCATGTGAGATTTATTTTTGTATGCTGTTTTGATTTTGGAAAACCAGCATTAGGCAATCACACCCAACAACACTTTTTCAATTGCTGTCTGCGGTCAATTTCAAAACTGACTGAACAGATTTTCAGTGTCACCCCACAGAATAGTTACAGCATTTTTTTTTGCTTCTTAAGTGGGAAAAAAGGATTACCCAAGCCAGTACTCTTATTTTCATACTGAAAATTTAAAAAGTGAAGTGTCCCTAAAGTGTATCACTCTTCACAGAAGGAAAGACAAGTGACCTTAGTGTTGCTACTGCTTATCATTGACACAGAAAACTCCCCCATGCAGCTCCACTATCTTCTTGTACCAGAGGAGTTAATTAATCATCTGAAATCCTATGTGACAGCAATTTGGGAAAACATCATTATTTACACTCTTTGTGCTTGCCAATGACTTTGGTCCTATTCAACCTGAAAAAGCTGTAATGTGGCACTGTGGGGATGAGCTTCATTTACAGTAGAGTAAAAACAATATAAACCTGCTTTACATTAAAGCCTAATATAAATAAAAACCCGGGCTTCTCTTTCAGGCAGAATAATGTGTTGGGGTTTTTTCTTCAAAATACCCTCTTCCAGGAGGGTAGGAACTAAACAAACAAAGCCACACACTCTTCATCTTGATAAATCTGTGAAAAGTATTTTCAGTCAATACTGACTTTCAAGTTTACCAGAATTAAATTAAAAAATAATAAAAGCGTGTGGCTTTGCAGCTCAGGAAGGATTTATGATTACAGGAGACTCAGCAGATCCTTTTTGGCTTTGTTCTCCAGATGTGACAGCTATTGTCCAGTCTGGCCTCTTGTACAAGAATGAACATCAGGCTGCAAGTGGATTTAGTGCCTATTGTAGAAAAAACTATGACACTGCTACCACTGGGTGGGAAGGGATTATTACTGCTTTGTAATATCCTATAGGATTATGTAGTTTTGTTGGCATGCCAAGAAAGACATCTGATGTACACATGGAGACTTCAGGTGGACTGCTGCTCTACTTTCAAAGAAATTCAGTCATTATCATAGAAAGGGTTCTGGTAAAAGGCATAGTTCCAGCCTCATACATGGATCACTGCTACAGAAGCTGACACCTCTGATGCACCCCACTGATCAGCAGCTCCTCTCATTGCTTTTTTAGTAAATATTGATTTTCCCTTCCTTTATATGAGAACAATTCAGAGAAATCTAGCTCAGTGTCACAAATGGCCTCTCCCTCACCTCCTCCTCACGCACAAACAAGTTCTGAACAAAGGCTGTGCTGTGAGATCTGGATTTCTTGAGCATGTTCAGGGGTGGGTGCTACTCCTGCCACCACCACCACCATCCCTGCTGCCGGAGAGCCAGCCTGGGGCTTGTGGACCTGTGCTCCTCCAGTGTCAGCTGCAGAGGGTCTCTTAGGAGTCCTCACAGTCACAGAGCTTCACATTTGGTACTGATTTGTCCTGTGCAAGACATGCTCACCGTTTCTGCTGGAGTGTCTTCCATGGCTTTATATTTTCCCTTACAAAAACTGTGCCTCGTATTTAAGCTTTCCTGTCGTTTGCATTGTATTGTGATCCCTCACAGGGTGCTGTCTACGTAAGAAAACTGGTATGGTCAGCAAGGTGTCTGCTGACGGTGTATCTGACGTGTTAATCTGTCCTGGAATGTGCTAATGAAACATGCCTGAGACATTAGAGTGACGAGCAGGAGAGACATGGGTGTGACACACCGAGATGCCAGAGCCTCTTGCTATGTATGTACTGTCAACACTTAGTGCAGACCCAGCATATGCTATTAAGAAATCATCTTTGCACTTGCATTTCATCCCTATAATGCAGTAATTACACCTAGAAGCAAGCTGTGCGTAAGCACCACGTACATTTCTTTTGTCCCTCTGTCTCTCCAGGCATTTCCCATAGTGAGGAATAAGCTCACATGCTTTAAAGGCAGGGCTGGCCTTAGGGTAGTCTAGAGAGTGTGGAGGCTCTGGTTATGCACACTTAAGTAGAGAACCTCAAGTTTTAGACATGTACCCTGAGAAACTAAATAAAAGCAGTGGAAGGGCCTGAATGCAAAGGTCACAAAGGATATGATCCTGGAACCGCAGTTCCTGACATTAGTGGACTTTGACCAATGCCAGTTTCCACCCACTCTAACATACATCCTCTATGAAACAATTTGTAATAGACAGTCCACACAATGCCATAACAAAGTGATTTTATTGACATTCCTCTATAGTGATATGGTTGAATAGAAAGCACAGCCTGAGTATCATGTGACACTTGTCTGTCAATATAAGCAAAATCAGTCCAATAATGAGGACCTTTCCTGCCATTGACTTTATGTAGTCTTTAACAAAAACCATAACAGACATTTCTGTTAGATAAATTGGAAGCTGCAGGGAATTTGGCTAATGGTACAATATTTACTATACCTAGTAACTACTATCTACAGGCATCTGTTTTTCTACTAGAACAAAGGAACTACATGACTCACTAGAGAGAAAGTAACAATCCAATCTTTTGGACCTTGTGATAACTCGAAAACCTATCCCAGATTTAGTATATTGCAGTAATTTTATCTTTTAATAATGAACACTGAGGTACAGCAAGAATAATAAAAAAGCACCGCATTTGTTGTACAAAGATCTGTTGGTCTGCCTTTGACTGAAAGTGTTTAATCTTGACTGGGAAGTCCTATTAATATTACTATGGAGACAGGGCAAATATTATTTCAACAGAAATTAAACAAATTTCCAGTCAAATTTGTCCTTCTGAAATTCCACAGACTGTCAGAAGATTTATAGTAAAGGACAAGCTGAGCTTAACTCGTCCCCTGTGCGTTTATATTTTAGCTTATTCCAGACTTGATTTTCATGTTGAAATTCAGTATCCTATTGTTTTCAACTAGAGGTATGTCAGCCATTTGTTACAGTGAAACCGGAACAACAAAACACAAACCCAACAAACACCCCCCTCCCCACAGGCTGACTCTCAGACTGGACTACGAACTCAGACCTCAGCTACAGTCCATCAAAAAGTTCATGAGCACTTGAGCGAACTGGGTGGAAAAAGTCCCCTGTGTCAGACCTGTACAAATGATTCCTCCATCAGACGTTAGATGTAGTTTGGACCACTCACTTCTTGCCTTGTGATAGCCACACATCTCCAGGTCTTCCTGGAACATAAAAGTTGACTTTTGAATATGCACAGCCACATGACTGCAACGAAAAGCTTGTGTGATGCTCTGCAGACTGAAGTGACAGCATTTGGAGATGCTGTAACAGTAAGATACAGCTGTTTGTACTGGAGCAAATCCTCCATAGCTTATGTAGTTGAACAGTCAGTGAGACTGCCCCAAGGTGGAAGACCTACTGGTGATTTAAAATGCCTATTTTCATTCTCTTACCTTCAGATTAATGCTAGTAGGGCAACAGGATTTCATGAATATCCCATTCCCTCCCTCCACTGTTAATACCATCTTGACAATCACTTTGAGAAACATATGGACCCTTCTGAAACTGTACAAGTTGCCAATATTCATTGCTACAATCAAAAACTAGAATTCACAAAACTGTCAGATAGCATCTTCCTCTTTCCACTTGCATTTTAAAAATCTATTGGTGCTGATGTCATACCTTAATCTAGCCACCGCCATATCTGACCACCACCATGTTTAAAGGGAACTGAGGTTTAAAGAGCTGAAAAGATTATTTCACTGTAAATCTGCCCGTGGAATATCTTCTCGACTTTCCTGTGGGGAAACAATTAAACCAGAATTTCTGTAATCAACAGTCAGTGTTTGACAAATGAAAATGCAGACCTGGGGACTGAGTAACAGCATTTGAATCAAAAGATGAACAAGGAAGGGTGTATGTCTTGCACATCCACAACAACAACAAAGTCAATTAATAGCATAATGGGAAGGTTAAATAACAGGCCAAGGGAGGTAAGGTCCCCCCTCTCCTGTTAGCACCATTCACTGCCTCCCTCTAACACCACGATGCCACTCAGATGCACAGGTGCCCCTTCACTCCAGGCTGGGAGTGGATTCTGCCCATGGCATGATGTGATGAACGGAGGAGAATCGATCTGGATATCCTAGAGATGATGTCAGAGTTTGAAAACCTATTGGGGTAGGGCATTTGGGATGAGAGGGGGATAGGACTGCAATGGTAGAATACCAGTAAAGCTGAGTATGGCATTTTCTTTCTCTTAGTTTTATGAAAACAGACAATCACCTCTACTCCTGGCTTTGGATCAAAAACATTTGCAAGGCATTCTGCATGACCTTGTCAACTTCGAAAGCAACCTTTTTTAAAATATTAGGCTGTGTGCTGGAAAGACAGCTTGGATCAAGGATTTTGATGGGAAGTAGCTGGCTATGCTGTGTGTTTCTTAGAGCAGGAACACACAAGGTGCTCGAGATGGCATCTGCCAAACATAATCTAGCTAACTGTGCAGCAAGTGCCAGAACGTGTTGTGAAGAAGAATTTCAGGAGAAAGCTGTCCATATCTCAGTCAGTGGGGTTTGATGCTGTCTCTGAAATACAAACATTTTTTATTATGCTATAAAAAATAGTTTTACTTTTCCTTAATAAAATATAGTTTTAAAATGCTTTAAAAAATTAACTATACAGCATTGTAAAGATTGGATTTTTTTATTTCCTTTTTTTTTTTTTACTTTTTTACTGTGCTAATGAGACAGCTCATGTTTTCCCTGGCCAAACATGGACCAGCCAGTTGGATGCTTCTCTTTCTTTTCTTCTTACGTTGGAAGACATCCAACATTTGACATAGTGCAGATAACTTTGTAACATCACCAGGGAACCACACAGGAATCACTGGATTTTGGGGTCCAGAGGTGAAGAAGCAGAAATTACATACAGTGGAAGATTTCATGCTCAGTCTTTCCTGGTGTCACTCGTTCTGACAGAACTCCTGTGCACGTGACAGATGCTCTCAGAAAAACGTGAAATTTTCCATCTCTCCTGTGCAGTGGGGCTGGTCATGTGGAAAAGATGACTGAGAGCTTGTGTGTGGAAATACTAAACATACTTTTTGGTGTGTAGTACAATGAATCTGGCCTGTAGCTGCAGCTTCCCTCTGCAACTGCAATATGATTACTCGATTAGAACAATAACAACATACTATAAAATAGATCCTCAGTAAAAGCCATACAGTAAATTGGTATAAAAGTGGCTGAAATGTCACACAAATTGAATGAATGGGGCAATTTAAATATTCCAGATTTGTTATGTACCATTAACAAAAGCAACTATTTCTGCTTAGAAACACTTTTTTGGATCCATCACCTTTCAAATGCCTATTGATCTAAGAATAAAAGCAGGAGAATGTGGCAAAACCCTCAGAATTCAGTTTTTCAAGTGTGATGAGATTCTGTACAGCCACCATAAAAATATGCGAGAAAGCAATGTCCAATTTTTTTCTCTGGAGAGAAAACTTAGATGTGTTAGACCTTAAACTAACCTGCTGATTTTACAGTGTTCTGAAGCACAGCTAACACAAAACTCCCAGGAACAGGGCCCCAGGGGGCTGTGGTATTTCATGTGAGCTGCTGGACACTATGATGATCCCTTCTCACTTACCTTCACAAGTCTCTCCCTTCATATTTCACGCATCCTTTAACAGATTTAGTGTCAGAAGATACTTTGCATTTCCTTTTCCCAGTCAAGACAAACACTTTCAATCTGAGATTAGTCTTGGAAAACAAGGGCAGCAAAGATTAATAAACAGAAAGTAATCAGAGCAGTGAGGTTGACTGTAATAGCCTCAGCAGAATCCATCCGAAGACAATCCCACCGGTGTTTTCCTTTGTTGCCTGGATTCAGAGTTGGAATGCAAAACACACCAAACTGAAGAGTTATGTCTGCAGTAACATGAGCTAGATCTTTAGTTTAGTGGTACGTTGCATGACTGGAGGGCCTTTGGGCTTCCTCCAAGAGGAATTGCAACCAAGTCTTAACCCACAGAGAGTTACAGTCCCCTTCATCCCCGACAACCACCCTCATTCAAGGCAGCTTCTCATCTCACAGACCCTGCACGAAAACATTTTGTCTACAACCAACCATTCCTGAGGATATGGAGAGTTCTACTGAACAAGAAAAGGACAGAACTGAAAACCATCCCCAGCAACGACAGATCAACCCAACCTGACAGAAAATAAATGGCTTCTGACAGGGAAGAGATTGTCTAGACTTCTCATTTGGAAAGGAGCATTTCAAACATCAGAAAACAAAGACCTGCTAAACAGAACCCGAGGGTGTTCATAAGAGTAGAACATTTTCTTACTTCCCCTTTTCCTTGTCATACACAATCCTAAGGTAAGGGAGCCTTGTCCTTTATGCTACATAATAAAAAACATCCTTCTTGAGTGTGCACAGCCTTGTGCTTCTTGTGTGGTAAACATGACAATGGAGATGCCCCTCCCAATAACTCTGAAGTGCAAGTTCTCTCCAGTACTGGCAAGCAACAATCATAACAGTCACTGTTAAGCTTTGCATCACATTACAGGTTGGGGTTTTTTAGTTTTTAAAGGTCTTATCTGCACCATGTATCTGGGCCAGTTCCAGCTGATGCAACTGATGTGGATCAGGAGCTCGTATGTAAAAACTTCAGTTTTGCTCATAAGTGTCTCTCAGATGGACAATACACACAGGGAAAATAAGGATGGATGAAGATATACTTGACCAGCCCCTGGGACTGGATTCAAGGGTTAAGAAGTAAGGAGGATTGTGAACTGATTTAGAAGATATGGGTATATAAAAGCTTGGAATGCTTGATGAGGTTTTTTTTTTAGAAGATATGGGTATATAAAAGCTTGGAATGCTTGATGAGTTTTTTTTTTATTTTTTAATCAACGTAGGTGGAAGTAAACATTTATTAACATTTGGTCAAGTGTAGTGTAACTTGCATTTGTATTTTCATTGTTATTAATGGAGGTATGTAGAGATATACAGAAACCTTGAGACAGTTGTTTTTCTATTGCATACAGACTAGCAGTCCATTGGAAACAGAGGATGAAAGCATGAAGGTTAGATCGTAGAGGGCGGCAGTTCTTCATGCACAGCTTTTGTTAATTTTGATTTTCTTTTTGTTTGTTTGGGTTTTTTTGTTTTCAAAAATAAAAACATGGGAAACTGAGATCAAATGATGGTGGACAGGAAAGGTGACATCATCAGCCATAAAAACACCAGCAGTGTCTGAACCCCCTCATTCAAGTCCAAAGGTGCTAGTTTCTTCAACAGCTGTCAGCAGCTTTTCATACAGCATAGAATACGAGGGGTAAGGTGGAAGATCCAAACGGTTGAAACACGTGTGTGCCCTGCAAAAGGAAAATTGATACATGTTAAGTTTAATCTAAACAACTTGTGAAAATAAGTGAGGAAACTTGACCCTACCGAGACTCAACATATTCACCCAAGAGAGAGAAAAATAAATTCTACCTATTAAAGTAAAACTCTTAAAATTACATCAAAACATGAGGTACTGAAATGTATGTCCACAAACACAGGAATATTTCATAAAGAAGACACAAGCTAAGCATCAACATAACATCATTCTCTGATATCCCTGCTTTAGATGCTGCAGGGATCTTGTAGGGGTCTTGATGGAGAGGAGTGCTGGAGGTCACCGAGGAGCTGGGGTCTAGGTCCTGACAGAGAGCAAACTTCAGTAACTATAATTTTGCTTGCTTTGAGATTCTTTTTTAAAAATGGAACTCAGCTGTACATGCAACGTGAACGGCCAGTAAGTTTTGCACCAGCAGACAGGGACAATGGGATGGACTACACTGACAGAACGGGCTCAGCATGTGTTTGTAGGGAGGCAGGGCTGACTGGCAAAAGACCATTCAGGGATCTGCTAACAAGAAGGAAGGCTGCTGAAAATGTCCCTGCAAGTCAGCTGGTGGCCATCTGCTGCAAGTCTGGCCTTTAAATGTTATTTATTTGTAGTAGCCAAGACAAAAGGAAAATAGTTTGTGCAGACCAAGCTGCAAACTTGATGACCATCTCTTCCCCTGGTTTTACCATTATATTTAGCCCCCATTATATTTATATTGGCAGTACCTTCAAAAGAAGCTGTGGAATGGGTTCCATGAATGCCTTCACCACCTTGTTGCAGCTTTTCTGGCAGCAGCAACCAGAGCCAGAGGCAGATTGCACTTCACTGTGTGAGGTGCTGCACAAAGGTGGAGTGAAGAACCTGGCCCTGCCCCAACAGTTCAGCCATTTCAGCTGACTGAACAACTGCAGAGCTCGTTCAGCAAAGGGCGTGGAGGGGCAGGTTTTCATTAAAACAGGTCCACGTTTTTTCAGTCAGCTTGGAGTTTTACGTGGTGCTAGCAATGTTTCTGTCTCCTCTTCCTCCCTCTGGTAATTGTGAGCTGGATAAAACTGTGCAGAAGGAAGTGTAGCCTCAGTGGTTAATGATGTCTAAGCTTCTGGCCCTGAGTACTTTTAGAAGTCATGTTTTACTTCTGGCTTTTCTATCTCATATTTTAAGTCAATGCTGTTCCTTCAAAACTGAAGTAGCAGAGCTATCTTGTGGCAAACTACATGAAACCATTCTAGCCATCTCTTAGGCCATCCACAAAGTGGGAAAAACATAATACTAGTACATGGGCTGGCCTGACACTTGTAGGTTCAGAGGGAGAGTTTTATCAAGCCCCAGTAGTAAAGCATTAAAAGCAATCAGGCAACTGAAATAGCCAGAGGCACGTAATCTTCACTGCATCACAGAACTTCAATTAGGAGAGCTTTTACTATCCTTTTTCCCCTTCTGAATGAAGATTTGTTAGCTGGTCACTCTCAGAGACAGTACAATAAACACAGAATTTGTGGAAACGAGCTGGGAACACTTGAGTTAGTGAAAAAGGAACATTAATAAAGCCATTATTTAATTCATCTCTTGAAATTAAACACGGCAGCTCATGTGTTACATCCATGAGTAGCCCTGCACTGATTATTGTTTATCTCAGCAATCTTTGGCAGCATAAGTTGTTTCTACAATCTATTGCCAATACAAGTCAACCACTGGGAGTTAATTAACTGAAGGATTCTTGCAGTCCATTCAGAACATGTTTATCACAGGCAAGACAGCACCACGCAGAGCCAGCTGCTCTTAAGGGGCTCAGACCTGGAGGCAGCACAGCCATTCAGGCTCAGGTGTGGATTCTGCTGATGTAACTGCAGAACCTGAAGTAAGATCTCTGTGTGCTACTTAACCATGGCACATCTGGCTGCCTGGGACAAGAGCATCTCCACAGCCACTGACTCCCATGTTTACTGTCTTGCAGACATTCATCTTGGCTGATCATTATCCATTTCATTTCATACTGGTTATGAAACAACCTTGCAATGCCATTAACTCTTAAGTTATCCTTGACCTAGTCAAACTCAGAAAAAAGATCAGTTCCTCTTCTTACTATGAGATTTGCAGAAGTGGGTTCTTCTACAGACGGTCTCAAGGAATTTATCGTGGGGAGAAAACATTACAAAGAAAGGGAAAAATGTGTTTAGAAACACTGAAGCATTTTGTCAATAAACCCTCTTGTGTTCTCCAGTTCAGCAACTTTACAGAAAAAAATACTTTCACTCCAAAAAATATCATCAGATTAATAAAAGAAAACTGATTTTCTGGAGTACTATTCAGGTTAGGTTTACACTTCTACCTGCTTATGGTGCAAACTACAATATCCTGCGAAGGGCAAAGCCAGAGTTCAAATTCTGGTTTGTGAAACTAATATGGATCTACTGCAGCTCCAGCAATGCCTGTGAAGCCCATCCGATCTTATAAAAATATTATTATGTGCAAAACTGTCTGTTTTACATTTAGCAACGGGCCTAATTGCTTCTTTTTTGCCAAGGTGGTATCTACTTGTGTAACTGCACAATATACTCTGCTGCAGCTGAAATAAGAGAGAAGGTTGCCTGGGACTCCTTCTCATTCAGTGTTGGCTCACTCCTCAGTACTGCTGTGCATAGTGCCTTTGCCTCTTGCAACTGAAAGCTGAAACCTTTATTTTCCAAACTGGACTAAAGCCAAATTACTCAGTCTCTAGTATGTTATAGCGTATGCTGTGTGATAAGGCAGCACACAGGGCAATTAAGAGTCAACAATATTTTCCATAATATCCACTGTGCTCTGTCCTCCAAAAGGATAAATCCCTCCTGGACCATGCTGGCCTCCTACTGCTCATCCCAGTGAGAGTGTCTGCAGGGAGCATAATCCAAGGGACACTTGCTGCACATACTGGGTGGGGAAATACTACACCAGGAGTGCAAGAAATAGTCACAGCAGTAAGAAAATATTTCTCCCCTTGATTAAGGCTCCTACCACATAAAGCCTGGTGACATTTGAGAGGGTGTTCAGGGAGTGAGAGGTCTGGAATAAGAATTAGATTGGCAAGAGCTATTATGGGAAGGATTCTGGCTTCTCTAGAAGAAAATGCAAGATAAAGTCATGTAAACCAACTCTGGCCCTCATATGTCATCCTCCAGTAAGTACAGCAGTAAATGGACCACTTAAAATTTCATTTCTTCTGGCCCACTGTCTGTATTGGTTAAAGTAGTTTTGATGGGTTTGAATCTTTAATCTTGCTCACTGTTCACAGTACTATGCTGTTTCTTTTCTTCTAAGAATTAGCTCTAAAAATTATAAGATTTTTGCATTCTTCTTTTCTTTGTCACTTCTTTTATTCCCCATAAAGTTGAGAGTCCAAAGGCAGTAAAAGTGGGCACAGAACCCCCTCCTATCTTAATTATAGGTCGAACCTATCAACTCAAATAAGACTTGCATTCTAACATAAACATGCCAGTCAGGCAGAAACTGGGCAGTTCTCCTTTTCACCTTGCTTTCTTTAGATGAACCCACAAGCCTCTGTGATCAACCTCAGGACCAACAGGTAGCAATTTTTGTTCCTTTTTTCTGTAAGAAGGAACACTTAGATGCTGTCTGGAAACCAGTGCTTAACAGATAAATGTAGATTTCTAGATGATATTTCTGTTGTATGTGGGAAAAGAGGAAAAAGAAGAGGGGTGGGAGATAAGGAAAGATAAAAGACAGCAAACCCCATACACTCAGTCCACTGGGAAAGGAGGAAATTGTGGGAATAAAGTTCTCTGTGGTCACACGCAATCTTTTTTAATCGCTATATGAGGTTCTATGGCGATTAAATACTTGATCATCTAATAGAGAGGGACAGAATTCTCTTACAAAAGATCAGATATTTTCTAGCACTGGTAATCTGTATCCTACAACATGTATTACTCTGCTGAATGAGGATCTCTTCTGATAGAAGGGTAGTTGCAGCTCAGCAGCATTGGGAAAAGCGACCTCATTGCGTCAAATGTGATCACTTGAATCACTGGGATAAATTCTGAGGTCCTTACTTAATTGACACTCAAACAGACATAACCTTGGAGCTGACAGGAGTTTTTGCCAGGTGAGGGGCACAACGTGAAGACAAGGCAGTGGCATTTGTAGGCGCCAAACACTTTTGCTGACTGAGAATTTACAATAGGGCTCTGTTGCCTCCTATCACTGGAGTAAAAAGCACTGCCAGTTCTTTGCCCAGGTTTGTTTGGGGCCAGAAGCTCCAATCCCATGATATCAGATGGAGCTGTGTTATCCCAGCTGGAAAACCAGTGGCTATTCATCAGTGTTTGGTGGGCAACAAACAATCAGTTCTTGCAGAATCACTGCTAAACTGGTTCAGTTTAAAATGCCTGCATGACCCTGGAAAGGTGAAGAAAGGCTTGCTGCTATAGCTGAAAGAATTCTCCAACCATCTCTACTCAGGCAACCAGTTAAAAGAAGTAAAACATAAAACTCTTTTATTTTGGGGCAAAACTTTGCATATTAGATAGGGAGAATAAAACTCAAGCTTGATGAACACGACTGAACCTGTTATTTCATATGACAAGCTACACCAGTTTGGAAGAAACCCTGCAGCAGACTGACACTGACACACTGCAGACTGACTGCTGGCAGCCCCTTTGGGACCTGCTCCAAGGTCATTGTCTGCAGGTTTGGGATTGGAGCAGCATCTCTGAGCCAGATGGTGCCCCAACCTTCTAACATGCGTGGTCTCAAAAGTAAATATAGATAGGAATAATGTGTCTAGCACACACGCACCCTCCAGAAATTAAGTACCAGTGCCATCTTACTCTTAGAAGAACACATTACACCACAATTAACCTGTTCATGGCATGGCAGGGGAACTGCTACTGATGAACAAATTCACACATTCAAAATTCAGTCACTGGATTCTCAACCTTCCTGAAAAAGTCTTTCTTAACCCTCAGTGCTTTCAGGAAGTACTCTAAGTGCCACGTATTAGTGGTTATTCTCTGAAAAGTGTTGCATTTTAGAAATTTACACCACGCCTCTTTTCTGGGAGGGCCATGTTGTGGTTGCAAGTGCCAAAGCATAGGTGGTTTAGGTATTATCATACCTTTGCTCACGAGAATCAACTGGCTATTGAATGCTCTGTTGCCAGAGTGTAAGGACAGCACGTAAGGGAGATTCACCCAACTGCTTCAGCCATCTGGAGCAGAAGCAGGGAATGCACAAAGCGTCCTGGACTCTCCTCATGGAGCTAAAAGTTCTCCATACTTTCTAATGCAGTCAAAACCAGAAAGGCCAGACTAACCTATTGTCAGTGACCCACCATCTGCCTGGATGTCAAAAAGCCAAATAGATCAGCATCCATAAGAATTTCCAACACATTGCATTTATTGGGTCACAGCCTAAGAAGTAAGGCCACTCATTAAGAGGTGCATAAGCAACTAAATCTGATGAGTTCTAAGGCACAAAAAAGATGGTGTTTTTTTTCCCTAGGACTTCGAAAACATGGAGCAACTCTCACTGTGAAATTGTAGGAATTGTTGGAGTGAGAAGGGAATTTGTTGTGGTTTGTTGGAAATAGCTAAAGTTAGTTACACTCACATCACAGGGGCCAAAAGGCCTACAGGATATGACATATGGCTGTTTTTAGCCTGTAAGTAAGCACATAAATAAATCTAAGTATACATGAGCAAACCATAATCAGGTGTTTAAAAAAAGTTTTCTTTTAGTTGCTTAAGTAAGGATTCAGGGAACCTCCAGGTTTAGCCCGTGTGTTTTAGGTTATTTCTTAACACTGTGTATACTTGGCAGCAGCTCATAATTTTATAAAAATGCAGGCAATAATTCACGGTGATCAAGCTGTGTTTATTCCCCATGAACAAGTGTTGTTTCTTTTTCCTCTGGCTGAAACGAATGCAGAGCTCTAAGACTTCTAAAAGTTGCTACCAACTTTCACCTGGAAAAGAGGCCTCTTTCAGGGAGAGCAACAAGTTCGCTGATCAGCAGACCAACGTAAAATCATTAACATGAATATCTCGGGGCTAACAGAATCTGGGTCATAAGGAATGCCTAGGTTCACAAAGAAAGTTAAGCAGAGCAGAAAGAGGCCAATTACCTTTTCAGAACTTCATGGGTCAGCCCAGGGCATTTTCTGTGCACGCACCAAGGTCCGGAAGAGCCTCTGGCCCCTTTCCAGCCCAGAAGGAATGCACAGACAGCTCTGCAGAAATGCTGCACGAGTCTGTGGCTGCTGGTTGTCGGCAGGCAGGAATGCCCTCCGTAAGCTCTGCAACCCTTACACAGAGCCAGACTACATATATTCTGCAAAAGGAGAATCCAGACTATGCATGCAAACTGCTGCTCTCTTTCTACACTGCTGGCTGAAGCTCAGAGGGCATGAGTCACCCCACTGACCTGACATGTTTGCACCTGGTTTTAAATCCCAGTGCCCACATCAAGCCTTCACATAGGCTCTCGTTCTCCGTATTGTCTCTAGAGAGTCTTTATGGCAGATGGACGTAAATCAGAATGTACCAGGTGTGACTCGGCTGAACTGTTTTAAAAATCTGTGTTCAGGTGGGATGAATTGTTCCATAAAAATTCTTGCTTCCCTTTTCCTGACTTCAGAGGGAGTCCACACAAGATGTCAGCTCTGAATGCCTGATGATACAGTGCCCTGGTCCAGTTCCTGCCACCTCCCCACTGAATAAACATGGACTAAGAGGGTGATCAGGTTTGGACTTTCCCTCTCTAGAGGACTCTGGAGGTTTGTTCAAGTCCCTGTCTAATAGTATGTTTCTGGTAAACAACATGGACAGCAAGTAACGAGAAAACTGGACCAGACCATCGTTAATCGATTGTCTGAATATATTTGCAAGGTCTGTGAGAAGAGATCATAGAATAGAATCATAGAATCATAGAATTGATTGGGTTGGAAAAGACCTCAGAGATCATCAAGCCCAACCCTTGGTCCAACTCTAGTCAGTTTACTAGATCATGGCACCCAGTGCCACGTCCAATCTCAGTTTAAAAACCTCCAGGGATGGTGAATCTACCACCTCTCCGGGCAGGCCATTCCAATGCCTGATTACTCTCTCTGTAAAGAATTTTTTTCTAATATCCAACNGGGATGAATTGTTCCATAAAAATTCTTGCTTCCCTTTTCCTGACTTCAGAGGGAGTCCACACAAGATGTCAGCTCTGAATGCCTGATGATACAGTGCCCTGGTCCAGTTCCTGCCACCTCCCCACTGAATAAACATGGACTAAGAGGGTGATCAGGTTTGGACTTTCCCTCTCTAGAGGACTCTGGAGGTTTGTTCAAGTCCCTGTCTAATAGTATGTTTCTGGTAAACAACATGGACAGCAAGTAACGAGAAAACTGGACCAGACCATCGTTAATCGATTGTCTGAATATATTTGCAAGGTCTGTGAGAAGAGATTGTTGCTCTATGCCATGAAAGTAACTCCTTTGGACTGCAGCTGGAAGCAAATGATAAGAGCAGTGAGAAGGCATCCTTTGGCGGGCAAACGTGATGTAAAAGGGCCACGTAGCATAAGTATCTCAAAGGAGCTGAAATGCCGTGTAATGTCAAAGGGGCAGAGCCTCGGACAACTGTAAGGACACTCAAGAAAAGGTGACTTGCTTCACTGAGGAAGGATGAGTGCTGGTCACCCATAAACTGGTGAATCAGAACTCAGAGCTGAGTGTATCACTGGCTGTGCCATGGGCTGTCTTGGGTGGCCTTGGGCAAGTCAAGCCACCCCTCTGTGCGCCCCCTGTCCCTTTGCTCTGAAAAGGAAGATGACCCCTCCTTTGGGATGCACTGCCAAGTCTGTTATTCTGTATGACATTACAGCTCATTTGCTCTTGTTGGCTGCCTGAACTAGATGTAACAAATTGGATATTATCACCACAGGGTCTGAAGTCCCGTCACTAAGATTCTTCGTTATGAAAAAGTGGAACCATTAGAGCAAATGTAGGCATTACACTCTGATCTCTTCCCAAAACTCAGAGACAGATTCTGGCTTTCATGTCTCTCTAAATTCACAAGTATTTTCACCAGTACTCTGGAAGTACAGGGAACAGAACCAGTGGACAGGGTCCTCCTGGTCTGAATCTGTTCTAGAATCAAAACAAGAGAATGAGTTTGGATCTATGGAAATCTTTATCTTAACCATTTCCAGGGACTCCAAATAGTTTAAATAGAGCCTGCAAATCAAAAAGGTAGCAAAACCCAACACTTTTCTTGGAACGTAGCTACAGAACAAACTGATAATTATTTCTTTGTTGGGCATTTTTTAGGTGTCCTTACTCCCTATCCTTCACTGGCAGGGAGATGCAACAAGGTGCCAGGCCTGTCTCTCTCCCGGCAGTCGTGGCACAGACCCGTAGCTGGGGCATACCTTGGCAGGGAGGTGATTTTCCCCCATTTCTCTATACAGAAGCGCCGTAGCCCGTTGCTCCCTCGCAGAGCGGCAAAGCCCTCGTACGGCACACTCGAGGTCCCTGTGACGAACTGCAGCAGCCGCAGCCTCTGCTCGTTGTTAAACCTCTCCACCGCTGCCCAGAACCACCGTATCACTATGTGTCCGTCATGGTAACCTGCACCGAGAAGAAAGGGAAATGAAAATCGCCCCCTTCTAGGCGGGAAGTGCAGCACTGAAATGCGTCCCTACTGGCACGGGTCAGACGAGCTACTGAAAGGATCCTGACCTCACAATATATCTTAGTCTTCCGGAGCAGGAGGTCCCAGTTTCCATTTTGTCCTGGTTGTGGATACTATAATCACAGAATCAGCTGGGTTGGAAGAGACCTCCGAGGTCATCAAGTCCACCCCTTGATCCAACCACACTGCGATTCCCAGATCGTGGCACTCAGTGCCACTTCCAGTCTCATCCTAAAAACCTCCAGGGATGGAGAATCCACCACCACCTCTCTGGGCAGGCCATTCCAATACCTGATTACTCTCACTGTAAAAAATTTCTTCCTGATATCCAACCTACCCCTCCTTGGGCAGAGCTTAAGCCCGTGCCCTCTCCTCTGGGAGAAGAGCCCAGCCCCCAGCTGGTACACCCTCCTGCCAGGGAGTTTTAGAGAGTGATGAGGTCTCCCCTGAGCCTCCTTTTCTAATATTAGTAATTCATTTCAAAGCCTGAAACTCAAATATATATTTGAGGTCCACTGGCCTCTCACAAATCCCTTGGCAAGAACTGGAGTTACATCCATGTGATATTAAAGACCAATTGCAATATGCCACACAGTGTGAGTCTTAACGACTTAACAATTTCTGGTTCCCAAATAAATTCGCTTTCGGATCGCAATAGTGTTTGACATATGGAGAGGAGTTTGCTGCCACAAGCCCTTCCCTGGCAGAGTTCCTGCCTGCAGGGTTCTGTGCCTTGGTTTGTGCTAGTGAAAGCCAGCATAAACCCAGGCTGAATCCGTTTCAGTGGCTAAACAGAAAAAAGCAGGAGGAGAATAACTCTGGGGCCCAGCTGTGCCTGTGGTAGGCTGTGCATTTCAAGGTAACACAAAGGCTGGGCAGTGAGCAGCAGAGACTGAAACCTTGTATTTCAGGGCAGGATATGTGAAGCTCAGAGACTGTCCACTTGTGGTGCAGAACTGGTGGATTTCACATTCATCCATCATGCAAGACAGCCTGGATAAATCATACTCAGTGTTTAAAGCAAAACCAGGCCAAGCAGCAGAGAAGTGACATAGTTTAGGCTGAGGGGGGACAGTTAAGCAAGATCTGTAAGTTGCTGAAGTGTAATTGGGAACTACGAAATTCAGCTCTTGATTTCAGCTCCCTACTGAAGCCAAGAGGACTTGTGAAACTACTTTCAGTAAAGCCAGGAGTTCATTCACAGTCATCTAAGTACCTTTTAGACCCAATACTGCAGCACCCTTTCAGTCCTTAATAGTCAAAACTCCTGTTAAGTCTGTAGGAATTGACTGGATAAAATCTGGATAGAAGTAGCAGAAGCAATTTCAGTACTATTACATCTGTTGATCCAAACCTGAGATCTTACTTACTTTATTTTGTTATTCTTCACAGTAACACCTTGAACAAAACAGGGGCATTTCCCTTAGGGAAGACAGAAGGAAAAGATGGACCAAGTTTTCCATGTCTCAGGCTGAAACAGTCAAGTAACTATGAGCAGGCATTTTACCTCCACGGTATTCTGTGTTGTTCCGCCAGTCATTGAGGTCTATTTCTGCAGTGCCAGCTATAACCAGCTCCAGTTCCCTGGCATCAAAAACAGAGACGAGCCTGGAGTCTACAACCTGGAACAAAAACCACTTGTAAGCATAGTTTTGGACTGGAAATAAAGTAGATGCAAAGTCTCATAAACCTATGGCTCTGGTGGCCCAGTCTCTACTCTGATGAGGTCTGCAAGCTGACAGATAACTTCCACTCCTCTGCTGATAAACCTGCACCCTTCGTTAGGGAGTCTGCTGATGTTATGTGCTGCAAACAGCCATGATGTGAGAGATTTGGCCAGGGTGAAACACTAAAAGTGAGAGGACATGATCTGTGCAGAACATTGTTCATTGTTACATTAATTCTGACAAGTGATTTTGCCTAAACAAAGCGTGGATTTGTAATCTGGACAATTTATTTTGTATTTTTTTCACATTGGAATTTGATTACTACTGTGTAGGAGTGCCTTGAGGTCTTCCTGCAGTGAAAATGCAGCTGAGGTTCGCTTCCTTCACGGTGTGAAACCAAAAGGTTTAACAGCCTGCAACACTCAGAGGGACACAAAGGTAGCAAACTACATGCACATGTTGTAAACGGCATGGAATTACTCAGTTGACCCCTTCCCATACAAAAGGGCTCACCAAGCATACAAAGCCACCCTCACTCACTTCCACCCCTAGTAAATGTCAGTGCATGACTGCTCAGAGCCATTATAGGATTATGCTACATGTCCATTTTCTGCTGTTTTATTTTCCAGGACTGTCATTCTTCCAGTTTGTTTCTCTCTTTGAGAGAGACCTCGACCTTTACTTATATTGTACAGCTGCCAGGACAAGATGCATTTCTGCATACGATTAGTGAGGGGCAAGAATAGCTGGCCACAGGGGTCGGTCAGCAAAACCACGGGTTCTCACCCAGTCCTTGTGGCAGCTCTGCCAGGAGGATGTTCTCAGATCCAGGTCTTCAGCAAAGACAAATTAGTAACATTTCCAGCAACAAATCCAGGGACAACAAAGGAGCAGCGTCCGTGAATACCAGCCAGATAAATAGCTTGGAGTGCACTCAAGGACCAACTTTATGGGAATGAATCCCTAAAGATACAGTGTGTTCCACCAGCTTCTCATCAAAGGGTACAGTTCTTCACAATCTTCATTTGTATCACAACATGGCAGAACAAAATTTGCAAATGCCTGCTTCTCTTACAAAGTGAATAGAAAGCAGTGTCCTTCTTAACTCTTGATCAAAATGCTTTATCATGTTTTGAATACACATTTCTTTCCTTTCTCCCTTAATGCTGAACATGCCATATCCCAGGTCCCTGTCTCTACAGACCCAGGACCAACTTGCTCTTTGTGTCTGTTTAGCCATGTTTTAAGGGTCCCGATGCAGCACAGTTTAGCCATGGGGGTAACCTCATTCAGATGAGGAATCAAGACCGTGGGAGCATCATTTTGTCACTTACTTCGTAGAAGCCACGGACCAGGGCCTCTGTTTGCTGAACCACTCCTCGTTCCACTCGCCACTTAACCATTCTCTCGATGTACTCTTTTTTGTTCTTTTCTGTCACTGCTGTGTTTGCCCCTCCAGATTTCAACTCTCTCTCTGTCACCTACAGAGCAAAGATAAACAATGGTGTAGCAACGTATGAATCGCATTGTGATCTATCCAAGCATTGGTACAGGAAACAACAGGCAAGGATGGAGAGGCAATCACAGTACTGGAACAGGCAGACGGCTCTGCCAGCTGGAAGGGGTATCTCCTTGTCTCTTAGGCAACAAGTGTTACCCTTCCCCTAGTGCCAGCCAAAGTGTTTACTCAGAAATGCCAATAGCCAAAGAAATGATCATAAAATGAATACACCCAATACACTCCCTAAAACAAGACCTATACAGCAACCTTGCACAGATAACAAATAGACCCTGTGGGATTGAGAGTTTTCTATCAGCTATCCAACCCTGAAAAGTGTTTGTACTGTAAATATTTTTTTTTTTTAAATCAAGAGCTACAGCATTTCATTACACTGTAAAGGTTAATTTAGTTGGCTTGGGTTACTAAGGCTTGAGATTGAGAATGGATTTAAGGAATCCATCTGCACTCTACCCAGCAAGCATATACTCCTTCTCCCATGTGACAGAAAATAGTATTTATCTTGAAATTATTTTCACATTCAATTTAGTGGATTTAAAAGGAAGAACGCTTTGCTCTGCCCTGCAGTTTTCTGCTGCTATAACAAGATCTCTAGCACAGATAGTAAATGAGCTTCATGAATATGTATTCATTATTAGCATTATGTAGAGTATTATCTATTTATTAGCCCAACAGACAGCACATAGCCGAGACAGTATTTAGGTCACTTTACCTGAGGGACCTGTTGTAATATTATGAATCAGGGAGACATTGAATTAGTCATCTAATCTGTAGTTTTGTTGAGAAACAGCAAGAACAATTACAGTTGGATGGAACGAATTAGGAATCAGGTTAAATTCCCAAACTTAAATCACTGCATCACCATTAAAAAAGCAATGCTGCATTGTCCAAAAGGTAAGACTCTGGCCCAGCTGCCACGTTACACTCTTCAAGGCTGTGTGGCATTAGGATACATCTGTAAACCCAGGACTAAACGTTGTCTAGCTTTAAGCACAACTGTGGTTCCAGATGTTCTAAGTCTCCTGCAAGATTTCCCACAAACACCCAGACAAGCTGGTGATTTACTCAACTTCTCATTAACCATGTAAATTCAAATACAAGTAGTTATCTAGAATTGGAGGCCTACAATCAATATCAATGTGTCCCTACTTTATCTTTCTTGTTCATAGAAGTATTAACCACAGCTGGGAGCTAAAACTCAGAATCAGGATTCAGAGCAGCAAGGAGGCATTTCAAACAATCTAACTCATTCCTTTTACCTCACTGGGGCAATTGCCAGGGCTCAGTGTCAGGTTGTGTCCACCTAAAGAGCTCAGACACCAGCCTGGAAGAACACTGGGTAAAAAAGTATGAGAAACTACTTTGGGTCACAAGTAACTGGCACCTCTCTTATAAGTGAAATTCTCAAACTGGCATTCAGTCCCTGCCAGCAAAGATGTGCAATGCTCAGTGTGACTTCACATCATTGCCACTACAGGAGTGCTCTGGGTTCCAGTCTGCAACAAGGCTGGAATTCATTCCAGTTAGGAAGGTACCAAGAAAGAGGATTTGGCCTGAAAGGCTTAAAAGCTCAACACACATCAGAGAGGAGACAAGAAACCAGTGACTGGTCCCCAGTAAAGCCATTGTAGAAGCAGACAAAAGGCCTGTGACCCATCTCCCATATAGCTCCTCAAAGAGTCAGTATTTCTTGCTTCCCAGACCCAGCCCTTGAAATCCAGACTCCCAAATACTAGCAGAGCTCCCACTGGGATGTACACTTGCACGTGTATCCAGCAAAGCAATGCATGGCATTTAAGGGCTCAGATTCTCTTGGCATGCAAGGATTTCCAACTGGGATCCATCTGTGAGCATAAAATGTGACGGAGATTTCTTTGTTATTTTGCTGCCAGCGCTTAGCAAATTTTAGAAGGGGGAAATTCTCACTTTCGCTTTGGACTCTTGGATTCTGACAGCTGTAATTCACAGTGAGAACCATTTTCCCTCCCATCAATAGTTCTAGCAAGGTTAGTGTCTAGTACCTATGAAATAAAGTACTAGACAACATGTGAACTAGCATAAAAATCTGGCTTTTAGTGTTCTTTTCCTTTCATACCACAGTATCTACAACTGATTGTGATTTTTTTCATATTCTCTTTGGAGCCATGTCTTATCTTCCACAACAGACTCCTCTCTAAATGTCTAGCACTTTCCTTTGGGGGGAGTACAAAAAGTAATTAGTGTGCCAAATGTTACCTGCAGGTGCATCGGGGTACTGATGCTGAGACTCTCAGGCTGAGAAACTCAGGCTGAGATTCTTATTCAACTTTGTAAATATCATGTAAATATAAACTTGTCTCATCTGCCTCTGTGAGTATGTCTGTATGTTTCTCCCTGTCTTTGTGTATTAGTCTTATGTAGCCATACCTTCCAGGGAAATCACTGTACTGTCAGTTCAATGTCATGCAAGCTCTCAGCTCCAAGTCCATTTGAGTCTGGAAAAACAGTGTTGTCATTCCTACAGAGGCTTCCTACCTCAATTCTTCTACCCCATCCTTTTCATTTCATCTTCCCTTAACTCTGCTCATCCTTCATGACCTTGTACTGTATGCAGACTAAATTCACTTTTGAATATACCCCTTGAAGCCTTGCTTGCTTTCTGTTACTTTCAAGCTTATAGCTGAGCAGCCCTTTAACTCGAAGGGCCAGATTTCCTCCCCTCAGAAACTCGTCTAACTGTCCCCAAGTTCACAGAACTACTCTAGCTTTGTGCAAAACCCTCCTGGCAACTTTATTTTCAAGTGCTAAGAGCCATTCTCTGTATATTCCGCATGATCTGTCTGCTCCCTTTTTTTGTGAGTCTGCTCCCTGCACAAGTTAACTCCATCCCTGGAGCTTCTGCAGTGCTTGGTGGGCTTGGTTCTTCAGCCTCCCTATTTTTGGAGATCCTTAATCTTGGTCTCAGTGTTGCTTTGGGTCCCTCGTGGGCTTTCCAGAGACAGCTATAACCTAGCATGGGTTGCAACAGCAAAGAGCACCAGGGCCTCAGTGCAAGCCAAAGAATCCCACAGGAGACACTTACTCTGGTTGCCAGACTGCACTTAAACCAGTGTTGAACCCTATTTAAGGCACCCAGACCAGCCAGCTGACAGAGACTTGTCTGACTGAGGGAGAGCTGAGCTGTGGAAAGCACAAATGGGTGTACATACCAAGTTATTAAGTTGGTGCAAGGTAAGTAAGAGCTACAGAATCCAAAAAAATACTGGTGAGAGTAGCCAGGTCCTGCACCACCTGTCTGATGTTTTTCTTCCCTCCTAACCCCCATCCTTTCAGTGGCATCAGCTTTAAGTCACATTGCTTGCATTCACCGAATGCCACATCTGTGTGAACTACACCCTGGACAGAGGAGAATTCCTCGTGCTCATCAGCCTGTGGCTCAATAGGCCTGTAGGGGGGATGGTGTTTTATATTATACACACTGAGAATAAACACCTGCTTTGGAACAGGTGGCTTGAAAGAAACAGAAGGTAGGAGAATAAAATGTTATTGAAAGGCTACAGGATTTGTTCTGACAAAAGATGTTCATCATGCTCAACTTTGTCAGCTTCAGATTTGCTTTTCAGATGTTTTGCATAGCTGTGCTCACCTGCCCAAACACCTCCTCGTTCACTGTGAAGGTGAGATCCAGGATATCTGTGATGTTATTGTCCTTCATCCACTGCAAGCTCTGATGGAACTCTTCATCCAGGTACTCTAAGTCACTTAAATCACACGGCCTGATGGCGAGACAAGAAAAAAAAGGAACGACCCCATGACTGCCGGCAGGATGACTTAGTACTAAGTATGTGAACGAATTTATGCTGAAGATCCAACATAAAGCTGCTTTCATTTGGTTTCATCGACATCAAAGCCTGTTACAAGACCCTCTTGGAGCAGTTCTGCAACCGTCTGCTTTGCAGAGCTGGGCTCCAGGCCAAATCTGTTGGCTGCCTGTGCTGTTTGCTGTCAGGAGACACCCCTGGGGCTTGACTGGATGTGAAACTTCAGGCTGGGCTGCCCTGCAGAGCACGTGCTCCCCTTCAGCCCCACCACGGCGTGTCTGGCTGCCTCCACGTACCTGGCCTGCTCCAGGTGAGCTCTCGGGGCTGATGTCAGGCAGATCAGGCACCCCCATTTCTGCTAATAAGGAGCAGTCCTGGCTTGCTGCAAGGACAGGTGGATGTTCTGACCAGCCTGGTTTCAAACTCCCTGAAGGAGCAATGAGGATGTGTGGAGCACTCTAAGCTTCAAGCTGTTCCCAGACTAGATCAGGTACAATTGAGATTTGAGCATTTGGACCCCAGCAACACACATTGTTAAAGAAAAACCCATCACAACAACCCCCAACATGATAAAGAACTCAAAGGACTGTTAAGACAAGTCTCTTTGCTGATTTGGAATCATCTTAATGGATAAACTATTTCAGCTAAGCTTTATTCTGCTCTTTGTCATTTAATTGCAGTACTGACATAATATGGCTTTTCTTATTGCTGAAAATTCTATGTATCTTGTCTTCAGTCTTACTAATTAAAGAGCGACAGATTGTCAATCAAAGTCAACCTTATGAACTTGAAATTGAAAGTGATGTATTACTGGTTGCTTCTGCTTACAAGCCAAAAAGACAGTAGAAGGCCAAAAAGAAATCGCTGTTTATACCTACATTAACATTCCTAATTAACCTGAGCTGTGTTTTAGAAAGAAAACCTACTCCACCAGTGAGGCATGATAAATTACATGTGTTTTTCTTAATATGACCGCTCCTGGGTTTTGGGGGGGGTTTTTTTAGTTTTGAGGGTTTTTTTGTATTTTGGTTGGTTGGTTGGTTTTGGGGTTTTTTTCATTCCATCAACGATGCTTTTGTCTTCCACACGGTTGAAGTTTTGTAACTTTTCATCTGTAAATTCAGGAATTATGGGTCAGTACTTTCAACTGTGTGTTCCTAAATGTCATACTTATTCTTTGTCTTTCTAAACATGGTATTTATGACTGTCAAATTCCCGGAGAAAGTAAGAAAAAATTAAAGTGTGTTCATTTTTCCCTCACAGACCAACCAACCAACAGCAGAAAGAGCGTGAAGTTGCTCAAAGCAACTCCCCAGGGTCTGTGTCTCTGCAGGGCTCTGTGGCATCACCGTTTCTGCGTGCTTATACTTACAGCCTTAGCAGTGCTTTGTAGAACGGCCTTGTGAAGAAAGCATCAAGAAGGTACTGATGGATGAGAGCAAGGCCAAGAATGCGACCACTGAACCTGAACCTGTGATAGAGAAACGCAGAGTAAACCAAGTGTAACTCAAGGCTTCCAGTACACAAAATTACACCGGGAGCAACTGGGGTTTTTTTTAATTTCTGAATTATTTTCTCACATTTATTCATTGATTTCTTTTTTCTGCAAGTAGATACTTAATCCCACCTCTACAATGTCTGAGCAAGAATAGATCTCTTCTCGATCCATCTCCTACAGTGCCCAAACCTGCAGCTGGCAAGTTACCTGCTCCCTTCTGCCAAACCAATCAACACTCAGCTTCTGTGCTCTTTAGCCGAACGCTGTGGAACAGACTGACTCCATTAAACACCATATTTAACCAGGGAGATGCTGTAATACTCCACCTCACCAGAGAACATACTATTCCAAAAGAGCTGCAAATGATATTTGGAGAATCAGAATATCCAGTTTCTGACTAGTTACAACCCTGTCTGAGGTGGGGCTTTAAAGTCCTTCAAAAGGGCAGTGAGTTGACTTCATAGGGGAAAACTGAAGTTCAAGCAAGCTAACTGTTGTGACCAAGGACACATTAAAATCAGTATCTAAAGCTCAGGCACATTGTCCCCAGAATACTTTCTTAACGCTGATGCTCAGCTGTCTTCAGCATTTATATATTCCTGTGTTTGCTTCTGTTTTCTAAGAAAAAACCCCTTAGTCCCCCTAAAAGTACACTGAAATAATGCCCTGCAACTTGTGTTGATGAGCTGTTCAATTTTTCTTCCACAGTTTCTTCTATGACTTATTAGATATTTTTCCCTCAAATCCACTTCTAAATCAATAATCTCAGACAGAAAAGTACAGAATTGGTGTGAATCCAAGCATAAAAATTACCCCCAACACCCATCAAAACTTGTTTATTTTTAAAAAAGGAATGGAAAAAAAAATCCAGCATTCCCAATGCGACCCCTCCAAGCCTGAGCTGACTGACATCACAGTAAAGTTCTACAGCACAAAAGATGAGAAACAGATCTAAAATCCAAGAAACCATTCCTTCCACCACAGGCACCAGTGCAAAGACCTCTTCCACGTATGAATTAAACACGAATCTCATTGTAATAGAAGTGGCACAAAATATCTGTTCAGTCAACTTTAAGCTCGTGGGACAGGACAACAAGTGCTCAGTAAGTCAAACGGGGCACCAAATAGCGTGCTGTGAGCCCAATTAGCATTTACATCACCACAGGAGCTGCCTCCGGGTCCCCTGCACCCAAAAAGGTGCTTATGATGTGCAGCTGAGCGGCAACAGAAGAGCGATTATATTACCCCGGTACAGCTGTTTGCACAGCAGCAACAAAAGGCAGCTGCTGGGTCTCCTCAGGACCTGCTTCCCTTCACTTGTGCTCCGGTGCAATGTTTCCAGCAGGGAGAAGAGGGGCAGTGACACAATGAAAGCACAGTGGAAGCCAGACAGCTCAAACCCCAGAAATGCTGAGCCTATAATCCATCAGTTTTACAGCACCTTCAGGATCCATAATCAAGCCCGTTTGTCCTAAATTACGCATGTCGGCTGTTTTTTGGTGTGTGTTGTTCTTCAGCCCCGTCCATCCCTGCGTTCTGAAAGCAAACGCTGACTGGAAACACTGGGAGCATTGGGGGTGTTCCTTGTCACAGCGCCCACCCCACGGCGGCTCAGTGTGCAGGATGGGGCAGGCAGGAGCCATCTGGAATAAAGGGGAGCTCAAAGTAAACTGCCAGGAAGGGTTTGGGAATGCCACTTCTCATAAGAAACTGCTCCAAGCGTGTGAATGACGTTCCTTCCCTCCTTGCTGGTGACATCCCTCCTGTGCCTCTGCGTGGCTTTGGGGACGTTCATGCACAGCTGGCACGGAGGGGCAGCACTCCCAGGGCAAGGCGTTTACAACCACAGCACCTCCTAATGCTGAGCTCAGTCTGGGTCAGTGCCTGGTGGCAGAACTGTGTCAAACCATCCAAGAGCCACGGGCAGCGTTTCTGTGCCAAAGCACCAAGACTGGTGGGCCAGACTGGGCAAACATGGGCGGAACAGCTCATCAGTCTGCCCTTGCACTGTCAGCCCTCAGGGACACACCAGAGCTTGCTCAAACAGGGCATCTCACTGTGCTCCCACAGTCCCAGCCCTTGCAATGGTGCTCTGTAGGAAAACAAGGCAAATACTAACTCATCTGGATAAGGAAGATGAAATAATTAACAAGACATTGCCACTCCTGGTGCCTATCAATAAATGGATAAAAAAAAAAAAATCTATGTTGCACACTGTATTCCTTGGTAGGTCCATATCACCCCAGGAGACAGTGCTTCATGTCTAAAACGTGGGAGCTCTCCAACACACAAAGCTCGGGTAAGTCAATGCATATCTGAGAAACATGGACCATGGTAAGTCCATGGATACCTGAGAAACAGGGACCACAGTGAGTCCATGGATACCTCAGAAACAGGGACCACAATGAGTCCATGGATACCTGAGAAACAGGGACCATGGTGAGTTTGTAGATACCTGAGAAACAGGGACCACAATGAGTCCATGGATACCTGAGAAACAGGGACCATGGTGAGTCCATGGATACCTGAGAAACAGGGACCATGGTGAGTCCATGGATACCTGAGAAACAGGGACCATGGTGAGTCCATGGATATCTACCAAAGGGGAGGCATTCGCTGCTGTTCTCAGAGAACAAACTAAACAGCCTTTCTGCTGTGTGTCCATACGGTCCATCAAGCTGCCACTACAATGAGCCAAGCAGAGCAGTCCCACTTAAAATATATCAAAACTGACAAAGGAGCAAGAAGAAACAAATTGCCTTCTGTACAAAAGCCAGTTAAAACAAAACCAGACTCCTGTATTTATTTCTTCCTGAGAGATTTAGAGCACGGGTGAGATTTAGAGGCTGGTGAGACAGTCCCTCCAGAACAAAACAAGTTTTCTTGACAGAATAAGCAGCACAAAGGTAAATCCTGGCTGGAGGGCACATACCTTCTTTGAACCTGACTAACATTTATCTTTCCAAGGAAATGTAAATTGCTTGTTTGGTTGGTTTTTTTTGGTTTTTTTCTAGCAGAAAATCTAATTTGGGAGAGCTGGGGAATGCAAGGGCTTGCTCTGGCCTTTTCTTTCAACACCCTTCCCTTTGGGAGACAATGATTAAGTCTGAGTAATGTGCTCCGGTAGAGAGGGGAAATGCAGGAAGGAGCTAATGAACGGGAAATGGTGGAAGCAGAGACAGAATTAATGAGCAGTAGAGCTGCTCTGGTTTGCCTGCCTGTTGACACGGCTCCTCCACTCAAAAAGGACATTGTGTGCACCTGCTTTCTGGCTTTTAACAGCACTACTCTTTGACCCATTTGCAGAAGTTTCCACGGTACCCAGCTAACTCCTTTTCCCTGTGAGGCTTCAGGTGCCCCTGAAACAGCCTGTTTTCACAACAGCCTGTTGCAAAGGAACAGACTCATTCCCCTCAGTGGGCTCTGCATATCTGTATGCTCAGGAGCAGTGACCACACAATAAATTTTCCTCCAATTGCAGCTGAGCCACAGGAGTTTAATTTACTCCCCTCCTTATCACACAGCACCAGAGCAAGGCAGGACCCATGACAGCACTTTGTTACAGGGCTCTCTCCTCACTGGTTGGATGAATGCAGCTCTACTTTATATGACAGTTTTTCCTTGGATTCAGATGGATAACGATGCACCTCGAAAAAATTGTAATCCATGTGTAAAGAGGAAGAAATGGTTTTTACCATTCTGTTGGGGATGCTCTGGGAACCATACTTTGGGGGTTAAATTGGGTACGGTATGAGAACTTTAAATCCTAAATAGAGGAAGCACCTGATGGGATTAAAATACTGAAAATCTTGCAAACCTTATCTCGCTCAAACACATTAGCTGTGTTTAAGTGTGCCCTTTTTGATGCAACAGCGTGTGAAAACATATTCAAAGAAGGGCTCAAGAGAGATAAATATAACACGGTTCACATCAAATTTGAAAATGTCAGTTTTGTAGGACTACTGAAAACTTGCTTTCATCAGTAAGGCAAATTTACACATTCTGTTGCATCAGTTTTAAAGCTTTTGAGTGTTTCATTGTGCAGATGAACTTCTGGCCACCTGAAAGACAAGCTGAACAGATGAGGCTGCACTGTGGTACAGGGTTTCTGTCCTTGGTGGCTGATATTTGTCAGATGGATGCAGGTGGACACCCTATTAGTCCTTTCGCATTGAGAGAGATGGGACCTAATCTCAATCATTATTAGATACTAGAGATTCTAAGAGGAGGAAAATATTTAGAAAGGCACAGTCATGGGAAAGTCTTCACTCTGAATATGCACCTTATTAGACAATGGAGAATTCAGTCATGAAACTGAAATTTGTAGGAAACTGGGCACCACGAATTCAAGAGGCTGTGGTACAGCATCTTTTGAAAGGACAATTAAACCCACCATTGTCATGAAGACACCCGTGAACAACCTGAAGGCCAGAAACTGCTCATGAAGTGAACTAAAAATCCATTCTGAGAGTCTAAAATGTTGTGATTTGCAATCTTGTGATACGAAGTGGGGACACATGCAGAGGAAGATGCACTGATTCTATGATTTCTGAATTTTGGTGTTATCACCAGCATTAACACTTTATAAATGAAGAATTTTTTTATTTTTTTTTTAATGCAAGAAAGTTCTAAGAATGTGTATTTTGCAAAAAAGCTGACCAGATGGCTACATCACCTCTGCCTGGACTCGTACACTATGAATTTTAAGCTAAACTGGCAGCATGTCAGGCATTTGCATCAGAGGTCTGTGTCTGCATGTTGATGGTACACATCCTTGGACACGACCAACGTGTGCTGTACTAGAGAAATAATCTAGATTGGATTTTTGGATCAGACCATCTTTACAAAGCCTTGGCAGTTGGTCAAACCCGCACCACTACCGGCCTTCATTAACAAATGCCTTTCTCTAATTAGGTGTGCATGCTTAACCCCTACCCACACAAGGTTTGGGCAGAGCGACGCGATGACTCTCTGCTTGTCAGGAGGCTCTGGCTGGGACATCTAACACTGTTCTGTCTATCTCCCCTGTATCTGCAAACTCTGCAGGCCACCTCTCTGCCACTGTGTCATCTGGCTGTGTGGCAAGGCTGCTCTGTGGATCTGCAGGCTCAGAGGTGGACCCCACCGTGGCATTCCTGCAGGATGCCTCTTCAGCTCAGGAATCTGATGAGCTCATGTCGTCACATTAATATGAAAGGAAGGGCTCTTACAAAGGCAGGGAGACAGAAGTCCATGAAGTGTCAGCACATTAAAAGGAAAAGGTTAAATAATTCCAAAGTTAGTCATGGAGAAGAGTTCCAATACAAGGAGTAACAAGACTACTGCTGGCTCATTTTCTTTTCTTGTACCCACCCCTAATATGAAGAATTCTCAGAGAGACCAAGACACACTGTTGGGTCACCTATGCATGGCATCTTCCATCTACTGGGAACTTATCCCACCTCTTCTGGTATCTAACCACACTGACTGCCACCCGAGAGCTTACCCCTGATCCCCACCCACCTCTTTTGAAGGCATGGTAATAATCAGGTCTTGGTTTCACCCCCTATGAGTTATGTTCTAAATACCAAAATACTTATTGCATAAATGGTCAAAATTCATTTTCAGACAGTTACTAAGTTTTTAAGGGGAGTCTCCATACTTCCTCACTATGTTTATTGCTATTTGTGCATAAATTTTCTACTGCAAAGGCCAGGACAATTCTGACACACCTGAAAGTGCTTGCCCTACTTTTATTTTCTGGATCTATCAGCAAGTGGAACACAACATTTCTGTTTTCAGTACTAAGGAATAATCACATGAAAAAGAGCTATTGATTATATGTCATGGAAATATGAACTATGCATGTCCTTCTAAATCTCTGGAGCTCATGCACCCTAAATTAGCACCTAAACCTCAAACCATTCCTGAAGCTCAATCTACCAGCAACTGAAAAGCAACGAGATAATGCAAACCTTATTGCTTCTTTAGTTAACCTAATCAGATCCTCCAAGTCTTTTCCTTGTCTCTAATCTGTTGCATGTACACTCAAAAGATCTTTTCACCTCCCTTATATCCTGGCTATATAAACCAAAGATGGTCTCTCTCTGCAACAAGAAATCTGTGCCATGTGTGGTTTTACCAGTGACAAAGAAGTTCCATGGATGCAGAGTTTTGGAGGAGGAGGAGTGAGGCTGAATGCTGAAGGGGCCACCTCTGCCTGCAGAGCCACCAACCCCATGGACCACGAAGTGCAATCCTCCTCCTCCTCTGGCACACGGCAGCACAACCATGACCAGCCCTCAGCAGAATCCACTGCCTGCAGCCTTTGGCTTTTCCTGCTGGCACAATGGAGAAAACACACTGTCCTGCAAACACTGCCCCAACTGTGCTCAGTGCTACAGAGGAGATCCCCACCGAGGTGTGAACTACTGGCTAGAAGATGACAAACCTCTACATTCTGTGGTTCTCAGATCCTAGGCTGTATTTTTGACTGGCAGATCTCAAAGCAGCTTGCGGAGGGGATCAGTGCCAATATTTCATTTGAAAAATGAGAAAACTGAAGTGCAAAAGTAAAATTATTTATCTGAAGTTATCCAGAAAAAAAAGGTGCTGGAGACAACAGTGGAATCACACTCTTCTGACTCCCTGCTCCACTTTAGTTAGTCTATTGGGAACTTTTTGCTTTCTCATCTCCTATAAAATGGTAAGAATTTTGTCAATCAGCTCCAGTTTATGATCAGCTCCTTAAGAAGCAGTTCAATCCAATGCATACGAGTTGCTCTTTTCAGGCCAGCAAAAGAGCATTTTCATAAAGAGCCTTTGATTTCTCAGTCAAATATCTTGGAAAGGTTGGAGGTGGGCACTTTTCAAACCTATGAAGTAGCGAAGCTTTATACATTGCATGACTTATGTTTGCTTTCCATAGCTTTGCCATGTGTTGAAACGAACTCTTAGGATCAGATTCCTCAACCAAGCAAACCCAGAAATCTCTGTGCTAATATTCACACATCCTATTAGTTGCTTGACAGTCTATCTTAGGTCTGGTTTTGCAAACCATTGAACACCTCCAACTTTTATCGCCCCCACTGCAGACTGGCTGCTTTGATCCTCTCCTGGGAACATGCAGAACAGCACACCTGAACCTTTGCACTTCTGTTCTGAAGTCTAAGAAATTTGTTTTACTTTTCCTTTACAAATCTTGTCAAAAAAAATAATTCCATTTTCTAGTCTGTCGTTTTCCAGAGCAGAAGTTATAAGTCACAGTGTAAAAGCTTCCTTCAATCAGCCACAAGATACACTCAATGTACAGCTCTGTATTCTTGTTATTAAATGACTTTTTTTCTCATAGAGGATTGTCAGGTCAGGATTTCTCTCATCCTCCGTATATTTATTGAGATTTTGAAAAATATTCCTGTCTTAAGTTGGGGCAAACTGACTAACTCAACATTGTCCTTATCCCTTAAAAAACATACAGATCAGCTCAATTTAAATCTCAAATAGTCCCTTTCCCTGGAATTTAACGTAACACTAAGGAAACATACTGAAATGAAAAATAATTTTCAAGGGACAAATGAAACTTTTAACTTTCAAAACATCCCAGGGGGAGGCCTACATAAAGAGAAATGCCTCTTCTGCTCAAAAAACACCCAAAAGGAATTTGGGTGATTTACTGAAAACAATATTGCTCTGCAAGCGGTCTTTCTTTTGATGTATGGATTGTGTTGCTAATAAAAAAGGCTGGCTTGGGAATTTCTGCACCTGCTCTAGTTGACTTTGGTAAAGAAAAGCCAGAAGAAAATGTAGTGTGAAATAAGGAGGGGCAGTGATGGCTGAGCAATAGTTCACAGCGACAGCTCAGCCGTGCCATTCCAGTGTGGCTGCGACAGGAGATGTGGGGACATTCATCACTGCCTGGGAGTTTGTGCAGCCACAGACACACACACACAGTCACTGCCCAGCCCGGTGCTTCCCTGCAGGCCCACGTGCTCAGAGACAGGGGGATTTTACCCTCCTCTCCTCTGCCACGTGCAAGGTGGAGACATCACAGAGACTTTGATGAGAAGCCTCCCAGCTCTGGGCAAGCTTAATCTGCAATGTTGCAAAAGAATAAGTGGCCCGAAGCAAGGGAAAAAAACCATAAATATGACTTTTGTAAAAACAGAACACCCACCCTTCCCTCAAACCAAACTCTAATTTTGGAAGTAGTGCTACAGAGATATGAGATTCAGAGAAGGAAGAAGGGGAAGAGACTGTGAGAGACATCTCTTCTTTCAACTCATACAACAGCACCATTCAGATCCTCAAAAGAACTTGGAATAAAATTCCCTACTAAGAGACAGAAAGTCAAGAATAAGATAAATATAAAGCAGAACCTTTTTTAAAAAAAAAAAAAAAAATTAAAAATGGCTGCTGTACAGGTTCAGTTAGGGAGAATGTTTTTCTTCTCCTTCAGTTTTGGTTTGCCTTTAATCTTCCAGTTCCTCCTGACCCTTAATAAATAATGAACCAGCTGTTGAGGAGGGCTCTGTGTGATATAGTCATACATCAAACTTGATAGGAAAATCAAAGGTTACTTAAGCATGGAAGGCATTGAGAGAGATCACAGTAGAGCAGCAAGAAGGCATTTCAGTAACATACCCATTTCACATAGTGAAAAGGTCTTATAAAATTATTTTAGCTGCATGTTAATTTTAATATGATTCTTGTCCAGAAGATTTACAATAGTGCTTAAAAACTTCTCATACAACATAATTTATTTAAAATAAGATATTGCTCATAATTAAAATTTATAGTGTAACATAACATTAAATCCTTTGGTTTTATATGGTGCCTTTCATCTGAGAATTTCAAAGCAGTTTAGAGCATTAATATGCATCAAATGGTTTTCAAGTTGATTATATACTAGGAAATCTCTTCTGATGGAAACTGAGGCAAAGAGGTGATCAGCTAATTTCAAAAACAACTGGATGTAGCTGGATGCCCCACTCTGGGGTGCTATATCTGATTTTTAAGACGATGCTTTTTCAGTGTTTAGCATAAACAGGCCCTTTCAAGATGGCTGCAAAATTGGTCTTCTAAATTTATTCCTCCCCCAAATGCAGACACACACAAATGCAGACACACACAAATGCAGACACACACAACTGGCCCTTCTGAGCCCAAAACCAAACTCAGTGTTTCTGACTGCCTGACTAAAACAGGTATTGGGCCATACGCAGGCTGACTGCCAGAGCAGTTGAAAAATTAGAGACATTAATGAGTAACTCACACCACATATTCCCCAGAGCTACTTTCAGCCAGTAGAGAGGAGTGACAGCAGCTTGTGGACCTCCTGCTTCGATGCTGTGACTACATTTCTCCGCTGTTCCTATAAAGGACCACAGAACGTGCCTAAATCCTTCCTATGAGCTGGTCAGCATCTGAACACAACCCATGAGGTCATGAGGCAATTTGTCACTTTCTTTAAAAACACTTTAATTGAAATAAGCCATTCCCTGTGTGGCAGGACTAATGGAGCTTTGTTTCCTATAGCTCTGTCTCCGATGGCCCTACATTGCCACCCTGCAACAGCTACAGCTCCTCCTACACATCTCTGCTGGCACTTCCCACACCTTGGAGTGCCTCCAGCTTCTCCCTTCTGCCTCCCCTGAGCTTTCACAGCCCTCCCTCACATCCACAAGCTACTGAGCAAGATGCCATGGCTGGTTTGCAGCCTGTGCTGGACCTGTCAGCTCCCTCCTGCTGCCTGGCCAGCTGAGAGGACAGGACAGAGCCCTGGGGAGCCCACCAGCCCACCTCTGCATAGCTGTCCTTCACCCAGACACAAGGTTCATAAAGCTTTTAGGAAATCAGTATCTTTGAGATGTTTACCTTCCTGTCAAGCGGGTCTCAAAGTGATTAGGAATCAGTCTGAGGGACGGGCAGGGCAATGGGACAAGGCACTACACCCTAAGGAAATTGGGTGAAGAAAACCAGCCAAGCTCTCAAAGCAGAAAGGACAGCTGAGGGAGGTTGGGACATCCTGGGTTCTCTTGGGGTTCATTGTGACAGAAGAGGGGAAAAACAACACGCTGCATTCTTTGGCACGCTGGTGATGGAAAGTGGTGGCGATGTGGTGGTGATGTGGTTTCTCATTTACACGAAACAAATCAAAGGGCCACTCTGAGTTTGGCTGGGGGTTACGACGGTTGATTTATGGGGGGATCACGTCCCAATAGCGGGAGGCTTTTTCTCCTTTACATTGCAGGGAGGGGTCCTCTCCCCGCTAGTCTTTCCCCCCCCCCGAAGGGCGGGCCCCAGGGTGCCCCGCAGAGAGACACAGAGAGCCCACCAGAGAGGGAGCAGAGAGAGAGTTTATTACATGGGCAGAGGTATTTATACCTTTTCAATGGATCGTAAAAGATCCAATAGAAAACTAGGAATAACAACCAATAGGAAAGGGTTAACTAAGGGCCAATAGGAAACTTTAAACACACTTCAAGGATACATTCTTTCAGACCTAGCTAGGGAGATAAGGGTTCCTCTCAAGGGATTTTGGGAAGAAGACACCGTGCCTTAGGAAAAAAACAACGAAAACTCCATCTTAAACAATAGAGACAGCCTCAGCTTTTAAGGTATTCAGGTTAGCTTTTCTTCCTTCTTCACCAGCCCATTTCTCACAAGACTTTTTCCATTTCTGATATTGTTTGTTTACTGCCACAGGGGGTGGCCCAACAGAACACTGTGCAGGCAAAGGGAGCTCGCTCTGCCCGCGTGCCAAGCTTGCCAGAGCATGGAAAAGCAGTCGAGGTGGTGCCAGGCCTGAAGTCCTGAGCCCTGGTGGCAGCCAGCGTGTGTTTGCTTGTGGCAGTGAACAAACAATATCAGAAATGGAAAAAGTCTTGTGAGAAATGGGCTGGTGAAGAAGGAAGAAAAGTTAACCTAAATACCTTAAAAACTGAAGCTGTCTCTATTGTTTAAAATGGAGTTTCTGTGTTTCTTCCCTGAGTCACTGTGTCTTCTTCCCAAAATCCCTTGAGAGGAACCCTTATCTCCCTAGCTAGGTCTGAAAGAATGTACGTGTTTAAAGTTTCCTATTGGCCCTTCGTTAACCCTTTCCTATTGGTTGTTATTCCCAGTTTTCTATTGGATCTGTTACGATCCATTGAAAAGGTATAAATACCTCTGCCCATGTAATAAACTCTCTCTCTGCTCCCTCTCTGGTGGTCTCTGCGTGTCTCTCTGTGGGGCACCCCGGGGGCTGCCCTGGGAGGGGAAACTACAGGGTAAGGGCAACTCCCTGCAATGGAAAGGAGGGACAGCCTCCTGTTATCAGGACGTGAACCCCCCAAAAATCAACCATCGCATTTGCTCAGCTCGGAGCTGCCACAGCCGTGTCAGCTGGCTCGGAGCACAGCGAAGGCAGGCTCATGTCTGCATGGGCAGTGGGCACACTGGGCTTCCCTCTGCCTGGGCAGGAACACGTGCATGGCTTCTGCCTGACTCTGCTCAGCAGCACCAACTAGAACATGAGGAGGGGCACTGGAGGGCAGAAAGAGGGGTTAATGATGGAATGGAACAAAAACTCCTGCCCCAAAGCAGTTCTAAATGAGCATCCACTTAATGGAGCTCATTAGGACAGTGCAGCCAGGAGACATCCTATAGCTTCTGGAGACCTGGGCCATTGGTTTTGGCTGTATCCTCATCTTTGGGGTCTTCACTAGGTCTACACAAAGCCACTTAACTCCTAGGTCTTCGACTTTCTAATAAGGTTCTGCTAAATAAATGTATTCATTTTCATATACTGAAAAACACACAAAATGCAACAGGACTTTTCTGAGATGGACACAGAGTGTTAAGTATGATTAGCAAGCTGTAAATACCTCTAAGGTCACTGCAACACTGTGGCACTGCTCTCTGGCTGTATAAATGTCATAGCAAGGTCCACAAATGACACAAAAACCCATGCTGTCACTAATTTACTATGAAAACACGGGAGAAGGTGTTTCACGTTAAGATCCCTCAGATCTCCAAATGAATGTCTGTGAATGATTTTTTCTGTCCAGGCCATTTAGCCTTTTATGCAGAGGCTGGTCTTCTTTTCAGATTTCTGGCTTTGGTTCTACATTTACAAACATGCCATGGACCAAAAGCTCAGAAGTGGACAATGTGACACAGATTGCTGGAGCAAGTCAGATAAAAGAACAGGCAAGTGATCTGGTGACAAAAAGCCTGGTGTGGGTGACAGTGACACGAGTTCAATGCTGTGTCCTGAAGGAAGGTGCATTACATTATCTTACTGCATTACTCCTTGGGGCAGGACTGCTGTGAGGAAAACATGGGCCAGGAAAAAAAAGATGTGAAAAAGAGAAACTGCATTTCCACCTCGCAGCAGAGTATGAACACAATGGTTTGTGAACTGCAAAAGCAGTACTTTTGTTGTCATTGTCAGATAAAGTACTCACAGCAGGGAGGGAAAGTTCATGGGAAAACACTGAAAATTGCTCTATTCTAAGAAGCAGAACTTCTTAAGTGATATTAGGCTGACAGCCAAATCTTACCATGTGAAAATGGCAGCCATGTAAACAGCGGAACAGCACAGAGACAATACTCGTCAGGTTTGGTGAAGATGATACAGAAATGATCACAGAAACAAACATTCACTTTGCCACCTTGCTGAGTTAGAGCTGAGTAGGGAAAGGCTATGGAAAATGATAGACAAAATATAGACCGAGGGAAACCACAGTGTACCACAGTCATTTTGTTACAGAACAGAATCAATGAGATGCAATGAAAAGATGCCAGTGACTTCCTAGACCTCTTGAAAATGCCCCATGAAGAAGACAGGGAGAGTAACCAGCAAGCCACATGAAGAGTTGAGACTATGCAAACCCAGAATTTAGAAACATATTTCCTCAGAGTTGATTTATGTATCCAATCTTTTATTATTTACTGACTTCTGGGGAAAAAGAGAACTACAGTGTTCAATCAAACCTTAGTCATTCAAATCAAGAGACAGAAACCTATTTCACCTCAGTGAAAAAGTACCTTTATATATCCACTAACACTGGGCACCTTGGACCCCAGGGCTTCAATGCTTCAGGACCTCAAAGTCCACCTGCAAACTTTCAAAGGACTGTCAGCAGGGAGGAAAGGGAGAAGCCAATGTGGGAAGCCATTGGGAGTAATTTATTAGTATGTAGGAATTCAGCATTATGAACTGTACTGAATATCACAGCTCTAACTTTCACAGAATCAGAGTCTGCTGAGCTGGAAGGGACCCCCAAGGACCATCCAGCCCAACCTTCAGCCCTGCCCAGGACCATCCCCAAGAGTCCCCCCCTGTGCCCCAGAGCATCATCCAAAGGCTCCCTGAGCTCTGGCAGCCTTGGGGCTGTGCCCACTGCCCTGGGCAGCCTGGGCAGTGCCCCCCACCCTCCGGGGGAAGAACCTCGTCCTGAGATCCAACCTGAGCCTGCCCTGGCACAACTCCAGCCATTCCCTGGGTGCTGTCCCTGGTCCCCCCAGAGCAGAGATCAGTGCCTGCCCCTCCCAATGGAGCTGGACCTGCAACGAGGTGTCCCCTCAGTCTGTTCTTCTCCAGCTGAACACCCCAAGTGCCCTCAGCTGCATGAGGTGGTGGTAGACACACTTAATATTCCTCACTACATCTCCCAGCATATTGAGCAAAACTCGAGAAGGATTCTTCAGTGGCTCAGCCTATTTCAGCTGCTCAAAACACCTGACCAAGTGCAAAGACAAGAATGTTATTTCTTGGGCAAAACCATATTCTTTTCACTGAAATAACTGACAGCAGCTGGCACATTTTGCCCACTTATTTGGAGAAGGGCAAACTACCTTAAGTGGGGGTGTATTTTCCAAGTGTTGCAGAAGATTTTTTTCAAATATCCAGACAACGAGCTAGACACATTACCTAGATCAGATAGAAGGGCTCATTACTGGCATGGATTAAAAGCAGCTCTTCTGGCTATAAGCTTCAGGTACATCCCATAGAGTGCAGATAAATGTATGTATCATCAAACTTATTTGGTCTAGAGAGTTATAACAGTGTCTTTTCAGCTAGACAGTGGTTTAACTTTTTTTTTTTAACTTTAAACGTGTGTGATACCTTATATTTTGTGTGCTCAGCATGCACATAAGTTAACTGAAGGAAAAGGTCTTATTCAATGGAAGCTTGCAGGAAAGGTGTTAAATCTCAGTTTCTCCATAAATGAGAAATATTTTCCAGTCATTATGTCTCTTTCTTAACTTGGCATACATACAACTACTCTGTGCTTTGATGTGCTCATTTTGGACTCAGAAGGCTGTTTGTACAAAGAGCAAAGCATGAAATAAGCCATTAAAAGGACTGTAACTTTTAGGCTGGGGGAAAAAGAGCAGTGTATTTCACAATTCTGCCAATATGAACAAAACTTCACATCTTTGCATTTTGTTGTATTTATCTCAAACTCCCCACTGTTTGCTTAAGAAAGAGAAAATACAAAATAATTTTGAGGGATTTTTTTTTTTCCTGGCCTTGCTTAATATATCCATTCTTGCAGAATTACTATACAGAAAAACATGCCAAGGGTAGATTTCTCAAAGATGACAAGACCCTCCAGCACCAAAAAACATAAGTCAAGGAAATCTGCAAATCTAAACCAATTGTGGTTGTGTGGCTTTCATGACTGACATCAGAAAAAGACCATGAATATTAATTATCTGTGACCCTGGGACTCTCAAACTGATTCATCCATCTCTGCTAACTGGTGCTTCATAACAGATTTGAGAACAGGAAAATAATCCTTATTTTTTGCATGTTGGAGGGAGGAGGCTCTGTTGGAATCCTATCAACAAGTAAATCTGAGAAACAGAAGTTTTAGCACTGACTTTGATGAGAACGAAGTTGGGGAAAGACTGAGAAAATCATGAAACTCCATTCTTAATGAACAAACAATGTCCAGCAAGTTAGTACAGTGCCCTTGGAGAAGTCAGCCTAGGAAGCCTTTATGGGAGAATTGTACTCTGAGTTTCAAAAAGCTTGGTCCAAATCCTATCTCAGCTGGCTGACCAGACTTCTGAACACACTGCTGAGATCAGTGACATAGATAGAATGGCAACATTTAGAATGTCTGGATATCTACAACCCAATCATGAAACCTATCAGGCTAATTATAAAATCCTGGTCTCAGACAATTATTTCCATAACAGGTTCAAGAAGTATTTCCAAGCACTGACTGGATTGCTTATCTTTCTCTTGGGTTCTGCAATCTTGCCCTGTTTACAACACTTTAAGTGCAAACCTCTTCATTCATGGCATTTATTCCCTTCTGCAGGCCAAGAGACTTAATTTATCTTTCTTAAAAAAAGAAGACCAGAAATGCCCAAAGGCCAAATAACATTCTGCATGCAAGAAGCTGGACCGATATGTGGAGATGGAGGAATATCTGAATTCTGTTGCTGATTTCTGAGTTAAATGCTGACTGCTACAGAAAATCATTTTAGGTGTCTTTCTGCTGCTCCGTGTGCCCAGGATACATTTAAAAACCTGCCTCTTTCATGCTGACATCTCTCAATGCACAAAAGGACAAAATGCAGGGATCAAACAAACTATACACTTTTTGCAGCAGAATGTATCACTTAAGAACATTGCAGCTGAACTCTGTGCAACGACAGTGTTTACAGCACATGAGAGCAAGGGCCTCTTTCAGCTCCTGCTGAGACAACACAGCAGCACCATTTCTGGAGGCAGAGCCCTGAGTCTGGTCTGCTCACAGAACGATCTGGGGTTTGCACCTGCCTAAGTGGTCCTCTGCCTTGAAATCCAAATACAGCTCCACAAACCACAGACTCCTAAATCGAGAGTTTACCTGTGCTGTCTGTTAAGAAGAACGAAGGACAAACTGTATTTCCTCTTGAAAACTGGGAAGGCACTGCATAATGTCTAATGAACAGGACTGCAGTGGAAGGTGGGCAGGCTGTAAGAGCCAAGCTGCTCTGCTCCTGCTCGTATCAGCAGAGAAACACTCTAATGCAAGGATCACTGTTAGCACAATGCCCCACTCTTGGAAAAAAAAACCAAACAAAACATCCCAACAACTCAGGGACTGTGCTAGTCCCAAGAAACATCCCTTTTTTTCCCTCCTTCAACCTTAACAGAGGTGATGGTACAACTGCTCTTGATCTCCTGCCCATTCTAAGCCAAGCATAAGAGGATCTGTCTACAAGAATAGAGGGACATGTACTATTTGCAATTTAAAAGGGGCCTGAACTGCCTCCCATTTTAAAAAGGAGCTCTGAGACAAGTCAGTGAGGCTGACCAAGAAAAACATCATAGGAACAAACCCATGTGGCAGTACTTCTTTGACACAATGAAATCCCACAAGGGATCAAATGATGCCCAAGGGCTCACAGCCCATGCTTTGCTGAACCACATCTGAAACTATCACAGTGAAAACAACTCCCCAAAACAGACAGATGTGGAGGCAGATAGAAAAAAATAAGGAGATCACAATGTGCCTTCGGAATTTCTGATAAAGAAGCAAGCTTAGCAATCCATCTGCTTGCACATCCTTGGTGAGGCAGAACACCTGCTGGCCTTGCCCCACACAAGCAGGGACAACTCTGCCAGGGAAGGACAGGCCAGCTGCTTTCACGGGACCTTTTTCAGGGCCTGTGGTAGGCACAGAGCAGCAGTGTGGCTCTCAGAGAACACTGTGTGGCTTCCAAGCACAATCCTGTTGGACGCACAGGGAGCCCACACTTGCCACTCTTAGAAAGAGACCAAGGAGATGAGGTCTGGATTAAGCAGAACTCTTCTCCCGGTCCTTTTCACATTCACACAGAAGGACACAAACATCAGATCCCAAGTAATGTGAGCAGGACATTTTTATAGCAGTACCTCATCACAACTCCTCTTCCAGAGCTTGCTCTTGTATTTACACTTACTCCCTGTCCTCCTCTTCACAACCTACTTTCCAGTTCTCCCCAGCAGAAGCAATACTTGTATGTAGTCTAGTCTAAACTGGCAGCTTTGGTTTTCCTTTTCCATTTTTTTAATTCTCTGAAATGATTATTCAGTTGTGAATAAAATACTCTTACCACTCCAGGTGATTTTCAACAAAGGCAGACATGGGGCTGATCTGTACAGTGTAGGTGTCGTTGGCTGAATACTCAAACAGCCCATAATAGGGATTGAAGAGCTCCTGAGACAGAAGGAAGAAGAATTCTCGGGAGGGGCCACTGTAGTCCAGCCTGGAAAGGAAAAGGTAGAAAAGATAAAATGAGGCTCCTCACCATTTGAGTCAATTTCCTGAGTTTGCCTACGTTGGCTTCTGTCTTAACACAGCAGCCTGTGCGGTCAAGTGTACCTAACATGGTGCACCTCTCCTTTCAAAACTTGCTTCTAGTCCTGGACAAGCCACCATGCTGGAATTGCACCAGTCTCCTGGTTGAACTGGGAGGAATCATAGCTGGGACACATCCCTTAAGCAGTTTGTTTTCCTTTGTTGCAGAGGCTGAACGAGTTGGAGGTACAAAGCCCAGCCTTGCCCTGTGGGTGGCTAGCAGAGGGCTAGCCTTCCAGTGAGAGGTCTGAACTGCCTGTGAACACTTGGGCTTCACACACCAAACAGCCTGCACTGACGCAGAAATTGCTCTTACTCTCCTACACAGAGAGGTAACCAAATCTAGCCCCGAGGATGCTTTCTTAGCTATTGGTGTAAGCCAAGGCTGTGTGCTGAACAAGACCAAGTCCCAGCAGAACTGTGTTTCTGAAGGTAGAACGATGATTCCTGTTCCATCCAAGCTCTTCTACTTCTCTGATACTTTCATGGGGTACCCCTTAAGCTGTGCTTTGCTGTTGCATGAATTTGCTCTGTAGAAAGTCACCTTTTTTCCTTTCATTTTTTAAACTCAACTTTTAGATCAAGCTGTTTCCAATTACCTCAACTTGGAAAAAAAAAAGGGGGGGGGGCAAAACAAGACAAAGTTTCACAAATGCATAACGCATTAAACCCAACTGTGATGTATTTATTAAAAACAGATCATTCTCTAATCATGGTAAGTAGGCTTTTTAATGTACAATAAACCTACATGTAGCAATATGAAAAAATGATTTGTAGCCATATGTCATGAGCTGAAAGGTTTTCTGAGGTGGACACTGTGGCTTCCACTGAGCAAATGTAAAGCAAGTGGCGAGCTCTGCAGCTGGATTGGAATGCTCTGTACTGTGTTTGAAGCCTTGGGGCAAGGGGTTGAACGATGGATTTGTGCAACCACAATGATGATAAAGGGCAGGCAGGCCCATCCTCCTCTGCTTTACATCTGGAGATACACATGAGGAGCTCTAGCTCTAGGACCATGTGGTGGGACTGAAGCTGTAACAGCAAAAGAGGATGGGAATCAGCCCACACAACCCACTCATGCCAGCCACTGAACAGTTCTGGTTCTGTGGACATCAAAACACTGGGCTGAGCCTGGTGATGGTTGGAGCAAAGAGCCACAAACAACACCTGTCTAGAATAAAAAACCTTCAAGGGGAAACTAGGTATTGCATTTCTGGGCAACGCATTAACTCGTCATAAAGCCTTCACAGTTCATTTTCAGCGTCCTTTTAGCTTTGGAACACGCAGGAAGCTGTGCCCACACAGCATCACGTGGCCATACAGCACCAACTCCTCTTTTCAGCAGGGAATTGGTATCCTGGAGTCCCTCCAGCAGAATGCATATTAGCACTGAGCAGCAGGAACCCTGGAGGAATGTATCTTCAGATGTAAATGAACCAGCCAAGAGTGAATTAATTTGCAAATCAGACTGGTTTGCAATTTCTCCCCGAGGACACCGTGCCACACACACAGTAGGAGTTGTCAGAGATGGGGGTAAACATGGCTTTGGCCAGTGTTAGCACACTAGAACAGTACTCTGAATGCACAGACTGAGCTGTGCTGAGTGTTTATGCTTTCCTTGCATGCCAGAGGCAAAGCCACCTGTGCAAGATGACTCCTGTTAAATCATACTGACTTCAGGGAGTATAAAAAGTAAGAGTGAAAAAACCCCCTGACACTGAGGTTACCGAGTGACTCTCCTTGAGCCTGGTGACTTCTGTTTTCCACTGGACCTAACAGGACCTCAGACAAGCCCAGCTTGGCAGAAGCCCTTCCCTTGACATGCCACCTCAGAGCTGACAGTGCCATGCCAAGAGCTCCATGATGTCCTCACTGTTCTAGTGCCTTTGGAACCAAAATCCTATCCATGTGCGTTTTGAAAAAACAAAACAAAACAACAGAAACTTTACATGCAAAGCTACTGAAATATAATTTCATGCCCTTGTTAGATGGAAGACTGGAAACATGCACAAGGGTCTGTCCATTATAAAAGCATGTCAGTGAAGCCTCAGTTACAACATAGCTCATGAGGTGAGCCAGGTTCTGTTAACATTTGGAAACCAAAGTTGGCTTTAATCATACAAGAATGGGCCAGGGATTTGTAAGACTGGTAGAAAGTTTCCTGAGAAAAGGCCTTCTCAAGAGACTTCTATTGCTTCCACCTTCCAGCTGGGTGAATTAAACCATAACAACTACATAGCATTCATGTTTCTTACTTCAGCCAGAAACAAGAAATCCACACATGGATAACAAATGATCATTAGATGGCATGCAAAGCAAAAAGTTTTGTAGCAAAACCAGGTCCACTGTGAAGAGTTAGAGCAACAAAGTGGATTAAGGTCTGGCCTCTAATTATAGTCCTGAGACTGATTCAGTGTGTAAACATTGACCTGGAGATGAATTTTTCCTTCCAGCCAGTCCAAATACCTATGGCAACATGATGGCATTAGATTTAACCACTTAAATTGTCACTTTGAGACCTCTAGATAGAAGGTGTTATAGGAAAGCCAAGCATTACTGTTATTGTTATTTTTAACAAATGTTTAAGATGAATCACTCAGAGGCAAAACAAAACCAACCAAACATGACATAACAAGAGAGGCTCAGCCTTAGACCACTGGGTGTTTTGCAACGTAACAGCCACTTCAGAACGGAGAGCTTTCTGTGGTTCCCTACCCTTCCTCGCCAACAAACGTGACGTAGAGCTTGTTCCGCTGGAGCTCCTTGCGCGAATACGCCATGACCTGGTTGAAGGTGCCTTCCAGCAAGTGGTCCCGCCGGATGATTAACCTGCAAAGGGAGGCAGGAACAAACAGCTAAGGACTGACTCGGGGGGGGCCTCTCGTGAGGCTGGAGGTAAACAGGAGCTGCCAAAGAGAGACATTTGTTCTCAGAGAAGGCAATGAAACTGCATCTGCTGGCACATGTGCTGCTTGACCAGTGGGGGTTTTTGGTGGGTTGTTTCATTAGGCTTTTCCATGGGCCTCAAAGGTGAATTTCTTCACAACGCCGTGGTTTGGTTCAAGGTGTTGCTTTTCAACTCTGCTGCTAAGACTCTCTGCGACAACAAATTTATATGATAGAGGGGGCTGTGAGTTTCCTGCGTGTATGAGGTCACAGCTTTCTGGAATTGGCCTCAAACACCTCCTGGATTTAATCCAGTGAATGTCCAAGGAAATACTGCTTCTGTAGCAGAGGAAGCAAAGGGAGTATCAGCCTCTGTTTATACAACACATCTCTCACTCTCCTACCAAGCTCTAAAACAACTTAATGAATAGTACTTTTAAACACCATCTGTGCAAGAAATCCTTCTTGTTCATATGTTCATGGACATTTTAAGGCAGACCATCTAAAATACATTTCATGTCTGCATTGGGCCCACTTAGCAGGACACCAAAAAGGGTAACTACCAGCTAGGACTCCTCAGCTCTGTAGGATTATTTTGATGATGACATTTGCCTGGAATAAATTTCTTGGCTTTGTCCTTTTTTTCCTCACAACAGATGTCATTTGGTAAGAAGCCAACCTGATGCCTGAATTCAACCAGATGCCCAGGAAATACCTTAGAAACACATAGTCCTTTGGGGAAGTTGGATAACTAGACGAAGCACAAGTAAGTACAGGCTCAAAAGCCAACTAACAGGATGTCTGGAAAGCAAACTCCACAACCAAATCACAAAACACATGAAGAGTGGCAGAAATCTCTCCAGTTCAAATCCAGGAGGGCTACTGCCACAAAGAACTATGGAAAGTTAAACCTGCATGTGCAGATAAACTTCTGTAGGGTCATATTCTGCTCCTGAGTTATACTGATATGCAGATCCAAAGAATTTGGAGTAATTCCATCATTTCAATGATGCAGCTGTTGCTAATATGTGGTGGATGTTTGCCTGAATGGGTGATTCTCCTACTAGCAAATCATAGGTGTTTAACAGCCCTGTTAAATAGGTAGGAAATGGGAGTGTAAGAGAATATGAATCTGTAAGAAATAAAACCTCCACAAAAGCCTCTTGAAGGTCACTCTTTTGCAGGACATAGTAAGATCTTATCCTGGCCTGATGGCTCATGTACAAAATACAATCTTCAGCATCTTTTCCATTCCCTATCACTATCTCAATGGATAACTATAAAAAGCAAAGCTACACGGTATTAGACTATTGGAGTGATTTGCTGTAATACTCACTTAATTTTACCTGGACCTTGCCCATACCCTTTGGCTTCAAGTTTTCGATAGAAATTGCGCAGCTTGGCTTCAAAGTCCCTCCTGTATGGAGAAGGTGCTCTTGCACTTGCTCGCTGCAGCCCTGGTGGGAAGATCAACAGCATCCTAAGGGGTAAGGGGCTTCACAGTTTTCCAAATCACACAGCTTATGTTTCCAGACATAAATGGCTGATAAATGTATTAGGAATTTTTCAAAGGTATACAGTTCACTCTGGATTTTTTTTTTTTTTTTNGCTGGCATCGATGGAGTTGTAATTTGCTGTAATTCAGTGATTGCAATGATTTCCAGGAGCTGCACCTTCTTCACTAAAAGCACTGCTAGCTCACCTTGTGTGTGTGCCCTTGTGTTGCCTCAGCCATCGATCTGAATGGAAATTCAGGCATGACAAAGACTGGCATGCATTACTGCCACTCGTGGTCAGTGGCATTTAGGTTTGCTTTCTGGTTTTCACTTTTAAGAGATCTTTCTCCTCTGCCTCGTAGAGGCAATATCCTTGCTTGGCAGGATTATTGGCAGGATTAACCTCTGGAACCCAGAGCAGTGCTTCTCACTGGAGCCCAACACCCCAGCCAAGCTGGGAATTGGGTTTCCCTGCCTTAATCTGACTGTATATTAAACACTTCCAGCTATCAACATCAAACCAAAGATTTGTGTCAGTAAGAAATACTAAATTATGATTCACACACATAACATTTTTAGCAGTGTGGGACCCACTTTGTTTTGAAAGCTGCACTCTCAAAGTATCTGATTATTCCTTTTGTATAAACAAGTGCCATTCCATAAAGGGTGAAAGAATGGATCCGTGAAATCTCATCTCCCTATCCCCCTACAGAAGACAATAAAAACAAGGTCTTTAATGAGAAATGTAGCAGAAAATGCTCCACAGGAAGGGGGAAAAAAAAATTCATGACATTTAGTGAGAGCCCAAAGCATTGTGGTTGCCAGAATGGAAGGCCTATACTGTCTCTGCTAGTAAAACAGAAAGGCATATTATTTACATGCCGTGCAAAGAGAACCTCTTGTGATAAATCTTTCTTGTGTTATACTTTTTCCCCCTCCAGGACATAAGAGAATGGGTGTTCTCCTGGGCTCAAAAACCAGGAACAGAAATAAGCAAGCAGAATATGTTGCCAGAAATGAGTTTTCACAAGAACAGGTAGAGATCAGTGCAGATCTTTCAACAGTCTCCTAAGTCACGTTAGTGTCAAATATTTAGATTTTTTTGTCCTGTAGGACACTTATCTGTGACCTGTCCTGATGCAGAGGAGGGGAACTGTATTAACAATGGTTTTAAAACTCATCAGTAAAAATGGGACATTCTGACAGGACACTGTCCTCCTGCAGACAGCGGTTCAGCATTTAACTTCTGCACATCAAAAACCTTCTAATTTTTCACAGCCACAGGCAAGATTTTACTTTCTCTTGCCCATTAATTTTGTTTGAAATCAGATAATTTAAACGAATGTTCAAAAAAAAGCTCAGTTGGAAATGGGTTTCTTCAGATCACATTTTTGCCTGTTCTCTCAAAATGACCACTGGCCACAGCCATGCAGCGAGACCACGGTGGGGGCTTGTGTATCTTGGCAAAAGGGAGACACTGGCTCCTCAGATTTCTATAGCATAAACAATAACTACAGAGACATAGCACAGCTGGGAAAAGCCTCCTCAGACAGCGTGTCTCGCTGGAAAATATGCTTCCTGTCAGACCTAAGTGAATGGGCTCAACACGGGAGGTCAGACCAGACGACAAAGATGATCCTACCAGGTCTTAAAATAGATGTGCCTTGGGAAGAGGAGAAGTTTTTGGAGCACCAAGCAGAGGAGACTGAACTTTACAGGAGTACTGGAAGACACCTTCAATTTGGAAGGTGCTCCTTGCTCCTGTCACGTCACATGACTGTGCTTCCGTGCTTGGAGTGTGCCATTCTCTCATCCGAATCCTTTCCAACTATACAAAAAGCAGGAAAATACCTTCTTTCACAGGGGCAATTTCTGACCTCTGTGTTTCAGCTACCACCAACATTTCAGCAGACACAGCAGCACTGCCAACTGATCCACCAAAAAAGCAGCTGGGGGCAGATTTGGAATGGGCACTGGGATTAGCAGGCTGACAGCTGAGACTGGCTCTGAATCTGCCCTTTTCCATTTATGAGGAGAAGCACCACAAATGTAAGATTTTCTCCTCATTTCCCCATCTGCTTACCTGGAGAATTTTGGGGTGATGAACAGGGCGAGCAGCGAGGAGAGAAACTGTAACCAGGATGGAAGGCAGCCTGCAGTGGTATGTAGGACATAATATCCTCTTCAAAAAGGCTGCATGGAAAAAGCCAGAGGGAGAGGTTTTGTTCACATTCATCCCAGGAAGGAATGCAAACGTGCAGTATTGTGCAAGCCCACTGTGTCATAAGTTTGGATGCATCTGTGAACTCGTGGATTCAAAAAATCCACAGGTTTCCCAAATACGGCCCAGTCACCAGTAACAAAGAACAAAATGAACTTTGTTAGATGTTCTGTGCTAACAACCTGCTGGCAGAGAGCAAAGATGTGAGGAACACCTTCAACAGTGAGAAGTAAAGACACACACATCTGTCATTTCGGGTCGTACATTTTCATACAGCTCAGTGCTGTGACCATTCGAATTGAATTGATGGGAATAAGTTGGAAACTCCTTGCATTGCCATTGTAGCATACCAAAACCACCTGGGCAGTGCAAAATTTTCCATGTAAGACAATAAAAGAATCTTATTAAAGGCTTATCTTTGCCGAGGAAAAGTAGCTAGGACCTAAAGACCAAGCTGTCTGGTTCCAGTAAAAACTGAAGCCTTATCTACATCACCCAGACAATGCCCATTGCACTGTACATTGAGGTTTCATGCCTGTGTGGGCAGCACTGCTGAGTAAAACCAGCAATTCCATAAGCAGTTACATTATTCTACTGAGAAAGACAAGGCGTTTTGTTTTGGGGGGTTTTTTTCTTTTTTTTTTTTTTTTTTCTTCCCCTTTCTTCTTTTTTAAAAAAAGCAACAAGATCTGTTTTCCATTAAAAGGAAACATTTTGACCTGATTCTTTTTTATCTGCTGCTGGGTGGTAACAGCTATACTGACTGTGCTGGCTGGCATGGAGCTTACTGTGTTGATGGATGCTGCCTTCCAGGGAGTACAAATTGACAGATACACTCTGGCTGAAGTATTTCACATGGCTATCAGTATGACCTGATTTAGCAAAATCTTTTCAATTTTGCTGAGAAAAAGCCACAGAGCTTCTCTGGTACTGTAAGTAATGACATTATGCTATTGATCAAACTGATTACCTCAGCAGAATTACCAAATCCGCATCACAGGACAATTTTTCAAGCCCATGTGTACCCTCTGTCCGAATGTAATGGATCTTCTCCCTGTAAATATAAGTGATATTATTGAAACAAAAGGAAAAAAAAAAAAAAACCAACCAGAAGAAAACACGGCATTATCACAGCATGAACTACATATAGAGTTGTTACTCCTTGGTATTTTGCCAGTTCCTGTTTATCTCCTTACAAAGATGGCAAACATCTTATGCGCCTGATTCATTTTCTAATCTTACTGACAAAAAAATTGCAAAAAAAAAAAAATAAAAAATTCTATTCACATCACTCAGTTTACTGATCCAAAAGCAAGAGATTTTATTCTGTATTTTAGAAAACAGAATGATTCTTAGCCCTCCAAGTACACGTCACCACCAGCAGGTTTTCTGTTTAAGTCCACAAGAAATACACCACCTTTTGTTGACAGAATTTCCAATAATACCACCTTTCCTTCCACCAGTTCTACCTGGCCAGTAACACTCTAACATACACTTGATATGAATTGATCACACAGAGGTTATACAGTGCAAACATACATCACACCTATAAAATAATATGTTTTGCTAATAAGGAGTGCGAAACATAGAATAGGATCCCATCAGCAGATTAGGATCATGGCAGATACATATCCACAGCCCAGACTGTCGGTGTGTTTCTAAAGCACTGCATATTTATTTATTCTAGTATCAAGCCCAAATATTCTACCTCAAGCCAAGGATGAGCTTTGGTACCTGCTGGGAGGGGCTGCAATGGGCTGCAGAATCGAGCTCTGTAAAAGGGGGACATTTGCCTCCCAGGAGTTTGCTAAATAGCTGCTGTGTGAACATCAAACAGCAGCTCGGGGTCACTCCCACCCAAGGCATAATGGGCAATGACCTGCAGGCAAAGGGCTCCAGATCCTGTTACAAATCTCGTTATGCACTGGCTAAGCTAGTCCTTATCACTAGTTAGTTTTTTTCCTCTCCTCGAAAGGAGATAAAAGCATCATCTGTTCTCTGGGAAATGAGAACACCAATTGCTGCTGAGATTGAAAAAAAAATAAAAAATAGTCTGGAATAATTTGATGGTGAAGATAAAAAATTCTCAGTTACAGAAATGTACATCTTGAATACTGAGAGTGCTTTTCATTCTTTCTCATTTTATTTGAATTCCTCTAGGAAGGGAGTCTAATCCATACACCCAAAGGGCTCTTTGTCTGTCCTCGCAGGTAAATGATGAGTCAATAAGGCTGCCAGCAGAAGTTCTTGCACTGCAGGAACTTGGAGGTCCTTCCCTTGCTCCTCCTTCCCTCCCTCAGCAATCCTTTCCTCTGTGCAGTACAAACTCAACTCTTGGTCAAACTTAGCTGGTGCACACTGCTGTTGCTGAGACTGATTAACACCAGCTTCAGTTCTTGGCCAAGATAATTAACTCAAAATTTGGAATTCGAATGAGTTTCAACTGCACTGGCAATTGGTTCTGCTTTTTTCTTTTTCTATAAAAAAATCTAATATGAAAGGAACGGGTGAAAGAAAAAGAAAGACACAATTTAACTACTCTGGAAAGGACTACCATTAAGTCAAGGGAAAGAGATTACAGAGAGGAGTACAATCCACTTAGTAATGCTCCTATTCCTTTATAAAATCTAGGGTGACTATGTCCATGACAAGAGTCTAAATCCAACCATGAAGTAAAATCCTGGTTCTTGCTGGAGTTACTGGGGTTTTGCTGCTGAATTCCATCCAAATGCAATAATAACTGTCTTTTGTAGGTAAAGACAAGAGTTTCTGCTATTCAGTAATACTTAGAACAGAAATTAGATAAGCCACTATTTGCCTATAGCTATTTTGATTCTTCTTAGATCTTGTGGAAAACAACTGTAATAACTACAGGGATCCTGGTGGTCCACACCTACTCTTTAAGGGTGGTAGTTCCACGTGAAGCCCAAGCTCATCTTTTGTAGCACAGTTACTACAATTTGGGTTTCCCCACCACACAAGAAATCTTTCCCAGAACTTGGTTTCAGCAGTCTGGGAAAAAAAAAGCGGTACCTGAGTGCATGATTTCTGGCCAAGCTGGGCTGACGCTCCTGCAGCATCTCAAAAATGTTGGGCTGGCGTAAAAATGCAACAATCTTGTCGTTGTAAGCTGGAAAAGGAAAACAAAATGTCACCATGACCCTGCAGGGACATGGGGCACCATGAAACAGTTGTGTGTGGTGCATGGAAAGTTCCAAGAAGCTCTTCTGGGAGCAGAGCCTTGAGAAGGAAAGAGAAACTTGGCCTACCCAGAGGTAACGCCTCGTGATGGTGCTGGTTTCGAATAGCTGATACGAGACTATTGCCTGGTCTGGCCAACAGGGTGACTCCTCTGTTCCGAGAGACTTCAGAGGCCTAAAACATCAGAGGAAAGGAAAGGAACAATTAAATCCGACCACCGGTAGCATGTGGCTCAGTTTAAAGGTTTCTCATCTTCTGTGACCTTCAGAATGGTCTGTCATGCTGACCGATGGAAGGACAGAAAGCATGCATGAAAATTACAGCTTTATATGCTGCAGTCAGCTTCCAAAAGCTAAGGAATTCTGTGCTTCCAAATGGAGGTACACCATTACCCACACCTATCGCACCTCTTGGACGCTGCACTGAAGGCACCAGAATCCAGAAGTCAATGCAAGCTAATGAAGGTGTTGCAGTGATGGAGTTCTCTGGTTCCATGAAAATAAACTCTCTGCAATATCACACAGGCTCTTGTACTGGCATAATTGCATTTACTTCAAGGTTTTTACAGCAATGGTAATTTGAAAAGAGAGAAAACCCACAGTGCTGCAACGTGTTCACTTGGCATTGTTGAAGGGAAATTTAGTACTGGGAATAACACGAGGAAGGTGTATCTGTGTAGATCACAGGCCAGGAAAAGGCTGTATCATCCCCAAAGAAGGTTGTCTAACTTGCACAACCAGAAAGATAATTTGAATTGTATACATTGAAAAAAAAAAAAAAACCAACCACCCATAATCTGAAAAGCTGATAAAAGGGGCAGGAAGAAGGAAATTTATCACTGCCCCTTAAATGAGGTAGTTAAAGAAAGCCCCCGTTCTAAACAGACTGTCTAGTGAAGGGAACCATGTCAGGCAATCAGATACATGAAAAGCAGGGAAAACACTTAGGTTCGAGGATATTAAAAGCCAAACAATGAGTTCTGGCAATCTTCAGTAAGGCATTACTTGCTGGGTAACTCTTTGGGGACTTGTGCAAGCTGAGGGGAACCCACCTGCCTCTTGTCTTCCTCCAGAATGTGGCCATGGTGAAGCCAACAGAGGAATCATGGAATGGTTTGGGTTGGAAGGGACCTTAATGATCATCTTGTTCCAACCACCCTGCCATGGGCAGGGACACCTGCCACAAGACCAGGTTGCTCAGGCCCCCTCCAACTTGGTCCTAAGCACTTCCAGGGAGGGAGGGAGCATCCCCAACCCCTCCGGGCAATCTGTTCCAGTGTCCCAGCATCCTTACAACAAACAATTTTTACTTAATATCTCATCTAAATCTACCCTCTTTCAGTTTAAAGAGATTCCCCCTAGTCCTGTCATTCCAGTGTGAGGACAGCCTGTATCAGGACAAGGAATTCCACCTGCCATTCCACTGGGCTAACAGCTACTCTCCTTTCTCACTGCACCAATTGTAGTGCTTGGCAGCCACTTTAGCAAGAAATTGCCCCTACTCCAATATTTTCAATGCTTAGTTCTGCATCCCAGCAAACGGTGCCAACGCATTTTCAGTGGTACGGCCAAATGCCAGGTCTTCCAAGTGGATATAAATGCAAACTGAGAAGCTAAATGTGACTGGCAAGTTGCCTTTTGGAGTCCACAAAGGATAAAACGTTTATATGTAACGAGATACCAATCAATGCACTTGATACGTATCAATACACAGGTTAAACAATGAAAAATCTGAATGTTTCTAATTAAACGTACTGGGATTGAAAACACAAAACTTCTGTGAAAGTGCATGGTGAGCGTTTTGCTCCATCCTTCAGTTATGATTTCGCCTGCACCCACCTTCTGCCTTTGTCTCCTTCTCACAGCCCCACAGACCCACGTTTAGCTCAGGCAGCTTTCTCTCTGTGGCCCCCTCTGACAAGCCCTGCGTGGCCTTTATGGCCCTCACTCCCTGCCAGGGCAGGAGGAGGTGGAACACACTGGCACGGGGGTGAGCCTGTTCCAAAGAGCCATCTCCAGCTCACCCTTGACAAAGACACATCCTGTGCCCCTGTTGCTACACATGGATTTACTGACCAGAAGCTATAAAGGGACAAAGGGAGCAGTAACAGAGGAGTTAAACACACGTCTCCATAAAAATTAGCACCAGCTGGTAATTGCTTATCAGTTGGGAACTGTATGGTGTTTCTGGGCCTCACGTCACCTGATATTTGTTTTCTTTTAGCCAGTTTTCCAGTGCCTGGATGTACTGCTCCTAAAGCAAGAATTCTGAAAGGCAACATGTCTAGTGCCCATGAAAAGAAACCTTCACTCCTTTCTTCCCAGTTCTGCTTTAACAGCTAAAGTCACCTAGGCTGTAAGGAGTCACTTCTGTACACGTCTCAGTATAATAAACTGCACACTCTGTGGTGCTTCTCCTCATCACCATCCTTAGGCATTGCTAATGCTGTCTTTGCTCTTTACATATTTACACCTCTTAATGTTTCTCTGGCAACACAACAGGAAAATTCCCAGCCGTCTAATTAACCTTCATTTTGCCAACACTTTTCTTTCCAATCTTTTAGCTAATGGAGTACAATTGATTGCTCCAATTCAGTGTTTGATCACAATCGCCTTGTCTACTTGGACTTTCTAATTGAATCACTTAATTTCGATTAGCACATTGTTCTCTAATTAAAAGAAGAGTGACCCCTCTAATAATTTAGTGACCCAATTCATCTAGTGCACAGTAATCTTATAGATTTATGCCAGGGTTTAACAGCTTTGAAACTGATACTGGGATGTTGCAAGCAGAGTGGAGAGCCCAAACTACCACAGGAGCCTTTCAAGATAATAACATTCTTTCCTGGGTTTTCTATCCTGCTGGATTTGAGAGGCCCCTGCCTGTTTGAATCCTGCTACTCGCTTGTTGTGGTTTGGGTCAGTAAGATTTACACACTGCAATATTCCAGTACCTCCTCTGCTTTCCTTGCTAACCAGCAGCTCTTGCCTCTCCATTGTGGCTGCCTGCTTCTTTCCTCTTTCTGTCTTTAAAATCTCTACCCTGTAATCAGTCTTGTTGATTTCCACTGCAGATGGAAAGCCCTCAGAGGGGATGGAAAGCACTTGTGACCTGTTCTGTTTGTACCAGTGGCAGAAGGAAATGAATCACTTAGTGATCTGTCTCCTTTAGTTACTGATGGCCACTATGGCTACCCCCAGTTTTCTTCTAAAAATCAGGTAACCAAGAGTAGCAGCAACCACCTTTTCTCTGGAAAAGATTCATATCTTAAAGAAGTCATTACTAAAGAATCTGTAGTATTTTTCACAAATCTATACAAGATGCCATTTAATATCTACACAGGTGGACAAGAGAAGTTTTGCAGAGGTCCTTTATTTCATTACCCTACCCTCTATGGCACTCTCAAGCTTCACTGTTCTGCTCTCCTTCAGACTGGTTTGGCGTCTGCACATAATGTCCAAAACTGATGGTTGTCTTTCATGGTCCTTCATACCATCCTGGCGACAGATTCCAGAGGTCACACCACCTGCACAGCCAGCAGGCCTGCAGACAGCTGACACATGGCCAGGACAAAGCCCCAAGTGGGACTCTACAGACATGATTTATAGGGCAAAAACCCATCCCAACACACCTGGGGGAACTGGCACAGGACACGAGGTTCATAATAAATGGGCTGAGTTGCAAAGGGTTGAATTTTTCCCTTGTAAGTGGTGGGCTTTTAGGCATTGCTCCAAAGTCCTTGGATATCTATGGGAGTCCTTCCAGTGGAGCAGGAGACACTTCCAAAGGGGAAGCTACTGACTTCAGACAGGGTTCAGAACTGTGGGACCTGGGCCACTGAGACTGAGAGGTGACAGTGCCCAGCCCTGATGACTCCTGAGACAGAAGACCCTGTTCCATTGGCTGATTGTGCCAAATCAGTGGCCTCAAAGAACAGTTTATAATTTCCCCAGAGAATCATGACTTGTAAGTCGTAAATACATTTGACTCCTCCCCCTGTACTTGGTATTTTGGGTTCATTGCAAATTGTTCCTTGCCAGCTCTTGCAGAAGCAAGTGTATTTTTTGGCCTCGGTCATCTGAGTTGCTCAGTGGTGTTTCTGGCCCTGATATAGTGAATTTGTAAGCAAGTCCCAGGCAAACACAGCCCCAAAGATGGATCATCCTGCAGGAGGCTGTCACAGCCATGCCAACAATTCAACCACAACAGCAACACTAAACTGTGAGCTGTTGGCAGAGGGGAGTTGCTAAGATGGTAGGAAGATATGATTGAAATGAATCCATGGATACACTTTTACCTTCAGAAAATATGCTTCCATATTCACCCCCAAGATGGAGAAAAGAGGCCCAAGCTGCTCATGTAGCCTTTGGTCCTGAAGAATTGACCTTGCACCCTACTCAGCTCCTGATCCCAACCCCAGCTGGCAGAGAGAGGTGTCAGACTGGTTCTGCAGCAATAAATTAATTTCACAAGCATTCCTCTGGATATTTTTCTGGAAGAGGAAGATCCTTTCACCATAATTCATCTCTGCTCCTGTACAGCATCAATCTCTACAAATCTTCACCTGTATGGATTTGCTATATGAAGAACCTGATTGCTGGTACTTTTTCCTCCTTAAATCCACAACACAGTATTCATGCTTCTTTCAATCCTGCCCACAGCCCTCAGTGGCAACAGTCATCCCATGAAACACAGGAAAAGATGCTTAATGTGACTGAAAGCTGGGGCAGCAAACCTCAACGTGCATTACTAGGGATATATAATTTCAGAGCACTGTGTCCCAGTGGAGACTGAAGAAACACACACGGTTGCTGAAGTGTCAGGCTACAAAAATAACAAATGACGTCAGTAAAGCCAGACCAGGATGTCAAATATGGATTCTTCTTTTAAACTCTATTTTGTCATCGTTTCATTTCAGTTTAGTTTTGCTTGCTTATTGTGTTATTCTGAAAACCATCAAAATATAAACCTCCGTTAGCAACAAGCTCTGAAATAAACCCTTCAAAAAGAAAAACAAAATCACTTGTTGTCTTTACAAGATAAAAATTCACAAGACAGTCTGTTTCAATGCTTTTCAAATACTAGAAGTGCTATTAATTCTACAGGGGGCTGCTGCCAAGAGCTCCTGAACTGATAGCAGCAGAGTTACCTCTCCAGCGCTGTAGCTACGAAGGCGCTGAAGGTGCTGCCTGTGAGTCAGGTGATTTGGGAGGCGCCCGTTCTGCAGCGGGATCCGGGGATCTATGAAGGTGGTGGCACGGCTGTTGTGGTCAACAAAGAAAGACTGAAACGCAAAGGAACAACGTTATTTTTCTTTTTATAAGCAGATGGCCGATGCTGTGGTGGTGTTGCGGGAACACAAGGTGAAAACCCCTGGTGATTGTATGTCAGAAACACCTGTGAATGACAGAACTGTGTTACCACAGTTAGAACAGCTCTTGGGAAATACATGATTTTGACCTACATGGCTTCAGGTGTAATGGCCACGATGTAAACAAGACAGAGGAGAACAACATTATTGGGACACGGTGCTTTAGCCTATTTGGTGGTTCCAGAAGTCATTCAGCAAAGCTTCGTTGGAGACACCAAGTCAAATTTTGCAGGCAAACAGATCTACTCGGGCTCAAACTTTTTTGTCAGTCCAATGCCGCCTTGGCTATGGTGGGATATCCTTCAGAAGGCTAGAAATGCTTTGAAGCATTTCTTCTTGAAGCTTTTGTTTTTACCTGTTTCCAAAATTACTCTGCTTGCTGCTTGCATTGTTTCAACCAAACCCTCACCGATTTGGAGTCAAGAAAGAAGGAACCCTTTATTAATCATGTAGCCTGATGCGGTGTGTTAAACAAATGGTCAGTTTTGTTGGCACTCTTACCTTGCCCTGCTGGTCAGTTTTTATCTCCCAGCCACGAGGAAGCTCCAGTCGGGTATCAGCAAACATGTTGATAAAATTCACCAGGTCTCTGTTGTGCTGGTACCGCTCAAAGTTACGAGCATCTCTGCGGATCTTCAGAATCATATGCTTCAAGCAGGTGCTGTTAGTGAAGACTCGATAGGCACTCTACGAGATGAGAAACAGAAGTGAGGAAAACAAGGCCTGATGTCAAAACAACATATTTGGTTATTTCATGGCACTTCAAGAAGAGGGTCAGCTGGAACATCCCGCACAAGATGCATGCAGTTGTGCCCATTCCATTGCTTCCACTGGCCAAAAGGAACTCTGCTTGTGTGCCTGGATGGTGCCAGAGAGACGCAGAGAGAGCCAGGATCGCATATTCCTGCTATAACTGAAATCAAGACACACAGGGTAGGATTCACCAACTCTAGAGGACTGCAGTGCAGATGTCTGCATCAAAGATTGCTACCTTATTTATGGTCACTATATAGCCACAGGACAGGAACACACACTTTTCATTGTCTATTTTTGGAAGAAGTGAACAGTTTCCTGGAACCGAGTATTTGTTTCTGCAATGACTACAAAGCATGGCACGTGGAGACACTTCCATGAGGCAGATGAATGCCACCTCCCAGCCAGCAAGTTGTATCTCACAGTGGGAATTAAATACACCTCGTAGAGGAACATGCCCTGATGCAGCTCAGGTGAGTTAGAGCTGATCTGATCACAGAAGAGGGACCAAAGTGACCTAGATTTGTGGCCACAGTGACAGAGCACCACAAAACAATGCTTGTGGTGACAACACAAAGGCACATCCACAGGCTACTCCTGGAGTCTTTCACTTCAGGGAAAAAGTTCCTCAAGATGGAGTAGGAAACTTCACAAAAACCTGCAACCTTCCCAAGCCTTTCACTAGAGAGAAAACGAGTGCCTTGGTTTGCTGGTCAGCCCAAAGGATTGAATTACTCATTAGAGTAATAAAGGACCACTGGAGGACTCACATCTCCAGTGAAGCGAGCCCTGGCGTGCAGACCCACAATCTGTCCACAGAATCTGACCCCACAGCTTTGAGTTCTCACTGTCAGTGTACTTTTAATGCATTTTACCCACTATAATGCAATAAAACATTTACAAGTATTATCTCTATTATGTCAGGATTCATTGTCATGGCACCACTGAGAACAATCCCTGTAGCACAGGACCCCTAATTATGGCAAGGGCTGATAAATGTTATGAAATCACAGAGATATGATCTCTGCCCTGAAAATATGACCTGCTTATAACCTAGGAAAGCTTCACGGTCACAGGCTGTTAAGATCCCAGCCTGCTCCATAAAAAAAGTTGTATTTTGATCTAATATATAATCAATTACTTTCTTGAGTATCTCCAAGCTGCACGAGGGAAGCAAAGAATGTAGTTTTCTCTCTCCATGGGAATAAAATATCTGAAAAATAAGCACCTTTCCCTTTTAATCCTAACTGCTGGATAATATTTTCCAATCCCAACTTCACTGGCATAATTAATGGCTTGAAATTTTAAGAGGGGCTTGTGGTTAAAATATTACCCTCGTGTTAAGCCAAAAGTTATGTGGGCCATTATTTCTGTACAAGTGGAATCTGTATGACCATTTGACAGATGTTTCAATAGATTACTCTGGTTCTCGTATTAGAGACAAGTTTATAAGCTCAAACTGAAGGTCTCTTTTGGCTTTTTTTTTTTATTTCAGTGAGAAATAAAATTGGAATTTAGTCTGTTGTGACTGTTCCTTGCATAACTATGGAATCAGTTGCTCATTTTTCAATCAACTATACAGATTGAAAGTTATACTGCCCTTAGCCATAAATCATCATATATCAGCCTGACAATGTAAGAAATGATCTGCACTCCATAACCTAGTTCAGGTAATGTCACATGAGGTAACCCATCCCCTTCCTCGGTGGGATTTCATGGGCAGTGATCTCTGGCAGATGCTTGGAGATGGACAGCTGGCTCCAGTCCACCACGGGCCACAGCCAACACCTGAGGTCTGCAGTTAGCTAAAAACTTGCGCCAAGGCAACTCCTGAAGGGTTTTACTTTCTTTTCCTCTCGAAAAGAGAGGTCACTGCTATCCAGAAATGAAGGATTTTCCAAATATTCAGAAGTCTTGTGTAGATGCCTCGTTGAACTACATTCAAAACACAGCAAACTAGGACTGCATCTCCCTGCGGGGCACTCCCCTATCTGCTTCCTCCTCAGGTTACATTTTTATTCCACTCCACACCAGGTTTGCAAGAAAGTGTGTAGCTTTACTGCATTAATTAAAAAAAATAGTTATTTGATTATTTTTTTTTCCCTCCAGAACAGCTTCACTGGCTGAAGTCAGTATTTCTTTCACTCCATTACGCTTGCCCAGTTTTGGGGAATGCAAATTGCAGGAGTTAATTTTTCCCCTCTATTTCCCTAAGGAATAGTGGGATCTGAGTAAGACCTCTCAGGATGGCTGGCTCAAAAGGCAAAAACCTGCAGGAACAGACAAGAGAATCAAGCAAGCTGAAACCAAGGACTCCTGATTATTCCAGGGGGATAACAGCAACGAGCTTCTCCGTACCATGGAATTCCTTGCGTGAGGCAAAATCCCATCACGAGTCTGTCCTAGTTATAGTGGCTGGGACCAGCTTATCACTGTGTGAATGTAACTGGAACTGTGTATTCCATACCCTCTCTGCCATTTATCATGAACTGTTAATGAGGCATTGTTTGCAACAGCTGCCCAGGACACACCTGACACCTCAGGCTATGAGCTGGGTGCCTGAGAAAACAGAGATAAGATGGTTCCCTGTCTTCACACCAATGATTCAGGTGTGATAACTCCCCTGTGGGAATCATTAACACCTTCACACCCAACCTGAGGGGTCATGTCTGCTAATGGGCCATCAAGTAGACCAAAATATCCTGTGACTCACTGAGTAAATTGCCCATTGTGAAACCCCTCACCCTGGGGGAGGTACTGGGTGTTCCTATCTGAATCCAGGCATAGATAAGCTTGGGGTCTGGGGATTTGGGGCACTCACTCACTCGTCAGACTGAGAGGAGGACCAGAACCTCAACAGGACTGCATCTACCACTCTCAACGAGACTGCGACCACCAACCTTCTGGAAGGAAAACAGGTTTTTCCTTTTCTTTTTGCTTTGGACTCAGGGGGACCACGTGGTGCTCCGCACAGGGGCTGGTGAGCACCATTCTGTTTGTGCCCCAGGGGGCTGGGTTGTACAACTGGGTTTTGAGGGCTGAAACCAATTTTCATCAGTGTATCTATTGCAATCTTTTTATTGAATTGTAGTTCTGACTTCTAAACTCTTTTGAGTTGGATTCATTTCTCCCGCCGGTTTACTTTTAAACCAGCACAGAGTCCCATGGGAACAGCCTGTCTGTGGCATCCCCAGGCTCGCCTGGTGCTCGGGAAGGACAGCTGAGCCCCTGCCACATAACCCACATTCCCTGTGCATTCTCCCCGAAGGCTGGGGCGCAGCGTTTGGGCTCAGCAGGAATCAGCAGCACGAGAGAGCGAGGCAGAATTGCTCGGAATTACTCACATAGTTTGCGTGCAGCACAGTGAAGAACTCGGGGTTGGTGATGAACTTCACGGCCGGAGACTGCAGCAGCAAGGTGATTTTTTGAGAATTCACAGGGGAAAGGGAGCCTTCCCTCCGGATCTCTGGACAGAAAAACAAGCAGCAAGATCTCATGAACGTAGTGGCATTTCACCTTTAATGAACAGCTGCCAAAGTGATGGTATCCAAGAGTCACCCCCTGCCTGATGCACGTACCTTCTTAGTGTTAAGGTTTGGGTGTTCTGGCATTTTCAAATAAAGCCAAATTTTATTTGCAGCCCAAGGAAATTGGATGCAGATATCATTAACAGACTAAATATAGATTCCCAATTTTTTTCTTACCAATTATAAATTTTTTTTCTTTCTGCTGGACACATCATACTATTTGATCCACTTAAAAATGCAGACTGTATCCATTGCTGGACTTAAACTGATTTATACTAGCTTAGAATCTGGATTAGTCTGCTTCAAATGTATTCTTTCTGCCATTTTTCATTTAAATTAAAAGACAAGTAGCAAATGTATGATACTGCAGCTTTTTTTTTTATCTTCTAGTGTGTTTATATCATCCTTGACCTTTTCATTCTTGGCATTGTATAAATATTGACGTTTTCTCCTAAAAACAAAGCAATTATCTGTAGCAAAAACCATTTCCTAAGAAGTTATGGTAACATTTATCATACCATTAGCTCTTTGGGTTTAACAAAAAAGAGTGAATGTCACGTAATGAACTGAACTAAATACTTACTGGTAGCAACTCCTATTAAATTACTATTTTATTATATTAGCTATGATAGCAAATGATTATACATTTCCCAAGTAATGGCTACATTACTTATAAATTCTAAAAATATAATGTGCACCTCATTTCCAGGTCAGGGTCTAACAGAGAGAACTGGGATCTCCTTATAAGATGCAGTGTAGGTAAAAGTCTCCCATGAATTGCAGCACAAAAGATTGCAAGGAAGTTTTGAGTATCAAACATTAAACATTCTTGGCCAAAATTTATTTTCAAGCTAAAAGCACCTAACAGACCAGGAAAACAAACAAAATGAAGTATTTTTCTAAACTTGCTAAAAAAGGTTTATTATTTTTCCTATTCAGCACAGAAACCCAAGGAAATTGAAACAGATGTCGTGTTGGTTCTTTCCCTTTGCCAATGCTTTTTACAGAGGGCTGGCAAAAGGACAGCAAGAAGCTGGATTTACTTATGGCAGACAGTACAGAACACAAAGTTAGGCAGAGGTAAAAATAATCCAAATAATAATTCTGGTGGTGCAAACTCTGAAGCAAAGCAGAGCTATTTTCTCATGGCCTCAAGTTGCACAGTGGGCACTGATCTGACTGCTGGCAGTGCTTCTTACCCAAAACAAACATTCAGGCTATGGTTCCACAAATGTTTTAAGAAAACCTGAGTCTGTAACCACCAAAAAGAGCAGGAGAGACCCCTGCCATCCCATCCTGCCTTGGGTACACATTCTCCTCTTCTGGTTTGTAGTGACACTCGCTCTTGTCCCGTCATCTAATGAGACAGATGAAAGAACCATTCTGGCTGTAAATAACAAGGATAAGAAACCAGGCTGGTTTTCAGGCAGATCACAGTTCTCTGCTCTGGGATGGGGTCCTGTCACATAAGTCAGTGATGAGCAAAGAGAGCGCTGTGCCTCCTTCAGTGACAGCCCTGCCTTAGATCAGCTCATGGCTATCACAAAACTGCAGCTTTAAAAACCACAAGTGTTTCATTCGGGGCCACTGCAGGTGCAGCCACACAAGCAAACATGGCAGAGCAGGAGCCAGGAGAGAAGAAACTGCAACGCCCCAAGCTAAAAATCACACTGCAGCAAAAATAAGACAGCACCATTTTTGCAACTGCCAGGTGAATAAAAACCAGATGCCTTTGCCATTTTAATTTCAAAAACCCCTTACTGAGGTAAAAACGCCTTGTTACAAAGAAACAGAGGACCTTTGTATCTAGCTTTATACCTGTAGCTTCAGATCTAAAAACTGTAGCTTCGAGTCGAAGTCTCTTTTTTTCATTAATTTTTGGCAACCTGGTCTAATAAAGTTCCTGTCTCTCCTGGAGACGCAGGTTTCCCCAGCACTGAACGTGCCACTCCAAAGCTTTTTCCCCCCATACCTGGGCTTGGCTGGGAAGGCTCTGCCTCAGAGTCACTTCCTCCTCCAGTGGGAACTCTCTCCACCCTGTTGTTCCCCATGGCATCGTCATCAGTGCGCTCCGTCGCGATTGTCCGCTGGATGTTCTGGTACCTGGGGACAGCCACAGGGAGGAACAGCACCCCTGAGTGTATGGAAGAGCTGTATGGTGCTCCCTGCCCAAACCATCAGCGCTGAGCCTGGAGGATCCCAGTGCCCCTTTCCCCAGCACACGGCAGAGTCAGAGCACGCCCAACTCTTCTCCTTCCAGCTGCTCACATCTGGGCCAACCACTGCTCTGCCAACGTGGCGTTTCGCAGTGACCAACAAACAGCTGCAGGGAGGGCAAAGCCAGGAGTGCTCGGAGGTGAAATTCAAACAGGTGCTTAGCATCCAGGCTGCTACAACTAGTCTTCCCTTGAAAACATCTGCACCCTGAAACAACAGGTGGAACATGGTCCCTCCTCTCCTTTAGTCTTAGGGAAGCATAACCAAGGAAGTAAGGATCAATCCTGTAATCAGCTGAGCACCCTTCAGGCTTTCTTATTAAATCACTGGATGTGTGTGCTCAACCCTAAAAAGGCAAATGCTGTTGAAAGAGTTCACAAAGTATTTGTTATTTATTGTGAACGCCTCCATCCTGGTAGGCGATATGGAACGTAAACTAGTAGGTGCTGTGACCTCAAAGAGCTGCAATCCAATTGATATGACTGCCACAAAAAAGTACAACAGGCTGTGACACGTGAGCTGAGTGAACAGTGTGAAGGTGAAAGTGTTATGGAAATCAGTGGCATTGGGCATTGCTGGTGACTAGCTGCAAAACAAGGAAGAGGAAATGACATAGGATAAGCAAACAACAGGGAGGAGGATGACAAAGAAAATTCTGAACAAAAACCTGTGAATGTCTTTAAAAACGATGATGTCGCTTCCATTATAATCATGGAACTAACTGCCATATTAGTTGCTGTCAATGGGAATGATCATGATCTTAGGGACGAGCCTTATCCTAAATACTTTACCAGATCCAGAACAAATAGCCTGGAGTGTTTGGAATTCACACACTACAGAAAGCAGGTTCTCATTAACTTGTTCACTCACAGTGACAGATGAATGAATATGATTTCTTTGGTTCTACTGGCAAACTACGGATTTGTCTTATATATACATGTTATATTTTACATAGAATATATAGATTTTGTATAGGGAAGGGAAGGCAAGGCAAGGAAAAAAAGAACCAGAAGAAAAAGCGCAAAAATAGAAAACAGGCTCTCAATTATTTTAATGAGTTTTTACTCCATCCCAATATTTTTAATCCTTCTTTCTGGAGAGCATTACTGTATGTATTTGAAAGAAGACACCTTTACTGCCTGGATTTAATCCAGCATTGTTTGTCTTTCACTTTTCTAACTTACATTCTTTTTTCTTTCCTCAGCTCGAGTTCTGACTTCCACATTTTACTTACTTTCTCTCTCTTTATTTGTTAATGCCCACTATATTCCAAATTAGAAGTTTGTCATGAGTTAGCTCCTCAAAGTGACATGGGATCATTAAAGACAAGCAGTTAGGGTTGGCTTTTTGATATCTCAACAGGCATCACTTCCAGTAGCTCATTGCAACTCAATCCAGGCAGAAAGGCTGGAAATAATTAAGAAAAATAATTTGAAATCTTAATAGATTTATGCCCAACTTTGACAGTACTATCTGTCCCCCTACAGTACTCAAAGTCATTTGAAGCCACATTTAGTGTACATTTTGATAGTCAAAGAAAACATTCATCTTTGCAAGGAAATTCTGATAGCAGGTTTTGCAACAGCATGAATTTACTGCAGTTTTAAACCCTCTGTTTTAGACCTATGTTTTACAGTTTTATTCACTTGACTGCAGGCAATTGAATGAACTTTCCATTCCAGTACTGGAGGAGTTTTATAACACCCACAGAAAGGGAAAAAAAAAAATACCACAAAAAAGCCCAAAGTTCATATAATCAAGGGATATAAGTACACATATAGAAAAACCTCGTACCTTCAATTTAATTAGATGGGAGAAAATCCCTATTGGCAATCCTCAAAGAGTAACACTATGCCAGTAAAAGGCTACGCATTTCTTTTGGGTCTCAACACTATAAAACCACCTTGTATAAATACCAGAAAATGCCAAAGTAATTGGACAAAACATTGAAAGTGCAAAACTTATGGGAATGCCACTGGAAATTTCAGTATCCTTTCAAAGTGATTTGCCAAAGAAATGGAGGTTAAGAAATCCCACGCTCTGGATGACTTAACTATTATGGTTGTAATTTCTTATATTACTTATTGCCTTTCAAACAAGTGCACAGACAAATCTATAGACATACTTATGCTGAATGGTATCTCCTCAACAGAGCTCGGACAACAAGGAGTATCTGCTTTGCCAACAAGAAAGCAAGTCAGGTAGTGCTGCAGAAAACAAGCAAGAGCCTTTCAAATAAAAAGTATGGATGTCTCTTTGGTGTTTGCCCAGCACCTGAATTCCAGTTTGGCATTCCCCATATCCTCGAGGGGCTATTACAGCTAAAGAGAAATTTGGAGCACAGAAGGAAAGCAGGACTAGGCTTAATCTCAGCTACAGGGGGGTTTTTTCCAAGCAGAATTTCCAAAGCTTTGTGGGTTTGGCTGGGCTGGAAATACCAAGCTTCCCTGTAATATTTTGGTCTTTCCATTCCATTCCACAAATGAAACCAGGAAGCCAAAAAATAAGTAAATTGATTTTAAAAAGGAAAGTAACCAAGTCTTCAAACTGCTGAGTGATTTTGAGTCCAAATTTTGTTTGAGGTTAGAGCAAAAGTTCAGGCTGCTGCTAATTCTGTCAGCAAGGTCTATGGTTGCTGTTGCCTCGCCTAAAATGACTCTTAGGTGTGCTTGCTGAAAAACATTTCAAATCATGCACTTTGAAACACAGCAAAACAATATTTCTAAAATGAGTGCTTAAAACAAAGGCCAGTGTTGATAATAATGATTTATGAAAAGTGGCTTTCTTCACAATCCTGAAATGTGGAGACACAAAATACCTGAAATAGATTTAGGACAACAATAATTTGAGAAAATATAATGGGTTGAGATTACAGAAATGACTTGCCACTGGACAAATGCCCAGAGCCTGAATCCCCCTTATTAGAATCTTAGGAAATGTTCCATCCTTCAGTTTCTGCTGTGATAGCTGGTTTAATGATTAACCTGCGTTAACTAACAGAATGGTAAATCACTCTCACAAGCATTTATTCCTTTCATGGTTGTGCTGCACTTCCATAAGTTCAACCTCAAAAAAAAAAGTAAAAAAAAAATCAAATCTCATATATGTCCACAACTTCTGTGCCTTCTGTGGCAGATAACTTGCTCAAGTGGCAGCCAAATACTCTGAGCTCAGAGATGGCTCAAGTCCCTCATAGAGACTAATGCTAAATGGCAGAGAAGTCATGTAAATCCCTTGAAAGATTCTATACTAAAAATCCACTTTCTTTGGAGTTTTGGGGGTTTTTTTATATTAACATGGTAGCCCAAGACTCTGAGCAAAGCTGTAATGAAAGCAAATATTGAGCAGGTTCTCTTGCTTCTGCAAGACACGATTCATGAAATGTTAATCAAAATGGGAAATTTTGGTTAAAAGAAAAAAGGAGTGATTCTTCAACAGTGTGTCAATGGTGTCAATGTAAGTTGCAAAACAGCCACTTTAGGAAGGCTGGTTTGCACCCCATGAGTTGTACCACCTCTCCAGCTGCTGTCACTCAGGGCCCAGTTCCCCCAGACTGCCCCACTCAGGTACAGGAGCTCCCAAACCATTCAAAGTGCTCTGAAAGGAGCACTTTAAAATTCTGCATCCCTCTCTCCCTTGCAGATCTTTCTCTTAGCACAGAAAAAAAAGAGCAAGAAACTTTTGTGGCACTTTGCATGCTGCAATTAAAATATAATTTCAGTTTTGCTTGTCCTTTTCTAGAAATGGCATCACTACCGTAAGCAGGGGAAAAAAAAAAAAAAAAACAACCAAAAAAACCACAACCAACCAAACAAACAAAGCCTTTTCTGAAGCAAAAAAGGAATATTTTTGACCAATGGTTTATTTTTTCTCTTCCCTCTTAAATTCAGTCTAAACTTGTGGGCAAGTTTGGGTCCTGTCACCTGCAGCAGGCACACCAGCAGGCTGAAGGAGCTCAGCAGCAGGGACAAGAACTTGGACAAGGAGGAGAGAGAAATCCTTAGGGAGTCAGCATGGTGCACTGGAGAGGGCAGGTGATGTGCTGGTTTAAAGGTAAACCAACAGGAGAATTGACCCCACTCAAGAGGGATTACAAGGCAGAGTTACAATTTAATTAAAAAGATTACACTATATACAATGATACAGAGAAAAATTGGTTTTAACCCACAAAAATCAGATGTACAACCCAGCACCGTGGGGCACGAACAGAATGGTGCTCATCAGCCCCTGTGCTGAGCATCACATGGGCCCCCTGAGTGCAAAGGAAAAGGAAAGGAAACCTGTTGGTGAGGATGATGGTCACAGTCTGGTCAAGAGTGGCAGTCACAGTCCTGTTGAGGTTCTGGTCCTCCTCTGGATCCAACCAGTGGTACCAGAAGTCCCCAAACCCCCAGATTAAATATGCTCAGGTCCAGATGGGAATGCCCAGTGCCTCCCCCACTGTGGGGAGTTTCACAATGGGTGATTTAACTCTGTGAGTCAGGGGATATTTTTGGGGTCTTTGATGGTCTAGGGGGTTGCAGCTGCCTGTTGTGCCAGTCCCTGATGGCCCATTGGCAGAGATGACCCCTCAGGCTGGGGGTGAAGGTGCTGATGCTTCCCCAGAGGGGAGTTATCACAGCTGAGTCACTGGGTGAGGACAGAAACACTCCTGTGCCTCGCAGGGTCCTTTAACACCCACCCTGTACCCTGAGGTGCCAGCTGTGCCCTGGGCAGCTGCTGCCAACGATCCATCACTGACAGTCCATCAGAAATGGCACAGAGGGTGCAGAATACCCAGTTTTGGTTACACCCCACAGTGATAAACTGGTCCCGGTCGCTGTAACTGGGACAGGAGGCTACTGGGGCAGTGTGGGAAAAGGAGAGCACGGATCTCAAGGGACTCGAGGTGCAAATGCTCACCGCCGGTTGAGCTGCTCCATTTGCTGGACGGAGCCGGACCTGTGGATGCCGTCGGGCGTTGCCGCGGCCGTGGGGCGCTGCCACGTGGTGGTGCGGTTGACGTGATCCACGTAGAACACCCTGCCGTGGCTGTCTATGCGAGCTTCCCAATCTAGGGTTGGAAAAAAAAGGGAAGGGGTGACGCTGTCAGTGCCGTGCCATCCAGACAACCTCAATGTGGGAGCCACATAGACACACACGTGTGCACAGACAGGGTGTATACACACAGGAGATATATATTTTCATATATATACCCTACATGCGTGCAATATATATTATGTGTATACATTCAAAGGTGCATATATCCCATGTGCTTGTCTATATATACATATATGCAATATATGCATATACATCAACATTTCATACACAGCACACAGGCAGGCCATGGAATTCACTGCCACAGCCCATAACAAACTAGTGACATAGTGGCTGCATTTTCAGAGGGGCTAGATAATTTTTCAGTTAGTGATACTTGTTGGCTGGATTCACTACAGGTCAGAGTAGCCACACAGAACTGACCCTTAGGAGAAAAAGATAACACCTGAGCTAATATGGAGAATCCCATGGTTTACTTTTTCATCATGTTTCAGAACAAACATGTTTCATTTCTCCCCTTTTTATTAAGTGGCTTCAAAGGACACCACAGAGCAATTAAAAGCTTCCCTGAAAACTGATCACAAACTGGTTGGGCATACCTTAGAAATCTCTCTAAACAAGAGTATCGTAAATCTATTGGTCTGATGAATGCAAACTAGATTGAGAGTTTGCTGCATAATATTGAGCCTTACATCATTATTGATTCCTGTTGATGTTGATGTTGTCCCGTGATTGAAAACTAAAATCTGTTTGGTATATGATGGCTCGTGGAAAATGGTAATGTTGATAAAAAAAAAAGTTTTTGGAAAAGGAGAAATTCAGAAGTGACTTAGCTAGCAAAGCCACATATCAAACTGAATGGAATGTATGGAGAAGTGGAATAAATTAGGCTTGCTGGTTTCATATTCCCACATGACCCATCAGCTGACTACATATCTATGTAAATACATACACATACCATCTAGAAGAGTTTATATACAAACCCCACTCACATTCACACACAAATGCACATACGGTGATTACCTTTGAGGGCAAACACTTCCTCATATTCCCATTTTCTTACTACGATACCATCTTCCCTGATGAGTTCACTCCTCCTATGTTTTTCTATGATCACATTCAGGATCAGCTGGATTTCATACTTTATGTATTTTATCTGCCACTCTCTAAGAGCCGGACTGAAGCTGCACCTCTTCCTGCTGTCTCTGGAAACCTATCCTCCACGACCAGTTCCCATTCCCTGAATTCTGGCTCTGGCTAAACCCACTTCCCATACTTGGTGCCAGAAAAGTGCAGGCTGTCTGAAGTCTATGGCTGGCTGCCCCGAGAGGTGAATCCCACAAACCTTAAAAAAATGGGAGTCCTTGGAGAAATTTTCTGTAAGACTCCAAGACAACAAGAGCCAAATGCACATGCATTATTTCTTTCAAAGCTGACTGCAAGTACCACAGTCCTTTGGGATGCAAAACCTCTAGTCACATCACAGGTATACATGCAGTGTCTCTCACTGTGAACATCACTACACAATTTAAGGAGAGGACTCTCTCTTACTCCACCAGGTAAAGTTTCCCCAGGATGTTGAAGCTGTTTCAAGAACAAGATCACAGCTTTGTGAAAACCATGTCTAAAACAAGACAGTGAAAAAAAGCACATCAAGTACAACATATGCACATTGAAGTCAGTCAGACAGACACATAAGGCAGGTCAAAGGCCAGAGCCCTGCTGAGCAGGCTGGCACTGGCAGCAGCTGTACCACTGTGGGTGGGGAATGGTCCTTCTGGAGCTATGCATTATCTGCAATACCCTCAAGGAAATAACCTTGGCCACATCAAAGGTGAGACGATGCACCCTTAGCATCACGAAGATCTTCATTTTCCTTGCTGTTGTCAGGCAAAGGACAAATCCTAGTCCTCACCCCACATGACCATTGTACCTCGTAACAAGTTGAATATAATAAGGACTGATGGATAATTAGATGCTTGTAGGCAATGCATCAGCCTACAGAAGACACCAACTGCTCATGTTGGTCTGAAGCCTGCTGATGGACTCTCAGCAAGAATAACACTGCCCAAGTACTCAGTGAAACAAGGTTTTATAGCCCAGCCCTGTGCACAACCAGCTCTAGAGCCTATCTCGCAGTGTCCCTCTAGTTAAATACAGCTTAGAGTTCCTGAGCTTCACAATACTGGGAAACCTAACTCCATAATACGGGGAAACCTAGGAGTATGGAAACTTGTCCAGGGCTTGGAGGTCACAGTGACAACATCAGGTCAGGATCGTGCAGACTGGATTATGACTTCAGGAAGGCTGTCTCTGTAGGATGTATCAGACATCCAGCAGAAGTATGCACAGATGGGAAATACACCTACCAGTGAGTGCTGCTTTATTCCCTGCTTTCAGAGCAGACACACCTGAAACCGTGGGCCGACATTAGCTCGCTAAAACATTAGGAACTGTATGTCTCATGCTCTTTCCCAGCCGAATAACTCTTCTTTTGGTGACCCAGGAAGGCTGTCAGAGGGTGGCGGGTGTACTTTCTACCTTCTCATAAGACAACCTGTAAGGCACACAAGGCACTGAATCTGCCTGTGCACAACACCAGATTTGTGGACAGATGGATGGATACCTGCACAGCGAGACAAACAGGCTGACAGATGAACTAACAGACAACCCTCTGCTTCTGAGCCGTGCTACAGTCCCTTCATGCTACTTCAGGGGCATAGGTGATCCAGGAAGCAGCCAAATTTCCTCAGGGTCGTTTTTAAAGTTTTACAGGTAAAATAAGACTGAGACTACTCGAAAGTCTGACCTCCATCTAACCTTCACAGTAAGAGCATGCTAGAACACAGGCTGGGGATGCTCTCCAGCGATCCCGCTCCATCAGCCAAGTCATATTTCACAGCAGCTTTGATATTGCTCTGATTTATACCAGGAGATGCAACTCCTTCTGGCAGGACCATCAGGGCAAAGTAAATACACTGTCTTTGCCTTTCCAAGCTCAGCCACACCCTCAGCAAAGAGCAGCTCTGAACTGGGCACATACATTTTTCTTGGCCTGTGTTCTGTAGGGTTTCCATCAGTACTAGCAAAGACAGGCTTATTAAGGGGTGACTATTAATGCCATCATGAGGCCACAAAAACCCTGCAAGTCCTCTGTTCATCTCGTATCAGCCTTAACATTCAGACCGGGCATGATGAAATTCCTGCATAAATCACGAATCTGTTCTTTTGTTTCCTAAATAAAACTATCTGAAACGAAATTTCCTCCCTGAGACCAGCTGGTGTGGGGTTATGATGAAATCAAGCTATTCAGAAAACTATTCAAAAGAGAAAGACTAGCCAAAAGATTCTCCATGACCTAAATAAAACCACTCAGTGCTGAACTTGCAGCATATTATCTTCACCTCTACTTATAGATGGAAGGTAACATTGCATGTGAGAAGGAAGCTAGGTTTGAGCATACAACTCAGGTCTCAGTTATAAAGTTGCTTCCTTTCATGTGATTGAAGAGCTATTTATCTAGGATTAAGAGGCATTAAATACACTGAGAGAGGGATACTGAATTCTAAAATAAAAAAATTTTCTAGATTATGGCTATAGTTTTCGGCTTGAAATTACCATAAAATTTCATGAAGAGTTTTTGGAAACTGGTTTCCTAAATAGTATTATTCAATACAACTTTTTTGCCCCCCCACAACATTAATTTAGGAGAGGCTATTCTCATTAAGATCAATACGTTTAAGTCCATGATGGCAGCCTCTATGGTAAAAATGGTGTTATATGCCAATGCTAAAATAAAACCCTACTGAGGGGTATTACTTCTGTACTTTATCATCACACATTGCATTTCAAGTCCTTGAACCTTGTTGTGAAAGCGCTTGTGAAAACCAACGGTAGAAATAATCCACCTTTTGAGGACAATTACAAGAAAGAGAACAAACGAATTAAACTGATGATGGAAGAATATGGAATAGATTTACACTATAATTTATTTCCCTGAGCTGGGGTCAGGACACTGGGTCACCTCATGGGGAGTGTGCCCAGTTCACAAAGTGCTGTGGTAAGAGTGGGAGGAAGAGAAACATTTGCTTGTTCCAGAGGTGACCGTTCCCATTTCATCATTCACTGGCGAGCCATGGTGGGGTTCTACCAAGACTTCCCTGGGCTGAAGGCATGTGAATCATTGGTGCAGCTGACGCCAGCGTCGGCTATTTTCGGCTTAGGGAATACTGACAGCACGGTTGGCACAGGATCAATTATTTCTTTGTCAAGGGCACCGTAGGCCAAATAAGTGCGTTCCCTTCTTGGGCTTTGAGGAGAAGAGGGCGCTCTGTTTAGCCGGCCGGCTGTTTGTGAGCAGCGCTGCACTTTCCGGGCTCCTCAAAGCCCAAAGGGGATGCAGCCGCGCGTTGCAGGGCAGAGAGTGCGCTCTGCTGGGCGCTGAGCGCCAGCGCAAACCGCACGGCGATCCTCCGGCAATACACGCGGAAAGGCTCCAGCAGTCGCTTCCGTGCTGAAAACCCTGTATAACCAGGCTACTAACCAGTCCACTTAAGACCCTCTCATTTTTAATCAGTGCAAGCGTAGATTTCACTACAGCTCATAACCCCAAACACAAAATTCACTGATTACCGAACCCAAAGACAGCACCCCAAGACCACTCTACATGAGCTGTCTTTTCCCAGCTTCTGCTGGTTTTGTTCAGATTTGGACTTGTCTGCCCCAGGAGCATCCTGACTGTATGAAAGGGGTTCCTGCTGGACCTGCTCGCAGACCTGACAAGGACTGCCATCCCAAACCAGCTTTGGAATTGGTTAAGAAAAACCTAGAGACAAACATTACAGAAAAATCAAAGTACATTGCTGATGCCCCACCCAGAAAGCTCTGTAGTAAGGCTTCCAGAACGCCTGACAGATACCCAGCCATTCCAGCCTAAACACTGAGTGCAAAGGGGGAAACGTTATCACTTTCATTTCATTGTAGCTAAGGAAGAAGAAGGACCAAGGCAGAGGGAGGTTACGGAGCTTGACCAAAATAACACAACACCACTCAGAAGTCAGGATTAGATAAGGGAAACAAAAGGGCATGTTGCTTGGGGTCTGGGGACTGTATGCACAGAACAGACAGGGCTCTTCAGAAAGACATACTGACCTCCATACTGTTTGAGTTAACAGGAAAAGCTGAAAAAATGCAATAAAATAAAAAACTAAAGCTTACTTGGCGGAAGAGGCTCATCGATAGTTGGGTAGTGATGGTGGTCAGGCCTCAGAGAAGGAAGCTGGCTGACTGGCTGAGAATTATGGAGTAAAGGACAATCACCTACGGACAAGATATTCAAGACATTGACAGTCATTCACTGTTTTCACAAGGTGGTTCAAAAAATGTGTTACTGTAAAACACGTGATTATTATAAAAACAGGTTAACCTGTGTACTAGCATCTCTGGGCATTCCTATTTTCAGGCACTATTTTAATAACAACTCAGATCGTAAAGAAGTATTAAAATAATGCAGTCAAGTCTCTAAGTCAATGCTAAACTATTATGGGCCAGATTCTGGACTCATAGACACACAAGTGTAAGCGAGAGAAGAATCAGGCTTGACCTCTGAGAAACACTGTTCATGTACAACCAAACTCAAGCTTCTGCAGAAATTGGCAGGAACATGCAAAATCCTGATTCCAACTTTAAAATGATCCCACTGGTGGAATACGAGGCTAAAAGCTGCCTTGGATCCTTCTCTGCTTTTCCAAAAGATCAGTGTCTGCCTAAGTGTACCAGAATGGCAGGATTTTGCAGTCCCTGCAAAGCAGAAAATCATCCCTTTCTACAGGTATTTTACAAAGTTCAGAGTCCATCTCGGGTGGAAGGAGGGAGAGTGAGAAAAGGACCAGAAACAGGCAGGAGACAGGTGGCAGAAGAGGAGGACAAAAGATAGTGAGATACAGTGAGGATCTGAGACAAGGAAGGAAGATCTGAGATAGAGAAGAGGGAAAGAGGAAGAAGAAAGAGTCACAACAGCAGACAGTGCAGAGAAAGTTTTTAAACACTAACATCGCATATATGTCCATATAGAGAGTCACAGAAAGGTTTGGGTTGGAAAGAACCCCAAAGACCATCTAGTTCCAACCCTCCTGCCATATCTAAACATGAAACAAATGATACCCAAGAAAAATGTCCAAACTGACGTTCTGTTGAAAGGAACAAGTTATTTAAGATCCAGTCAATGTTCACAGAATCCTTGAGGAAACTAAGAAGTTACAGTAGGGATGAAAAAGCATTCCTGATCTTAAGCTTAACTGTGAGAATAGGGAACCTGATTGGTAAAACTTCACAGGTTTCAGAATAAAGATTCCTTCTTGTCTGTCCTTAAAATCTTAGAAACCAGGACTATTTATCCTATAATGAGCATATTTTCATATTGTGTGGTAACAGTTTTTCACTATAACCTCCCGCTCCAGGTAGGCTTGTTAATACAATCTGTATTGCATAAACATAATATTTACATGCATCAGAAAGATGCATCTTGGGGGGGGAAAAAAAATATTTAGCTGAATGGTTCTGGGGAAAGCCAAACTCACTGTGTGCCAGCTGGTTTAGCTGCCTTTAATGTCAGAATGATAACAGCTGAAAAACGAACCTTTTGTAAAAAAAACCTCAAACATACAGCTATCAAAAGTAAAAAAAATAAAAACCATTCACCAAAAAATATAAAATACGGGAGTTTTTTGTCTTTAAACAACCAACAGCTAGAAGGCAGAAGCCAATTTGGTAAAAACTGTCACACCACGCAGAAGTGAGAAAAATGGCTTCGCCAAAAATACTCCCTGTTCTGGGCGCTCTGCTGATGCCGTATGGCCTGTTAAAAGGCTGCACTGAGCCCCTCGTGCACAGGCGCATCTCACAGATGTATCTGTGGCGTGCTTTGAACAGATGGCACAGTTACGTAAGTTCCTTACTCGGTGCTCCAAGTCCATCTCCTGGAGCCTCAAAACCTGGGCTGTTACTACAGGTGTTGTTGCACCGCCTACCAGATCACCCCTCTGCGTTTCTTTACTTACCTCACCATCATTGACTCTCCCCTAGTCAAGATAGTTCCGCCAAGCCAGCGGGAGCATGGTAGTGGTGCCAGTCACCTGGAGTGGACAGAGGTGACCACATCTGCTGTATTTGTAACAGCTGTCAGGTCACAAAGCACCCCTGGTGGCACCAGAAGAGTGCCAAGAGACAGGCTGCCCTCAGCTAACCACTGTGAACACTGCAGTGCCCTTTAAACAGGCTTGGTGTTGTACTCACTCCACATGCAGAACACACCCCTGGTCCCACCACGTCCCCTACCAAAAGCACACACAGTCCAAAACGACCATCAGATCTCTAGGTATGGTCTCACACACGCATGTGCCGGTGCCCCCTGGGTTATACTTGCACATAAATGCTGTACATGGCAAAGGCTCTCGCCTGCAAGGAAGGAAACGGGGTTTCTATGCCTGTACGTGTCTGACAATTTCAATCTTAGGGCTCGATTCTGCTCTACAGACTGAATGATTCCCCAGTCCCAGCTGTCTACAAAGTCTTTACACAGGCCAGCGTGTAAGGCCATCCTTACACCTTTTTTTCTGCAGGGGTGAAGTCTGTGGCAGTGAAAGGTGGGAGTAAACTGGGAACAGAGAAGGAAAACGTAGAAGGATGTGTTAGTTGGGGTTTCTCAGTGACCCTCAAACAGGACGTGCTTTTGCTGCCTTTTCAACTTGGTGTCACTTATGGAGGGAGACAGATGACTCAGAATTTGGGAATGCAAAGGCTACCCCTTGACCTTGCTGCATAACTCCTTAGCTGCAGCTGAGTCCTTCACTTCTTCAGCTGGAGGAAAGATGATACACTGGCTGAAAAAGAGATGAGTGATCAGCCCCCTCCTCTTTATGTAACTGCATACAACAAAAATAGCAAGGGGAGGGATTTAACTGAACTGTTTGGAGGAATTGGAGAAAACAGTACTTCAGTTGCAAGGACAAAAAAAAAGTACTTTTTAAAGTATATTCTGTCTCTGGGGAAGGATTAGGACATGAGAATTTTATTCAATATAGGTAAATTTCCAAAGTACCTAGGAAAAAATAAAAATGCCTGTTGAGTTGCCCTATGATCTGCAACATCTGAGGTACATTTGTTTGACAGTTGGAACAAATGGGGCTAGAAAACTGGGTTGGTAAGAGCTTATGACTGTGCAATGGCTAAGAAACACATACAGAAACTGGCCCAGATCTGTATCTGTTTCAAATCAGCATATCTGCCCTTTGACAAGCACAAGCTGGTCCTCTCCCTGACTATCAGAGACATGGCAGCACATCAGATACATGAAATGGAACAATCCCAGGAAAAAAAGGAATGAGTTGGTGGATGTGATAATGCTGATCTGCCACATAACCACAGCAGCTAATCTGGATTTTATAATGATGCAGGTTTATCGACAGGAACCCATATATACAGATCCCCACCTGATTTATTTCGTTTGGCTGGGATTTTTAAGGACAGGCTCAGTTATCCAACCCTCCCTGATACCTGGCCCAGCTCACAGCCCCCGAATTTGTAAGGAATAAACCATGAGCTGTAAGAAACCTCAATTATCTGATGCCTTCTGTGACATCCAGATAATCAGGGTTGCTCAGCACATCGATTCTCAGGATCTAACCTTCTCTTCTGCTGCTTGGACCTGCTACTGGGGTGTCTAGCCCCTCTGTGGCTCTTTGTGGGTTCCCACCATGAGCTACTAGTTCATCTGGCCACTGGGAGGAGCCATCCACTTGCTCCCTGTCCAGCTCGGGGCTCTGCACTGAATCTGGCACTGACTCAAAAGCACTGTTCTCCTCCTCCTCATCATCCTGTGAGGAGAAGACCGTGCTCTCAGAGATCCTGGCGCTGTCGACAGAGGAGAAGCGTGTGTGGCTGGAGAAGCGATTGTTGCTGTCGTAACACGAGGTGCTGTAGCACGACGTGCTGTAGCAGGAGGTGCTGTAGCAGGAGGTGCTGTAGCAGGACGGGCTGTAGCAGGAGGGGCTGTAGCAGGAGGTGTCACACGCCTCGCACTCGTTGTCACCATTGGGCCTGGAGCTCGACTCGCTCTCGCTCCCTGTCCTGGGGGCTTCCCCATCCAGCAGCCCTTCATTTAAGTCAGAGAGTTGCTCATCCAAGGCCCCAGGAGGCACCGTGATCTGGCTGAAATTCTCTTCAGCCTCGTTTTCCACAGGAGGTTCTGCTGCCATGGTCTCACTCTCACTGACCACCTCCTTATCCAACACCTCCTTGACTGTAGACTCCTCATCGTTCTCCCTGCCGTTGCCACCGTCCTGCTCTTCTTCACCATCGCTGCTCATGCGGGCTGAGGGCAGGCTGTGGAGCAGGTTGTGGATCCGTATGTAGTGCGTGCGAGGGGTCTCTGGCTCACCACAGGCTGAGGCTATGACTGTCTCAAGTTCAGACACAGGCAGGGAGCACGGCCTGTTTTTCCTCTTGGCTGTGGTCCTCAGCTGTAGCTTGTGGTCTTCCTCCTCCTGGGCTGAGGCTCCTTCTTCTTCTTCTTCCTGACTCTTCTCTAGGTCCTTGCCAGCATGCACATCTGCACTCACCTCATCAATATCTAATGCTTCTACGCTGGTCAAGACTCCACCTTCTCCCTGAACACCACAATTGACTTTATTTCCCCTAACTTCAGTCTCAGGAGGAGACACACAAGCCACCAGAGCCGACTGCTCCGCGAGGTCCGTAGCACTCAAAGAAGGCAGCACTTCTCCTGGGATGGATTCCAAGGGCTCAGGAACCGGCACCGCATCAACCTCCCCTTCCTCTGCTAGCTCTTCATTTAAGCTGTCCTGGTGGACTTGCCCAGGTGGTTTGAGAGCCCCTGGGCTATCGCCACTGTTCACACCGTATCCATTTAGCTGTTCTGGAGCTGCACTCTCTGAGGTCACTGTGTTGATGCATGGAGGCTCACCGAGGCTTTCCTCCGTGGGGTTGTTCACAGGGCTTTCCTGCAGGTCAGCTGGCTCAGGATCTGCACTAATGGAGACCTCTTCGTCATCTGCACGAGACAGGAAAAGAAATTACTTATGCTTTTAACAAGAAGTGTTGGCTGAACCAGAGGTGGTGGTTGTTGGGGTGTGGGGAGGGGGCTCAACCATCCACAGCAATCTGAGAAAATTCAAAGCATAAATTACAGTGTGAACTGAGTGGGCAGCCCAACAACTATCAAGAAACACTGATTTTTTTCTTTTTTTTTTTTTTTGCTAGGCAGTTTTTCTACGGTGGATTTAATCACTAGCTTACTCAGGGTGGTAATTGGTATGCAGCACCCTGTCTCCTTGCAGCATAACCTGAAGGTAACACCTTCCTGAAACTCCTCTTTGAGCCAAACTGGCATTGGAGGGAAAATCATGGCAATGACAAGGATGTCTTCCCTGAGATATTAATGACACTCTTCTTTTCACGCTGAAGCTGGCAAGACGCCACAACAGAGAATGTAAAAAGCTGGTTTTCACATCCCTGAAAGGTGAAAACTTTCCCCAAAATATGCTTGGATGTGATCCTCATCTGTACCACCTCCTTCCAGACACCAAACAACCTGACCTATTCTATGCCATTCGAACAGTCAAAAAGAGGTTTTCCAGGGTTTTCCACTAAAGGAAAAAGTAATGATTTCCAGCCACTAACACAGCTGCTGTTGGCTCGACAAGGTGTGCCAGGGAGGAGGAGGGTCCCTGAGAAATGCAATTCAGACTGTGACACGGAAACCAAGGTTCAACCTTACACCATCGTGACAGTTGCTTCTAAATAACTACAAGAGAACATGAATTAAAACCAGGCGGAAGGGAAGGGAAGGGAAGGGAAGGGAAGGGAAGGGAGTTTTGGTTTATTTTCATTTTTCATTAAAAACAATCAAATTGAAAAAGTTTCTAATCACCACGACTATCATGTGCTCCATTTTTACTTATGAAGTGCTCAAATGCAGATGCTTCTACAAACAACAGCCCATATAGCACTTCACTTGGGCAGGTGATAGAGGAGCAGGTGGGACTTCAGTTTTCCACCCTCATCCTGCCCAGTGATGTGGCAGAGGATTTGAAGTAGCCAAGAAGAGGGGAACATGAGACACCAGGAGCTCTAAGCTAAGGGGAAACAGGGAAGAAATTGTGACTCACGATGCATCCTGTGACTTTACGCACTTCCCTTTGCTCATGACTGTACCTAAAGTCCCAGAGCATCCAGGAATGAATTCAGATTTCTGAAGAGAAAGAATGCAAAGCAAAAAACAAAAAGAGGTGGGTTAAGACTGAGAATTACCTGGATGGATGGAAGAAGTTATCTCAAATCGGAACTGCAGCTGGCCACTGACATGATCTGTAGGAAGCCTGCGACCCAGAGTGTAGCTTACAACCCTGTCCCTGAAAGAAAACAAACACTGTCACAATAGACTACACCCTACCCAATGTCTGCTGTGCATAGATAAATCTGCTGTGTCCTACAAAAGCACGTCACAAAATACATAACGGCTATTCATCCCAGCCATGAGGGCATGTGGACTTGCATACGAGAGAACGAATGGCAGAGAAGGAGAGGACAATGTCTTCAATTACAATGGAACGGCTGAGTAAAGTGAGTAAGACAGGCTGCTGGGATACACAAGCACATATGCATAAATATAGAGGGAATGGTGGGAATGAAACTTCTGCAGCATGGATATGAAAATATCAACATGGGAAGCAAACAACTCCCACTTCGGCTACTATAACAAGACTTTGCTTCCCTGCAGGTGTGACCGTATCTACCCTTCTGTAGAGCCTCACAGTTCTGTATGTTCTTCGCTTCGCCATGTGCATAAAATTCAGCTTTCCTATTCTCGCTTACAAAATCCTGTGCAGGCCAGTCCCCACTTACCGCCTTCTCTCCTCAAACTGGCTGAGTGACTGCTCTTAATCTCTTTCCACCCCTCTTACCTCTATGAAGCTGAAATATCAGGAGAACACCTTCCTGACAAGGTTGATCAATGATTCCATTCTGTCCTTGTGCAGGTCCCTGCCTTTGCCACACTTCATCCACCCCTCAGAACAGAATGAAACTACAGAAAAGATTAACTTCCCAGCTGCCCGCAATGAGGCTGAATCAATCTTTGCAAAGCATTTTTTGAGTGTACCGGGTTCACTGGATAGTCATATTTAAACATCTTTTGAAGAAACATAGTTCGCTTCCAGCTGGGCCAAATGTATTAGCTCGGACAGTTCCACATGCATCAGAAACACATAGAAATGTGATGGTCTCAGGATTTGTGCATGACCTCTCTGAACTTGTGTGTACACTTCTCGTTAAGCATCCTTGAAATTTAAATGCCAACAGGGTATTAAAACTAAGCCAGACCTAGTGCAGGTTGGAGGCACTGCTCTTGGTAAAGCACCTCCTTACACACACAGTGATTACAGCAAGGAAGTCAAATAGGAAGTTATAATCAGAAGATGATGAGAAGTCTTCTCGTACAGAGGAAAGCCAGTGGTACCAGTTACAGGGTTCTACCTTCCCCACGCGGTTCTTTTCCATCTGCTTTCTAAAAAGCTACTCTGTCTTCCCTACTTGAGAAACAGGGAGGTAGCTTAGTCCCTTCTGGGAGATTCAGCTGTCAATAGCACAGCCAGTTTCTGAACCAGCTGTTTAAAAACACTTCCAACAAGCTCATCTTCCTGCTGTTCTGCTGAATTGAGATACCATTTTCAGAAATGCCTCCTTGGAAACTGCATTGTTTATGCTTTCCTCAGGAGATGACCCCTTTTCTCTTTTACTCTTCAAGGGCTGAACATCACAGGCTTAGAGCCAACTTTTTGGCTTTGTCTGAATACCATCCATCTTCTTCAAATTGGTCTGTGTTATTTTTGGCAGCACACACTTTCCCAGGACTTTCATGCAACGGGGAAACAGGGCAGGGCTTGTGAGCTCAAGGTTGTTCCTTGGCAGCAGGGCAGGGGCAGAAAGCTTTAGCTACAACATGCCACATGTATTTTTCTATAATATTGCCACTTTGCAGAAATTAAAGGGAGGAGAACCAGATCTGGCATGATTTTAGCCCATTGGTAATTCCCTGAAACATGAAAACAGCCTGCTGATAACATTAAAAGAATATTCAAATTGAAAATATTGCACTCTCCAGATTCACAGCCATGATACACAAAAAGAGTCTTCTTTCCTAAATGCCAGCTCTCATCTTTCAAAATGCCATGCATAGGGTTATAGGGGGAATTCTTTGTCTGGCCCACGGTCCTATAAATTCTAATTAAGACCAGCACGATTTATCAGACAAACTGTCAGTTTAATAACTTCCCCATAACATCATTGCATCACAGTAATGATATATCATCAGGGACTTCAAAACAGCAACACACTCATCGAACAATGGAAAGCAGCACAAGCAGCAATATTTACCCTATGGCATGTCTTTCCAAGAGGCGCTGAACAGGCATGGAGAGTTTTCCCAGAAAACGTTTGATGATCGGTCGGCTCTTTGCGAATTTGTCTTTAACTTCTATTTCCAGGACATCCGTGGGCAGGGAGACAAAGCTGAATTGCTGCAACAAAGGAAGAGCACAGAACATTCAACTGCTGGCCGGGCCACAACAACACACTGCAAAAACTTCGGCTGTGAGGCACACCCTGGCACCTGACGTGAAGAGCTAGGGGGGTGAAGGATGCACCACCACTGTTCTCACGGACACTGTTGTGTAATCTCTCCTTTTCTTGTCCATCTCTGCCCCAACTCAAAAAGGAAAAGCTCTCAGCGTGCTGTTTATCTGGATCAGTCCCCTAATCCGGTTCACACCAGAGTCCCACAAAGAGCTAAAGCAGAAAGCAAGCCCTGGCACAGGTTCCTGTCACAAAAGACACTGGGGAAAATAGGAAAGGCACCACCTCAAACTGCTCTTGTCACCAAGAGCATTGGAAGGCGTGAGCGATCTGCTTACTAGAACAATTATATTTATTTGTAAATAACGTTTCAGTAAGCCTTCAGGGACTGTGCATATGCAAAACTGGGTAGGAACAAGGAGAGTGGTATTTTAGGCAGCAGGAATGAGGAACTCCATGCCTACAGCTTCCAAGCATGGGAGCATTTGGGCACCTGGAGAAGTCAAGATCTCCCCATAAGGAAAGCAAAGCTCAATTTAGAAACAACAGTGAAAAGCAAATGTATTAGACTCCTCGCCTTGCTTTCTCTTAGACTGGCTAAATTCACTACGGGCTTGGAGCTGGTGACACAGGTCACAATAATTTTCCCAAACATCTGCTGCTGCTGGAACATCATCAATCAAAAAAGCGCGTCTGTGCTGCAGTGCACGATCGTAGGAGAACTGTCAAAGTGCTGTTCACCCAGCTGAGAGGTCAGCACTGAACTGGAAGGCAACTTCTGCAGGAAGTGGATATTGAGATGGATGAGAGGATTTTCCCAGCTTTCCCACTGCCAAAACCAACCTTCACAACAGAATCATGCTCTGGGTTATCAAGGTCTGGAGTTAAGCCCTAAATTGCTTGCTTTGTTGAATCATGATCTAATTCAGAAAGGATTAGTTCAAACACCTTCAAGTGAAACCAACATGAGTGGGATATTCTGTTAATCAGGCCCTGCAAAAACACAAATAACCAGTGAAATACAATTCAAACAAGAGCTAAAGTGTTATTTTCCTCTTATTTCTTCTACATCTTTGCAACAGGTCACCAAAGAAGAGAAACACACACAAGCGGAGAATATTAATTTCCCATGTATATTGAAAGTTGCCTTAAAAAAATAAGTTGTATTCCCATTACTGTTTCATCTGCTAAAAACCTTGGGTAACTGCCCTTCGTGAAACTTAAAAGGAAAGGGAAAGAAGAAGGGAGTTCACATTTAACTGAGCAAGGTTATTGTAACATACAGCAATTTGCCATTTAATGACTTCTCCATCCTTGTGCTGTTGACTATTATACTGCAAAAACGTCTCTGTGGGGCAGAGCATGCACACACAGAGCTAAAGACTGAACTGTCCATAAGTAAAAAGTAAAACATTAATGGTCTGAATGTGATCAATGTTATTGATATATTGCCTTGTGGTGCCACTCTGAAGGAAATCAGCATCTGTATGGATATTTATCTCCATAACGTCAGGTGGAACCAAGCCTGACAGCTCCTTCCTTGCACAAGAAACACATGGGCATTTCCAGACACCTGAGCAGAGGGTATGGAGCAAGGTGTATTGGAATCAGCAAAAAATATCCCTTTGCCCTTGAACAGCTGTGCTTTAAAGACATACAAACACCAGGACATTACATGCAAATTGCAAAATCCAATTGTGTTCTGATTTCATCACCCACCAACACGTTGCATTTTGGGATACAAGAGGCTGCCGTGAGCCCCTGGTCCATGACCACAGTTCCCACATGTTTCTGATGCATAAAACCAGCAGCATTTTGGAAACACCATTAAGCCTTTAAGACCACAAGTGCCCTGTGGCAGAGCTCAAAGGCTTTGCCTTTTGGGGACAACTGCAGTTTGAGATCAAAAGTGAACTCACTGAAATGGGCTTGGACACAGCCTGTAAACCAGTGCTGATTTTACATAATTCAATTTCCCATTATCTGAGCACTTGCTCCTGCTGTTGCTCTCATCCAGTTTCATTCTTAGCGGGGCAAGATTTTTCTAAGGCAATCTCTGACTGCAGATGCCTCAGGCTCATGCCATCCACACTGAAAAGCCCAAAGGAATTCTTGTTTGCAGGAACAAATGGACCTCTGGCCCTCTGAAAAAATGCATCCCAGCAAAACACCCAGGTCTGAGAGCTTAAAGACTTAACAATTTTCAAAAGCATTTTCAAAAATCTCACCAATCACTTTAGAAAACATGTTGTTTCTTGTGCCATTTAAAAATGGAAATGTCATCGTTGGATGCTACCAAAACCCAAAACAAACAAAAAGACAGTTTCTTATAAATTCTGCAGTACCCTTGGGTTCACACTCAGGGATGTTGTGATTAATAATTCATCCCCTGGAGGCACAAAAGAAAGGAGGCTCTAAGATCACAACAGAGACAAAGAACAACTCTCTTCGGGAGGAGGGAAGTTTGATGTCCCTTCTTACACATGCTCAGGAACTTCACCATTGATAACCAGGAGAGATACATTTTAAGAACGAGTCTGCTGACATTTTTTGATGTTACTATTACAATTTTTACTTGAAGTCTTCTGTTATTTGGAACTTTTCATATTATTACAACTATTAATGTTGTAATAAAAATGCTGTAACTCAGTGTCACAGAATTAACTCAGTTCAGCTTTTACATTAAAAGGAAGTATAACATCCATGGTTGCAGAGGAAAAACAAGAATACAGAAACTGGAAGAATCCCAGACTGAAAAACCCCTGGAGATAGAGGGTTTGGAAAGGAGTGCAGAGATCCACAGTGACAGACCTTTTTATTTTCCTCTAGAAATGTATTAGGGCTGTTGGAAGAAGTGGTTATCTGTCAGGTGTATTCCTAAAAGGAAGTTACGTGCAGAAAGTCTGAACACAAGGAATAACTGGAGATCCCTGGTATGGTGGGGACAAACAGCACTTGTCAGGAGTGGCAGCAAGGAGGCTTTGCAGGGACTGGTGACTCCTGACCTTGGGAATACCTTGGCCATGACTGCACTGGGAAGACTGAAGGTGCAACATGAGTGGGTCTGGAGAGCCAAGCAGCCGGTGCTGTGCGCCTGATTACCCCACCCAGACATGGTGCAGGGGTCCCACCACGAGGTAACTCCAGGCTGGTGCCCTGGCTCCAACTCCCATCCCTGTCTGAAGGGCTCCAGGTGCACTCCTGAAGCACATCTGCTGGATCCCCTGCTGCTGGGAGGAACGGGTGTCCTGCACTTCCTGACCATCCAGCAGTCTCTTTAGCAGGGAGATCAGGAGATGTGCTTGGAAACAGATTATTGTAGATGGACCCATTGAATCGCTAAGAACAAGTTTGTATTCATGTATTATTTTCCCAGTGTCTTCAGTTACTTCCCTTTTAGGGTGTTATAGCATCCCTCCAGAATGATGATGACCAGGAGGAAACAGACTTGATCTAGATGTGAAGTTATTCCATCTCTCTACTTTTCCCACTTCTTTAGCCATTTGTTCCGCTTTTTACAGTGGCAGGATCTTCAATGATTACTGTGTTTCTATACATTTAATGTAAAGACGGAGTAGGATAGGAGAGAGATCTCCCTTTAATTCCTTGCTAAGAGAAGAGCTGCAGCATTACAGCACATCCTATTAGACACTGGAGGATCTGTACCAGGTACAGCCTTAAAACACCCCAGCCAAAGTACGACCTTTAGCTGGTATTTTCTCAGGCACCAAAAATCAACAGGCCATAACTAATTATTTCCACAGAAATACAGATGATTGAGAGGAAAGAGCAAAAGTGCCATGATGCAGAAAACCACAGCAATATATAAAGTCCTCTTGGGCTAAGCAGCATATCAGTTTTGGCTCTGGTCACTAGTAAGTCATCAGGATTCTCCTCTCACACAGATGTTACACAGCTGCCTCCCGCAGATTCACTCTCACAGAGGCACAAACCAGAATCAAAGTCACCTAGAATCAGCTGCTACATTCATATCCAACACCATCTCAATGATCTGAATGCAAATCTGGTTTTACATTACTGCTGGCATCCCCAAACAAGGTCTGAAAACACCGTAGCAAACACCACGGAAGCAGTTCCACACAGTAACCTACTTTTCAGTGCCTATTTGCTTCCAGAACCAACAATGGTTTTACAGACACAGATGATTAATTTTATTAACAGGATTAGATCTTGTTGGGACTTAATGAAGGCCCATACTAATGCTGACCTGCAGAATACACCTGTATCCATTTATAAGGTAACAGAATCACTCCCAGAGCTTGAGAATATTTTTCATAGACAGCCAACTACTGATGATGATGATTCATTTCCATGATTTATTTTTACCCAAGTTGTTTGCATCCCTGGGTATAGATGGATCACAGTGACTCAATAACACCATCAAGGAAGTCATTGAAATGAAAAGAGGATGTCCCTGAGCACTAATTACACAAGTTAAGTGCAAGTCAAGTTTTTAAAAAACGGTATAACAATTGGTAGACAGTATAATAAAGTCAGTATAATAAAGGTAGATAAATTAATACACTGGTGACAAGAAGAATTAGGCTTTTGATTTGGAGTTGAATAAGCAATAGAATTAAAAAGAAATTTTGTGATATCCATCATGCACAGGGTGATATAAGCAGAAGTAAACCTTAAAAGTCTGTAAATTACATTTGATAGATGAAGATAGATGTACTCTTTCAGCTGAATATTTCATTAGTGTTGTTTTTGTTTCACATACTCCAGTGACACAATTACACTCTTTACTGCACATACTACCCTCCATGTCTATTGTTCTGTTTCCGTTCAAAACCCTTCTCTACATATCACTACTGCCCCATACAACATGTCTTAAACATCTGGATAAGCTTATGGAGAATTGCAGCTTCTTAAACTTACTACAGTCCTCCTCAATGACAAGACAAAATAATGCAGAGCCAAAAGTGTCAAATGCCTGCTATGAGAGACTTCTGGAGCACAGCAGTGACTGCAGGTGCCAGATCCAATACTCAGGCATGGAACAATCATTGGGGTATTTTTCTGTACAGTAAAAAGGGTGCACAAAAATACTGGCTGATGTTTTAAAGTCTGATTCAACCCTATCCACTGATCTCCTACAAAGTTGGATAAGGCCTTCAGCAAATTGGCTTTCTAGATTTCTTCCTCAGATTCACTACCTCTCTCTACTGGAAACAAGGAATGAAAAAGCCTTCCCATCTATTTGATGTGTTCTGCAACATTCAGAGTTATTAGTTAATAGGCTCATCATGAATTCTCTCTGATGGTTTAGACAGTTTTGCAGGATCTCTCTTACTTTTTTAATGGCAAATTTCAGCCCTAAGTCATTAGAAATTTAAACAAACTTCTGGATAAATCAAGTGCAAACACTGCTTAAAGAGCCAGGGGTTTTCTTTCTCTCTCACACCTTGTCTATGAATTTATTAGCACAGCAGAGGTTGAAATATTTTGAGGATTGTCATAAGCACTAATATAAAAGACTAGCAACACTGATAGTCTTCTAGATGCAGAAGTTGCAATTAAAATGCACTTCTAGAAGGATAACATCTTGAAAAACATCTAGATAATTTTCCACACCATAACCCATTCCTGTAGAAACTGAAGTTGTCTTGGGTTTCCACACTTCATTCGTCAACTGATATTAAAAAAATGCAGCTGTAAAACTACAGCTTTTCTGTGTAGTCAAACTGTGTTTTACACTTTATCTGGACATGTGTGAAGAAATGATACACAGTGAAGGTGCTGCCTGCAGGGCTCTACTCAGTCCCCATGACACCTTTGGCAAAACCCACAATAAATTCCGGATCTGGATTGCCCTTCACCTGTATGTTGTTCTTATGCTTAGGTGTGAAGGCCTCCAAGTTTCTGCAGCGTGTTCTTTCGTATTTGCCAGTGGAATGGGGACAGAGGGTTACCCAAGACAAGCAATAAGTAGTTCAATCAGTTTGATGTTTCTGTTTCTTGTATTTTGGACTTCTGGTGAAATCACAGAACGATTGTGCAAGGCCGTGGTAGGACTGTTGGCATCCAGTGCTCTGCATATTAGATCAACATCAGATCAAATATAACCTGCTTCAGTTTAAATTTGTACTGTTGATTCAAATATATTGAAACATCTTTAATGGCTTAATTGTGTTCTGGAAAGACTCAGCTTTGCTCATGTATCCCCTGCTTGTACAACTCCAGGATTCTACATCAGGTAGCACCCATTGTGCCAGGCTATACGTAGCCTCTGGAGAAGCAGAGAGCTCACATAAACCCCTTACTGCATGATCTGGCTCCTTGGACAAGGTGTCTTTCAACCCCAGAACTTCTGGGTGGTCTATCATGCACCAGTCCAGCACTCAGGATCACAGAGTCAGTGCCCCAGTTGTAATTCCATTGTAGGAAAAGCAGTTACAGCCCGGCACTCAGGCAGCTGCCTCCATGGCATCCTGGCATTCCTGCAGGCAGCATCCAAACCCAAAATGCTTCTATCCCTGACCATGGCCTGCACTAGAAGCCCTCCCTCCCAAACCCCTCCTGCTGGTGGTCGAGTCCCTGAGTGTTTCCTTCTTCTGATTTAGCACTGGTAATCCCAAGAGGTGAGTTACGTGAGAAACTGTTCAATTGCAGTGTTTTTGAAAAGTTGTGAGTTATCTGAGGAGCCACACAGACAAAAATACTGTAAATCCGTGTCACATTAACTACTATTTGTTAAGTGCTCTTCCAACAGAGTACCAAACACCTCTGCTCATCCACACCGACTAATTCTCCAGTGAAATGTGGCTGCCTTCAGAGTGATACAGCAGCCACCCCAAACACTGCTTTGTCTCAGCTGTAATTTAATGGTGTTTGTAAAGGCTGAGGCAAAGAAACAAAGAGTGAAGCTGCAGGGAGTTTAGACGGCATTTAACCTAGTAGTGGGCTCCCACTTTAAGGCAATCCACTCTTCCAGAGCCAGATTATTGGAGTCGAAATTCCATGAGCCACTTAGCACTTATTACTACTTTATATATGCTGAATGGTTGCATCAGCCAACTTTTATAGTCATCTCACTGGCCATTCCTTGAGGCTTTCTGTCCACAAACCAGTAAATTAAACAAAAACTGAGGAAACAGCCTGCTCAAGCTGCCTTGGTTGAGAAAGAAATATCTAAATATGTCCAAGGGAAAGTCCCAGAAGCCTGAAGTGCTTTATCTGAAAAGCTACAGAGAGAATTTCCTATCCAGCTGGAGGTATATGAACGTCTTCTTAAACCAATTTCCTTTATTTCTTATGATCCAAAATGATCTGTATTGCTGTCTGAACTGCCTATCAGTTTATGGCTTTCTGACAAATTAAATCTTCTTAAAGGACCTTTTTCCCCAAACAATGTGACAGCAGACACATTGAAACAGCACGAAACAATATGGGAATAGCATCATCATTTTTTAAATATCAGTATTGAAGAGGTAGGATCAACATTCACCCTTCTCAACTGTACCAGCTGTGCAGCATATTTGGGAAGTGGGACTTTCTTCTGTAATTTTATTTACATTTTCTCTCAAATCAGCACAGTAGGACAGCCCAACCTCTATGCTCTGGCAACTGTGCCAACTCTACGCCTGCTTAACATGGGGGTTTAGAGTCCAGGTGTCCAGTGGCGTGTGGGTTCCAGGCACTCACTGATTCAACAGTACAGATGTTTCTGAAGAGCACGTGAAAATGCACAGAGACATCACAAAATGATGCCTCTCCATCAACATCACCACCTGGGCTTTAACCTGTCTCACCTAACAATCCTCAGCACGAGGGCACTTTCCCCTGTACAGAGAGCCCCTGCTGTGAGTGTCAGATTGTCACAAGCTGCTCCTCAACTAGTAAGAAATTTCCATTTTCTCATATCCTCTTAGTACGGCAAATCAGGGCCACAGAAGAATAGCTTGAAGTCAGAATAACTTGTGATGAACAACGTTTGAACGGCCTGTGAAATGATGATCATCATCAATATTACATGAGAGAGATGAAAACTTGCCCGAGGTATCCTCGTGCTCCCAGAGTGTTTCTGTAATGCAGGTGGTTACTATGCAAATAGAATAACCCTGTAAGTAGATGAGGAGGCACACCAGAATGAATTAATGGAAGGAAATTAGTCATCTCTCAGTCTGTAGGACTTTTGGGGCCGAAGCCCTATAAAATTGAGTTGACTCACTTCTGAATTTGCTCAAGGGTAATGAGAAACATATATAAAGATGCTATTCTGCAGCTATTTTTGTAATTTTATTTCCCTATTCCAGATTTTTTCAAGTTCACCATCCAAAACAAATCAGATGGGACATGCAACAGATAAAAAACCCCAAAAAAATCCATTTGCCTTCTATTCACATGGAGTGACAGAGAACTTCAGGGAAGAATGACCCTTCTGAAATAATACATTTCCTAAACTATGTTTTTGTGAAAACAACTAGTGAGTGACACTTTTAATGAAATGGCAGCCAGCTGTGCTCTCCTGCTTCCCCATGTCCATAATTAGGCCATTTCATTGTTTCTTCTTTTCTCACTGTTGAATTTCACTTGGAAAAGAAATGTCAGCCCACAAGCTCTGTCACCTGGCACGGCCTGAGGAGAAGACACCCGTGACATTTTGTCCTTATATACTGAGCATGACACAAACACACAGGGCAAGTGTCCCCTCCATCCCTGCCCGTCTCTAGGTCTGGTCTCACGCGTGTCCCTGAAGGATCTCTGCCACATGCCTGCTCCTCCACTGGACCTGGGACCACTCAACCAGACACACCTGGCTCCACAGAGAAGGCACAGCTTTGGTGGATGCCCTCACCACAGTGTCTTCAACTAAGTCATGTTAGAAGGTGTTTTCCTCCCACTAGTTTCAAGGTTGTCCCTCCTGTCATGTAACTTCCCCCATCTGTAGCATGACTTGATGTGATCTGGTTTCTCTAGGCAGAAGCATTCAATGACATCTCTGCTGTCTTTGTCCCCCACTCACAGTTCCGTGCATGTAGAATTTAACCTAATTATCCCTGAACTACTTTGCAGTTTGCATTTTAATTTGAATAAATCTATGTAGCCTATTTATTTTTATTTACTTTGCTCTTTCTTGCAGTGGAGATACAGGTCTGACAGAGCATGCCAGTAAATCACACCCATAATGCCAGGCTCCTTTAATTCCAAAAAGATTCCTTATTCTTTGCTGCCTGTCGCTATTTCGCGTGTAATTTAAAAACAGCAGGCAGCAATTGAACTCTCAGATCTCATTAATACCTACAAGCCCTTCCAACAAGAAGAAGCAGGCTAGAGACTTTCTTCAAGGTGATGGGCAAATGTGCCAAAGTTGCCTTTAATTTATATTGCCACTGATGCTTTCCAATCACACAGCTTCTCTTTATTTGCATGCTATACTTCTTCAGCTCTATATAATGTCTCCTCCCTGTGTAAGAACACCACGACAATCCAGCAGCCTTTCATGCTATGCTAGTTTATTTCTCAATTCTCTTTTATGCCTGCCTTCAGTAATTAACCACTTCATAAAACTACATCCATGAAATATAACCCATATTGAAAGTTTTAGTGTATCATTGATCTTTGTAGCTAATTAAGCTTTTTGTACTAAGACAAGAAGTCATGAAATACATCAAGCACAGCTAGGTCAACAACTATATAGCCAAGAAAGGAATTAAGNAATACATAAAATAAAATGGATAGGGCTAGAGTGATGTCCATGTTTTAAGAAAAGTCTCAGCTCAACACTCAGACTGCTTACCTCTCCTTGCCAGATTGGGTTAACAGTATTACATATGATCTTGGATCTTTTCTCCTGCCCGTGATGAGGAAGTGCTGGGAAGATGCTATGCTTGCCAGGCTGGATGGAAATCTTCAGATAAGGATCAGGATTGAAGAACATCCCCTTCTTCAGACCAAAAGCCTGGAAATCTGGAAGAAGGTAAATAACCTGATTATTTTTCACATTCCAAGTATCTCTTTGGGATGTTAGGAACAGTATATGGGGGACCAGTAAGGAACTCAAATAATATGGCAGGAATGTGAAAAAGCTCCCTGTATTTATTATGAGGCAATGTAGCACCAAACCATAATGGTCTTGTGATTTAGGATTCACACGTTATTATTTAAGGAAACTGCAAATTGACAACCTAATTGTGCTGGCTGATTTGGCTTCAAAATCCATATTTATGCAACTTCAAGTGACCTGCTAATTTTTCTAATAAGCCAGGCACTTGCTCAGCCTGACTCTGGCGGAAGGAGTACTCTGAAAAATAAATCCAGTCATACAATTACTAAGTCGTGGCATTTCATACCCCACTTCCTCTAGGTATCAATTTTACCTTTCCATGAACCTTATTTTTTTTACAGGGCATTTTTTCTACAAGAAAAGTAATTTTTCATTTTTTGCACTTTCAAGCATTTTCTTCCCTGCATGGGTTTAACTTCACCTGGAGTAACTTGGGAAAACTCTTGTCTACAATGTCCAGATTTTAAGCAGGGCTTTATAGCTGCAGAACCCCCAGGGAGCATAATATGTGTCATGCAGACAAAAAGTCTCCAGGCACCTATTCAAAAATTTACTCATAACATCTGAAAGACAGATACAAAGCCCATTATGATCTGTGCCTGGGAAGCCAATGGAATGCAAACCAATCTGCTGGTATATCATTAATTTTGGCTCAACAGACACAAACTAAACCCTCTGGCCTTCTCATTTTCCAGATGCATTTCTAAGCTTTCTTTGGAGCACATAAGCACTTATTACTAATTTATTTTCCACTACTCTTTGCATGGAGATTCTGCTCTGTTTAAAGCTTTATTTCACACAGGGCTATAAGCACTGCACTGCATTCTGTCTATTGCTACTGCTGTATTGCAGAGATAAAGTATTACACAAGATAGTTTCCAAAACTACTTAGATGCATACATAAACACTCAATTTAAACACATTTTTCTTTTAGGCATGTTTTGAAAACATTAATTTTCACGATCTTTTAATTCTCTTCTGATTAAAAATCCAATTATTCTAGCAGGTCGTGAGAGACCATGTAAAAGCCTCCAGGCAGATATTTTGGATGAATCTGAAAGCCATACACATTGCACATAATCATCAGAATTTTTTCAGAAAACCACTATATCAAACACAGGGATAAGGTTCACCCAGTTGTATTTTGCTTCCTTAACATATGGCAATAGCCAACACAATAAAACATGCAAGCGAAGAAGAACTGCTTTTCTCTCTGTTGGTTTTAATCATCTATTCCAGCACACAATTCATGTTGCAAATATTCAAAAGCTGTTGGGCAGATGGCCCTAAAAGAGACTGTATTTTAAGAATCTCATTCTTGAGATGATCTTCAACAATTAACAACAAAAAAAATTAGAGGATATCACTGCTAAGAGCCTACTTGAAAGGACGTTGTTGACAGCACATACTGCCATGGTGCTGGCAATGCTATCACACAAAGAAAATTACCTGCTTCAAACTGATAACATCGATTTTCTTCTCCTTTTTTCTTTCCGAGTGCACAGTCCCTGTGCAACCAGCATGTATCTCATCTAACAGCCCTGCTGAAATCCTGTATGGCAAACTCTTTGGCTTTGGAATTTGTACTGCTAGAAATGCAATTGCAAAAGCAATGAATGGCAAGGCCCAGCAGTGTATTAATGTCAGGCTGCGTGAGAGGAGAGAAAGACCTCTGGGATCTTATTTTCTTTCTCTCTGATGTTTCCTCAAAAGATTCTGAAACTGAAATATTTATTGCTGTATATGTTCCTGATATTTTCCTTCAAAGAGGGACCTCACCATCTTTGGGTATCACTGAGTAAAAGAATGGTCTATTGATAAACAGAAAATACCTAGCACTCAGTTATGTATATTTGTATATTACATCTCATAAATACATATTATGGTGACCTACCAGTCTCTTTCCAGCTGTGGGAATTAAGCACAGCCATGAAGATGAAGGTACTCCTAGTCTCATTTTTGCATTTGGATGAGGACAAAACATAATTTAGCTAAGCACCCAGCAGGAAACTTTGTGTCATTTTCTTGCTTAAATTGCAAAATGTAACAAAACTTGTTAAGAAGTTGATTAAAAACTTCAATTTTTAATGTCAAAAGTACACAGGGCTAGCAGAAATAGCTTTCTCAAGGACAAATATCCCACTTGTATATCGCACCACAAATTCCCATCACTGTGAAAAACGGAGCATCAAAAACGCAAAAGCTCTGAATAAAGTTACATGGATATGTGGAGTTAACCAGAATTGCATTTAATTTTGAGGGAAGCCTGTCAGTAGGTACTGTAACTATCTGCTGGAACTTGTAACCAAAGGCTCGGAAATTCTCTTACCACTGCTGTGTAACATCCCAACAGCAGAATCCCAGCTATTCTGCTTCCCAAATAAAGATATTTCTCTCTATCATCTTCAGAGAAAAGGTTCTGAAGATACTAAATATCTGAGCGATGGTCTGAGGTTAACTGAATTGAAACCAATGCATTCCAATGTGGGTTGGCATGCCCTGCTGTGCACTGTGGTTTTATAGTGTATTTCCCGGAGGCACACGAGGAAATGTTACCAAGAGAACTCTTTGCTTTGCAAAGGTGTTTTCTCCTCCAGTCTTTTAAAACAAAAAAGTTATTAATGTACCATATGTCAGTTTCCCATTCAGTCATAAATCACACTTTAGCACGACAGAGGTTATGTCCATCTCACAGTGTGATGGGGTCAGGCTGTCTCTCAAGAACAGAAGGAAGGAATCCAGGCAGGGACAAAACAATCACAGGCACTTTCCCTGCTGCAGACTCACAGCAATTGTAGGTACGTGTCCCTAATCCAGCTGGGCTCACTTCATTGCAGAAAAATGGCTTACCCTAACTGCTGCTGGCCCCAAGTGGATTACGAATTGGTTCCAGCTTCAGAGCTTCCCTTCCATATATGCTGATCTCCAGGTGCCTGGAGGAGACCTAAGGACACCTTATGCCAGGTCACCTGCATGCACATCACCTCTGTTCCTAAGGTGGGCCACAGACCTTCCTGTCTGCCCTGTAAAGGATCACTTGGCAAACCTATTGGCCACGCAGCATCACAGACCTTGGGGCACTGGTGACTGCACAGTGATGGAGAGTCTTTTCGTGGCAAACTGGAACCAGGTGGGGATGGCCACGCCAACAGTTACAGCTGGAACACATCTGTGTTTTATCCTGTTTGACTTTGCCTCAATACAAATTGTTAAGCTTCCAAAAGGTCAGGGAGGAGGTATGATTTAGTCTAGTGGGTCACTTTTGGTTGTGCTCAGCAGGAGGATTCTCCAACAGCAATGATCAGCAAAACTACCATAAGGATGGCATTGCAATTCCCTGCAGACACAGTGAGAGACTCGCCCAGAGCCATGTCCCATGCAGTAGCATGACAGAAAAGCATGGAGAACCAGAGAGAGAACCAGAGAGAGAACCAGAGAGAGAACCAGAGAGAGAACCAGAGAGAGAACCAGAGAGAGAACCAGGTTCTGGAGCAGCCTGTTTTCCAAATTAATTACATTTAGGGTAGACATCACTACGTCAGAAGTAAGTTGAGGAAGCTGGAAGCTGTTCTCCCTTAGGGATGAGAGGACTTGGCCAACAGCTATGGAAGAACTTCCTTAGGAAGGACACCCAAGGCTACTCTGTGCAGTTTGTAAATGTGTCTCAAGAAGACTGAGCCTGTCCAGTCTCTTGGTGGGGTGTATTTTACTTCACTGAAGTAGCTAGAGTCTACAAACCAGCAGCAGGGTCAAAGACCATTAAGCAGCAGATCTACTAGTCTTGAGAAACTGATAATGACTTTCTAAACCAGCTGGTAAATTCCTTCCAACAAACACCAAGTATTGAATGTCTTTTGTGTTTCCAAGCACCATCCGACTGAGGATGCCCTGCAGCTCTTGGTACTGATTCTTGTGGCAGGGGTTATTAAGCCCTACAAATTCTGTGGTCAACTCCCCAAATTCACATTTTTCTTGTTTAGGACAATAACCTCATGATTGCAGGACCAGAAAACAAAATGTATTCCTCACGAGCCACCTGACCCTCCAAGCAAATGTAGACACCTTGAGTTAGGCCCAACTTGCCCAGAAGATACCTGAAAGCAGCACTGATGGAGTCAGCAGGACACTGGAAAGAACCAAGTGTCACTGGACCAACCACAGTCAATTTAGATTATGATCTAGCTTAAGGAATACCAAAATGGAATCTATTCTGTCTATGATCAGATCATCAACAGCAGAAAGTAAAAAATACTGTCATCTTACCAAGACCCTGAGGGTTCCTGTGTCAAAGCACAAAAAACCAGCTTCATAATCCATCACCACAAGAGACTCGCTAATTAGGATGTCAATGGACAGTGCCAACATTTCCCTTCAGATTTCCTTTTTGAATTCCCAAAGAGCTGTCACAGCTTGGGTTCTGACACTGAAAAAACATACTTGAACAGGCCTGATATGTGGGTTGGCTACCAATGAGGGAAGGAAATTGCCAGAGTGCTGATTTGTCACTGCTTCTTTTGTGGAGTGTTTCTTTTGCAGAGTTTGGCCAGAAGGAGCAGGATGAGTTCATCTGCAGAGCTGAGCTACCCAAGACATAGTCGTGGCTTCAAAGGAAGGAACAGCAAAACTCTCCTTGCTCAAGATTCGACGGAGGGCACACAGGTACTGCCTCTCAGCCACGTGCTTTTAAAGCCAGAGAAACTATTTGAGCCACTCTCAGTGTACAAACCTTTCAACAGTCAGAGCACAGTGATATTGCATTTACTGAAATGACAATTTGAGTCACACAGCAGTATTTGTACCAAAATTCATCAAAAGAGAAGTGTGCATGGATTCACAGAAGTATTGCATCTGGTGTTAGATTTCAAGAAGCAAAAACTAAGGCATTTTAGAAATCAAACAGTAACATGCAATGATAGGAACCCTTAAAATCCAACACTGCAAACTAATGGAGGGGAATTGAGAAAGATACTACATAAAGTACAATAGATGACTGACTTGATCAGCTACTGAATGAGATTCTGCAACTGGTGACATGCAAAAGGTTAAATCAGATAGTTAAAGTGCTTCTTTCTGCTCTCAGAAATCTATTTATCTATAGACAGACTTCACTTTCCTCTTAAAACAGAATCTAAGAAAAAAAAAAGAAAGGGTTGGTGTAATTGCACGAGGAGGAATTGAAAGATCTCATTTTTTTAACAAAAGACTAAGTCCATCAGATAAACCAAAGCGTTTCTGTTGCAGGGCTGCCGGTATTAAAGACAGAGGAAAAGAGGAGAAACTATTTTTTCTAGCTGTAAATGCTACAAAGAAAAATGAAAGGAATTCTCATTTGTGTAAGGAAAGGGCAAGAGACGTATTAGGAAGAAAATAGGTCTATTAATAAATGAAAAGGAGAAATTAATTATTCAAAAGTGGCTGAAAGATGGGTCACCTTTTTATTGTCTTCATCACGAAGGCAAACACAGAAGTCTGAACAGCTTATCACAGTGAGTGGGAGTCCTTACAACTGCATCATGAACAAGTATTTCATGGGAACACCTATTGTCAGAAAGACCCTTAGAGTACCTTATCCTATTTTCAGTTCTGATTTATACTCTGACTTCTATCAACTGACAACTGATATTACCTGAATACCTGACCTGAAAGCCACACAGAAATAACTAACAACATTCTCAGAGAGGTATGACAGAGATAAAAGCCTGAATGTTTGTGAAAAATCCAGATCTTCCAATGATTTGTTCTACAAGAACACTCATAAATAAAGGATGCAAACACACAAGATATGCGAAATATTAAAGCCTGGAAGAAGTGATTTGCTGCAAGGAGCTAGGAGGCATTCCATGCAGACCTCATGATGACACTTTTCTAAATATACCAGCCACCAAGGGCTGGTTTTAAGGGCTCCCAGCAAATGTGCCACACTGCTGCTAACCCATGAGCCTTCAGTGAAGTGGCTGGTGCATCTCGGGGAGCTTGGCACATTTCTTCTTTCCATACTTCATGCAAGAGAGCTCTGACACTTTCAGCCACCTTATCAGAAGTGTGACATGTCACTGGTACCAGCAGAAAAGGCATGTTGGAAAATAGATGGAAACTGGACTGCGTAGCTTTCCTTGAAGGTTTTTTTTCAGCCTAGCTAAATTAGGTTTAAAATGTTTCTCTTGGTGTTTTAAATAATTAAAGCTATAATAATACTGTCATCGTAACAACCATGAAGAGGTTTAATCACAGGAAAATTGCCTTCTTTGAGATCACTGTTGCAAGTGAACATATTAATCTGAGCTAACCTTTCACAGGACCAACCTCCAGTCTCCAAAGCAGCAAACATGAAGGCAAAATCCCTCTTAGTGGCATAATGTGAACTCTCTGCTGTTTCCATTCTCAAGAAGCTAGTCATCTTCTCGTGCCTTCAAAAGATCATTTTACACCTTTTCTACTGCTTGTCATTTTTATTCAATCTAGAAATGTTTTCTGAAGCAAAACCTTCAGTGAAACCGGCGGGATTTCGTTCAATTAAATACTCAGTAAACAACAGAAAGAATAAAGTACTTTGTCCCCAGCTTTTCAGAAAAATGCTGTTCCTGCACAGTTCATTTTATTGCAGGCTCTGACCAAAGTCTCAGCTGAACAGCAAGCAACACAAGTCACCTGAAATCTTCAGCACTTCCTTAGTCTACTTTAGATTTAGCCTACTTTGACATTTTTTCTCTTCCATTCTAATAACTTTTTCTTTTAAAAGGGATGTGGTAGAAGACACGGCTCTTTCTGCACTCTTTAGACTGCTCAGGGCATGATGGCTCCGTGTTGGTGCAGCACTTAATGCAACAATCCCTGGTCACACTAATGATCTGCCACTCCTTAGGTTTTTTAATTGCCACCAAATCAACCGTAATTTGGAAACCTAACTTTTAAGTAATGACCCTGAAGATGACAGGATACCAAAATACAGATACTGAAAAGGAAAAGTCTGCAGGAGCCAAAAGGACTCATGACAATAGACAAGTTATTGCCAAGATAGTGGTGCAAATGGAAAGGAATCCCAGTTCCTGCAATGCCTCTGGAAGGTCTGGCTCAATTTGCATTTTATTAGCTAGCATAATAGACACAGGAATAGCAATAATTTTGCTTTGAAAGTGACAACATTTTGTTGTTGTGGTATTGACTACGTAAAAAGGTAACAAATAAACCCCTGTGATGTGTTAATCCATTTAATTTCAGAAAGACTGAAATGGAATTATTCTGATACCACAGATTTTTGATAAAATGATTGTCAAATTACTTTATCAAAGCCTTTCAAATATCTGGCTGTAATGATGCTGTTAATATGGATGCAATATAAATGTGAATTAATTGCTTGTAAAGCACCAGAATAAGATATCCCAAACGTATTGCAAGGTATGGTCCTTATGTGCTTTGAATCAAGCTGTAAATTAGATACTGTAGTTTATAAAAGGGCCCAGTGAGACCACATTATTTTGCAGTCTCACTCTTAACACCTCCTGGGTGTGACTAGTTCTGGGCCACACTTTCTATGTAAGATCAATCAAGAACATTAAAAAATATTAACTCCATCTCTTTACTTCCCTTGAGCTAAACCGGTGGTTTTATCAACTGGTGGGTGGGGGCAAAAGAGGGTATTCAGCAAAAATAAGTGATGTGTTAAAAAAGCCCCACCTAATATCAGTCTAAGCTGCCATGTAGCATATTTAACCTCTCAAGAACCACCCTGGTTACCTGATTTGGAAAAGCACTGACTTGTGGGCTTAGTTTAGTAGAGGGAAGCTTGAAATAAATAATATGGCCCAAACTAAACATATAATGAGATACTTGTCAAAGTGTAGGATGTTACACAAAAAGGCTTATACCTGTAAAGCTTTTGAACTAGGATAACTCTTTTTACTCTGTACTACTTCATCAAAGAGTTTCCAAGTCAAGTTAAGCAACACTGTCTTCCAGCAGCTAAAAAATTACTGAAACCAAGCAGAAAGCACAAAACTCCATAGTGAGAGCCTTGCTCACAACTATTCTCTTCTGCTACAAACTGAATTTTTGCCTACAGATCTGATTTGCAAGTTGTTTTTACCAAAGCCAGATCAAATGGTCCATAGGTGTTTCATGGGACCTTATTAAGCCCTCAAAGCCCGCAGGGACAGGCCAAGTGATGAGGCTGAGCATTCTTCAAGAAATGCAGAAGAGGGGGAGCAAGAAGTCAGTCAGTCAGTCTGTCCTCTGGCTCAAGAAGTCAGGGAGTCACTGCTGAGCAAACACAGACAAGCTTGTGCCCCACAGCACATGGACCTGCCTCAGGTCCAGACCGTGGCTGCAGAATGTGCTCTCCAAAAAACAGGGTACCACCACAAACCACACTGTGCTCTCTGAGTAAAGCACATGCCTTTGATCCTGCTCTCCCTGACCTGCGTATTCAGTTGTAAGCAGGAAAACCTGACGTGGCCCCAAAACTCTACCTGAACAAGCCATGTCAGCACATAACTCTCACTGAAGGCACAGAGGGTGGCAATAATCATGGATGTTAATTCTCTGTCTCACATCAGCACATAACTCTCACTGAAGGCACAGAGGGTGGCAATAATCATGGATGTTAATTCTCTGTCTCACATCAGCACGTAACTCTCACTAAAGACACAGAAGGTGGCAATAATCACAGATATTCATTTTCTGTCTCAGCGTAAAGCAATAGACAAAAAAAAAGCATAAATATATACATAAAAATACCACACATGAAAGGTTCTAGAAACACTCACACGAAAGGTTCTAGAAACTCCAGTTCCCAGCTCTTTGGGCTTAAAACTTTCCCATCAGCAGTGACTTACCTGACAATGAAAAACTTATCAGTCTCCGACTTCCTTGTCCCTGGATTGAGTCTTCGTTGGTGATGCTTTTAAAAATCTGCTGGAAGACAAACAATGGTGAGAAACAGTAGTCTCTAACACTCTTTAACAGAGAAATTGCTTACTGTTTTTTTCTTTGCAGGCTCTTAGTTTACAACTAAGAATCAATTAGATGACCAGTGATCAAAACAATGTTTTCATCTAGTTAGTCATTTAACCACTGATGGCTTAAATCATCTCTTCCTGAAAGTTTTACTTTAAAAAAAAAA